>VUYV01000656.1:125165-242416 GCA_008711295.1 Anarhynchus alexandrinus | reverse complement strand
TCCAACCTGGTATTCTATGAGTCTATGAATTGAACTGTCTCAGCTGTTGCTTTGAATGCTTAAGCATATAATCTATGGCAAACACTTACGGCAAATCAACAGCTCAAGAGAAGTAAAGAAGATAGAAGTTCCTGACACTGCTTAAATTCAGTACAGGCAATGTAATAACAAAACAAGACATTACATCTGGAAGTTAATAATATGCAACAGTAGTTTAGCTTTACTTTTATACCATTGTTTCCAGGGTACTGCAAGATAATTTAGTAAAGTGTACTGTGCATATCCAAAATATACTGCTTTTTACTCTACACTGAACAAGCAACTTCATAACTAAAAACTTTAATGTATTATTTATTCCCTATAGAAAACAAAATTTAGTGTCCCTAGCCTTGCTGGCAGGAGGTGTGAAGTTGTTTAGACATAGGACCTATTAAAACTGAACGCAGCAGAATTAATTCAAACTATATCGGCATCAAATGTGCCCAACCATCTAAACTGCTTTAACTGGGAGTCCCAAAAAGAATGTCTGAGTTACCATGTTGCCTATGTAAAACTGAAACTTTACTTACACAGTACTGAAATTAAAAATAATATCACAGGAATCTAATCAAATTATTCTGCAGAGGTTTAAGAACCTAAATTAAGAAATAAAACAAAAAACATTATGAGAAGAAACTCCACATAATACTGCTTTTTCATATAATTCTAGCTCAGTCTAATCTCATGATTGAAAAGTTCCCACTTACATCATTTCCAGCAATGTTTTTACCTACTATATTGAAAAGAGTTTGTTTATCCACCACGAATTTAGGTCCAGAACAGTGAAAAGTTAAGACTGCCTCAACATTCCCCTTATTTGAAATTGTTCAAATTGCTAAGAGGATTTTGTGTGTGCGTGCATGCAAGTCAATAAAAGAGCAGATCACTAGGCCTTCGGCTTTATTCCTCTGGAACTACAAGATGAAAAAAAGGCGTTAGTTGAATGAGAAGAAGGTATGATAAAGTTATCAGGGTCAGATCGAAAAGCTTTTAGAAGCTTTTATCTTTCTAAATGAGCTCAGCTTCTAACATTTATTTTGCAAGCTGTAAAGTAATTCTACCCTGATCAAAGGGAGAACTTAAGAGCAGCTGTTCAACTATACATATATATATATTCTTGGTAAGTCAATAATACTGTTTGCATTCTTTAAGTCAAATAGTGGCCTGCTAGATCGTGACCTAGTTAAGCATTACAACTACACAGTTAATAATACTATACTTCTCATGGCTGTAAAGACAAAGGCCATTTTAAGTGTTGTCAAACAACATTGTGACACTGAGCCACCAGTGCTACACAGGAAGATGAATAAAGCATAAACATACCTCATACAGTGGGTGGGAATCTAATTTAACATATCAAATAATGGGATTTAATGCATGGGAATATAAAACCTTTATCCAACAATGCAGGACATAATAGCGGAATATAAAGTTCCCAGAAAAATGGAAAGTATTATTAGAACATTTGCACTGTATACAGTATGCATAATGCTTTTCTGTACCATAAAAAGAGGCATTCAGTAAGCAAAGCTGGATGACACTTTTTCCGCCCTTTTTCTGAACAGTATGTTACATCAGAGGATACAGATTTTGAGTTATAATAAATCTATGAAAGAGCAGCACAGTGCTCAATATCAGTTGTTAAAGTAATTGAAACATTCAGAAAAGCAAGGAAGGAAGGAAGCAAAAAAAAACCTACCCAGCAAACAACAATTCCACCATGTTTATCCATGGAACATTCTATTCTGAAGATTGCACATGGTTCTAGTGGCCCCTTTACTAAAAGAATATGTCCAGAACTAAAAAAGCCAAAGGAGTGAGAAGTAATAATAAAAGCTTTGGAACAATTTCCATAAAAAGCAAGGTTGAGTTGTTTAAGATTCTTCAGGCTGGAGATAAGGTGGTGAGACGAGAGTCAAAGTCAGGACTGGAACCAATATAGTCAGTAGCAAATGATAATTCAACTGTCTCTGTAATACAAGGGGAAAAAAAAAAAACAAACCCAAAACATGGAACCCCTTACAAGAGTTTACTGGGATTCAAAAAGGAACTACACAAACTTTCTGAAAGAAATACCCACTGAGGACTTAAAAACAAAGGTGACACTTCTACCTCATGAAGTCCCTCAGCTGCAAAATTTTGAAAATTGGCCATGTGTTCTGAGGGAGGTAAGAACACACATTAGACTAGTCGGTACTCTTCCTAGGCACACACTATGGGCTACTGAGACAGGCTAAAAGGCTAAGCAACAGTTACTGCTACACGCTCTCTCAGGATATAAAAAGATCACATGAAGTTTCAGCCTTCAAAAACTCAGGGCAATGGCTTTGTTAAAACTGCCAATTGACAGTAGTACATTATGGATACTGACTAAAGTTCATTGATTTACCATAGACCCTTAGCTGTACAACAACGGAAAGTAAAGCTACTGCTTGCCATTTCATTGCACATGTCATATTTTTGCCTTTTCACTGTGCCATCTGTACAGCAAACCTGGTATAGAGCACTCTTTAATTCAATGTCAAAATTATTTTGAGGTCAAAGCAGACATTGAATATGCATTGATATACTTCAAGATTCTTAACACAGTAAGTTTTGTCTGAATGACAGCTTGATATTTTAAGATGACAGATAAATGAAAAGAAATAGGAATTCCAGTGGAACATGTTTGCAGCCACTCTAGCAACGTCATGATCGCTTTAGTTTGAATGGAATATATATGCAGTCTCCTAAAAATAGACTGGAAAAAAATAGCTTCTTCATATCCCAGCAATATGCTCATTAAATAAGATAATAAACAGTATTTTTTTAGGGGCACATCAGTATAAAAAAAAGCTACATCCACATAAAGAAGATTCAGTAACTTTATATGAATAACATGTTACACATAACAAAATAATCTCTTCTCTGAAAAGTTCTTAAATCTGGAGGCAGACAACTACACACAGCAGATGTGTAACATGCAGAAGTTCAGAGGCTCAGTTCTCTAGCAGACCTTACTAAATTCTACATGAACAATGCTTGCCAATAATCATCATCATCCAGTGCTCCATTCAGAATGTCACTAAGTTACACAATACTGGATTTACAAGCAGAAAACTAGAACCATAACCAAAAAAGGAAATGTGATCCACCTGCCTTTCTTCACAAAGCTGGCAGATCCTAGTTAGAATTATTTTTTCCACCAGATAAAGAAGGGCAGGCAACAAAGAGTGTTAAATAAGACACCTTTCTAAAGGACTTCTGTTCAAAACATCTGACAATATATGAAATCATATGCTAAAATTCCCAGCTTTGGGGGATTCCAGCATAGGACTGCAGTTGAGACAAAAAAGGACTTAGATTGCTTGAACCTCTGGTTGAGCAGTTGAGGTGCTTTCTCCAAAATTCTCCTCAAATTGTATGTGCTAAACCAAAACACTTTTTATTCAATTAATCCAGCAATTGCACCTATGAAGAGGATGAATCTGCATCTAACGCTTCAGGGGGCACTGGTTTTCAGGCACAGTGCTGACAGTGACTTTAGCAAATGAAATCTAAGCTCCTGCAAAGAAGGAAAGGTGCATTGATTTCATTACATCTGAGATTTAACTCTCAATGACTATATTTCACTGCAACCACTTTAGTAGATCTATTCACCATTTTGCAAACATGAGAGCGCTCAAGTGTAACTATTGCCATTTGCGTCCTCCATTGGCTCAAACATTACGATAATTTAGTCACATGATGCTCTTCTGCCTGAGGGAATCACGACCTAGATAGAACAAATTGGTTTGACAGAAGACTACTTGCTTGGTAATTTCAGGCATAGTCGATCAATCCCCCAATCAACTTTTTCAGCAACAAGTGACAAAAATATAAACTTCACAATAGTCTGATGAAGGCTGATGAATTTTTGTAAAGCTTTTCAAGAGAAACGGGTTGGTAAAAATTTGAAGCATTAAAATCAGGAAGAGTTTTCAGCAAGGTCACCAACTGACAAGGTCTGAAATAATTTAAATGCAATTGTTGCCAGATCTGGTTTTAGGTAAAATCTTGCTTACCGTGTATCTATAATATTTATTTTTATACATAATGACTTTATTGCAGATTGACAGAAGAAAATGCTTTAACAGAGTAAAACTAAGTGTACCTGGCATGCAACTTGATCAATCTGGAAAAAATAACTCCAAACCAGATGTAAATTGTCTTTTTACTCACAAAACACATGGTGTTGCCTGAGAGATGTAAAAAGAAAGTATACCACATATAAAGACCATATGAATAACATGTTTTATAGAAATAAGTAAATTATGAGTTTAGGTGAAATACAACCTTTTCAAACTGACTTACAAATGTGGCATAATATTAAACAAAGACAGGATTTTGTATCTATCATATCCATGTGTTGCATAAAATCAGTGATTAATTTAGATTGGAAAGGATCCTTGGAGTCACCTGGTCCAACCTCCAGCTTAATGCAAGACCAACTATATCATATTGTACAGTGGAATTTCAAAGAGACCTTTGAAACAAAGGAAGAGTCAGCTTGAAAGGAAGGACAAACATTCATGCTTCATTTATAATACAGGAGAACCTCATAATGGCAACAGAGCAATCACCAAAGCCTGACTGGACAATGGAGAAATCACCACGAGATTGATGGAGAATCATCATGACCTCCTCCTTGCCTTGAAGAGCAGCCTTCCCACCAGGTGACGGGGCAGCCGCATTCCAACGAGTGGAGTAGCAGTTTGGGGTGCAGCAGGTGGGGGGGATCCATGGCTCGAGTGGGCTATGTGACTTGGTGGAGGGAACTTTACCTCTGACCTGAAGATTAGCAGATTGTAGGGAGTGGCCCAGGTATAAAGCTGGAACATCCACATCTCCAGGAAGAGCTGTGTGCAATTGGCCGAACTCAGTCCTGAAAGAGCAGGCATTGCTTGTAACCCACACTGCCCACAGAGCCTGTGTGTCAATAACTGTGGGGGGGGAGAAGGGGATGAGAGCTTTTCATGATTAATTATGAAGTGTTCAGATATTTGTAGGCTTTTATTCATGTTTTTAATCGTCTGACACTCTGGTTTATCTGTTGTATTGCTGGTATCGACCCTAAGCAGACAGTTCTCTGACTGCTGCTTAATTACATCATGTTAATAAATCAATAAATTGCTTTTTGTGGTTTAAATTACATGATCTGAGCAGTTTTTCCCTGCAACAGTGAACAATGAGTCTTTGAATATATCAATCTTTACATTAATTTCTAATGTTCCCTAGCAGTTCTGCATATGTAATACAGAACAAACATGCTTTTTTGTAGGGGAAAAAAAATAAAAAGCATTTCTTTGGAGAAGATTCTCTTTTCGGCTACATCCAGTTAACTCAAAACATAAACCTTTTAGATAAGTAGAACCTTAAAGAGATATCCAGTACCTTTATGAAATTTCCAAATTCTTTCATCTCTGATCAAATTCAAAGTGGGCCTCTCCATCATTTAAGTTTCTTAAAATCTTATGCTAGCATACTTCACAGGTTTGGACATTATTCCCAGCATAATTAGAAATTCCACACATACGCATATTAATTAAAAACAGCTATAAAAAAAGGAAAAAAATATTGAAAATTACTAGACAACAGCCACGTATTTTTGCTTCACACTGCAGAATAACAGCTCATAGATACAAACAAAGCAACAGGCAAGGTTAAACACACCTGCATTTTAACAAGTAAGTTCCAAGCTGGATTTACAGCTGCAAGTTTTCAGGTTTGTTCGGCACTGCTGAGTAAGGTAAAAAAATTTTTACCTCTAGGGAAACTAAACACAAGGTCAGTCTCAGAGATACAGGTCTTGCCTCAGCAAGTTTACCTCAGCAAAACAGAAATACCTCGCCCTCACTATTTTGCCAGCACTGCCCACGCACAGTTACCATGGTTAAAAAAATCCAAACCCATGCCACTCCCACTACTATTTTTCTCTTTTAATTGTGAAAACAAAGCCTCAGTCTGGCCAGATGGCTTCAGGTCTCTGACTCAAAATGACTCTCCCCTGAAGAACTACTTCATTACACACATAATATCAGAAGAGAATTAAGCATGAAAAAATTTCAATTATGTAGAAAAATGATATATGATCCCTAACATCACCTTTACCCAATTAGCACCTTCATAAATGGAAACTTGGCAATTCGAGCAAGGCAGACTGTTGCACAATCCACACCTCCCAGATCACACAAGGCTTTGTTTCTCACAGTCACCTACTTCAGAAGTGTCTGGCAGGAACAGAGAGTGTTCAAAATTATACCACAATTATATGCAAAAAAAATCATAACTCACATACAGGAACAAATAGCCATCTAAAGAAAAAGATATTAGGTGACCACATTATTACAGAAGTCATCAATATTCTCTGCACTTTGTACTGTGTGATCCATCTTAGAAACAAAACTAAAGCAGAAGAATGAATAAACCCAGGTTTACTATTGGCTTTGTATCTCCTGGTTCGAGTACAGTGCTCAATCCCGCCTCATATCCCTATCATGGCAGTGTCTTTAATACAGACAATTTTTTCTAAACTCAGAGTCAAAAGCCATAGTCCATTAACAAGAAGCTCTCTAATCGTTTCCCCGATGCAAAAATTTTAAATGCATGAGACTTGAATACCAGCCCACCTCCCTTCTGAATTCCCTCTTAGTACTTCTAACATTACAGTCCTACAAGCTCAGCTGTTTCAAAATCCTTTCAGAAAAGGCTATACCTGAATTTCTAACATGAAGACTGAAGGGCAGGGGAATGAAACCATTCAAGGCAGGAGTTTTACATTAGATTGTTTTAACTAAAGAAACAAAAGAAAGTGAGCAGCCACTGTAAACTACTAACAGTTTAAAAATTTGGATTTTGAAGTAATTACTGGAGTAAACAATTAGTAGAGAGAAAGCACAGACAGTAGTTTATACAGCACAAAAAGTGTAGTATTTAATTTGACTACATATAACTACTTCACAAATCTGTAAGCAGCACATAAAATCCAGGTGTATAATCCATTAAAATATATATGTGGTATTTTGTTTTACAGTTGGGGTATGACTTGCACACCCTAAAAATCATGACTTTTTCCTTCAACTCTTTCCAACTAGCGCAACTGGCTCCCTGCAAACTTCGTCTGAACTTAAACCAAACAGCCTCAGTGCCAGTGCTAGTTAAAAAACCCCAACCAAACAAAACCCATTCCTTCATGCTCAAATATAGTTGTACAACAAACATACTTAAGGCTTTGGAATTCTAGGATTTGTGCAAGGTAAAAGAAGTTGATGAAAGTCATGATTTAGTTCTTTTGTATTTGACCTCATTGCAAGTATAAGATTCTCATTTCCTGAGGAATGTAATTAAGTTGTGGAATTCTTGTACCACAGCAGAATGACTTGAGTTAACAGAACTATAAACAAAACTGAATAAATGATTAAAAAAAATAAATTATAGCACTGCAAAGATTCACAAGCATTTTTGAAACCATGTTAAAAATAGCTGCATGCCAAATATTAAACAGGAATCAAATTCAGTAGTGATTTCCATTTTCAGCCCTGGAAGTTAGAGACAAATTGCTCTTGCCGGTTGCAGAAGATACAGTATCCTGGAGTTTCCATAGGGAAAAAATAAACAGCGAAAAGCAGAAACAAAACCCCTAAGACTTACTGTACAAGGAGCTCTTAACAATCATTATACATTGCAAAATAGTCCAGCAGACTGAGACATCTATTACTGTTATGAACAAACCTCTTTAAAATTAATTCCTTAAAAATCTGAGATGATCTGTAGCTATTCTGAAAACTATTTTTTGCAATTCCTTAGAAATTCCTTGTTTAATCTCCCCATTAGAGATAAAAGTCACAAAGAATCTGTGGTATGCAATAGAAATATACTATTTACACAGCACAAAACAACCAAGACAGTAGTTTCTAGGGTGCCCTATGGGCTGTGGATGATTTTTTTCTTTATTTCTAATGAAAGAGACAATGGCTTTGTTGAAAAACAAACGGCTTTGTTTTGATCAAATTAAAATATACTTTTAAAATTCTGGGGCATACAAAAGTAAAATTAACCATATTCTAGCAAAATAAAATTTAGATTTTTGTGCCAGTAAATTTTGACTCTGAAATCCCAACTGAGTCAACAGACTTCTATTCTGCTAAGTAAAAGAGATAATATGATAACAATATTCTAAAAACATGGGGAATATTACACAAAGAATCATTGTGGCAGGAAACCCAGAGTCACTCGTTCATCAGAATTTTAATTATTTTCAGAGTACAACTGAACAAGCTACAATACACCCACAAAAATTTTAAGAGGTCAGTAGAGTTGCTTGTTCTATTACTGATTGTCTTTGCTAACTATTCAATAAAGAAAATATGTTTAAGACATTAAATGTATAATGTAGACAATAAAATGCAATATATGCAACATACCCACAGGGAACACCAATAGTAAACAAATTGCCTAATTCTTGGTATTTTGCAACTGTCTCTGCAAAGATAATATTAAGTCACTAAGATCAGTAAAACCATCAATCACACTCCCCCAGTTATACTAACAAGCTTGCCTCTCTACACTACTTCATATTTACTACATCCATAATTCAGTTGCATTAAGATATTCAGTAATGTCACAACACAAGCAGCACACTTAACTCAGAGGATACACAAATTTTACATCCCATGTTTACTTTCTACGGACTCCTAAATTTTCTTCCATCTGATAAAACATCACACTTGACATTTTAGAAATGGGCTTTTTTTTCTTTTCTGTTGTACAGTTATGGAAAACTTTGAAAGATCTGACAGAGCCTTAAGGCAATGCTGGTATTAGAATGCTGCGGACTTCCAAAAAAATCCAAATAAAAAAAATGATAGCACATTAAAAAATAACTATTATTTTCAAACATGTTTGCTCATGAACACACAAGCATAATTTGAGTTTCCCCATTTACCTGTAGTATATGATGGTAGCATTCCTTTCTCCATCTCAAAATAGGGCATTAATGGGAGAAAACGTAGTTTTGGAAAACTTCCAGCCTTTAAGTCACAAGCGGCACAACATAATGAATAAAAACAGCATCTTCCTTTGAAGTGACAGCACACATTGTGCTTCTGATGCACCCACATTTTATTTTTGTTGGCTGTAACTCCAACAAACAACTGAAAATGACGATTATTTAATATCTGGAAAAGGATGACCAAATATAACACCTGAGTCTTAAACATCTACAATTCTGAAACCACCACAGGACATGCAGAATATGTAGAAGTATTATGAAAAAATAGTTTCATTAAGAATGACTATAATTAACGTACTTTATGCAAATTCATTTAGTTGGATTCTCAACTCATTTTTAAGCTAAGGGGGGAAATATTTTGTATATTTCCTTGTTTACCCTAAATCCACAAGTGGCCCACAACTGCTGCTCAGAAAAAATGGGATGACATAGGGAGAAGCTAAGAACAAACACACATGCACCGCAACAACACGCACAATGGACCTAATGGTGGTCTTTGAACTGGATCCAGAAAAGACCCTTCCAGAGCTCTTGCAAGAGGTTAGAGTATTAAGTTGAGAGACAATTTGTGGCTCAGACTGGGAAGTAAATCCCTTCCCTCTAAAAAGTCCAAGATCAAAAAAAGATACAGAATTAAAACAGCTAGTCACCACACATTTCCTCCTAGACTGCAGATTTAGTGATCTCTGGTCTGTTTTCTCCTTCAAAAACTATCTACTCAAAGCATCCATCCAAAACTATATTTAGGTTTCTTTGATAAGAAATGTTACTATTAGACATTTAACAGCCCTATACTAAATAATGGTTTAAAGCAAATAATCAAGTACAAGTTTGTGTAATATGCTTAACATCTATTAATAAGCAACTATAAAAAAAGCAACTATAAAAAAGTTGTTCTTAACAATAAATTTGATTATTAATAAAACAGGTTTTTAATACTTTAATAACAGCCTCTCCATTCAAAGCATACCATATTCAAGACAGTTTAGGTCGATGAAATTATTACAAACCAAGGGTAGGATTTATGTTCCCATACAATTTCCCTTCTATCAACCTGCCATTCTTTTTAGCAAAAATAGTTTAGATAAAACTGCACAGTCACTATTTCAACCCTTCTAATAGCTTGTCCTTTGACATTGTTAAAAAAGTCAGGAACTACTATAGACTTGAATACCACATGACCTTTACGGTTCTTTGCTAAGCAGAAGAACCATCAAACCATAAAACATTTACATACTTGTCAAATCAGAGCGCATATGTGCAGTAAAAACTAAAAGAGGATCTCCTAATCTTTTTTTATTTTTCCTAAAAACAATTTCTATTTTAAACTTATCAAAAAGAGGAAGAGTCCCAGAAATACGTTCCTTCAGCTGACATGGATTCTCCTCACCTGGCTGAACTGACAACTTATTACTGTCTTCGGATAAACAAGCAGCACCTTACTGTTATGGAATGAAGTCTAAGGAGCGTTTTACATCTAGCAAATGCTTCAAAAAGAGTCAGAAATGAGATCAAACTTTGGACTTACGTACATGCTAGAAGATGAGAAATTCCAGAGGGAAAAACCTAAGGTGAGGCTGAAACTCATGAACTACATGCTCATGAAGTGGAGTTCATGAAGTACAGTGTAACTGCATGAACTACAGGAAGGCTAAATTGCAGTCTCAGGCAAAAGCATGCTCTGATGAGTGCATCCTTTCGGAAGACAAAAGGAACAACTGGAATTGTCCATTGCTGTCAGTGCCAACAACTAACACAGCTGTGTGAGAACCCAGTCAAAAGTCAAGTTCATTTCTGTTAACTTTTTTTTTTTTAAATATGGCAACAAGTGTCAGCTTGACTTAAATTTTCTTTTTTCCTCATTGTCTTCTTGGGCCCTCTTTTTTTCGGCCAGCTGGCCGGATAGCAGTCACTTCCAGGGTAACTGAACCACCACAGTTTGTCTTCCATCAGCTGTTTCCTAACATAAGGATTATGTTTTGGGTGCCTATAAAAACCACTGCATCTACTGCTTTATTGCTGATCCTATGGCGTATATATTCATCTTTTTAAGATCTAAGAATTTTGTTTCTTTTACTCCTAGTAAATTTTCACACTTTTTATAAAGCAAGTTAAGAGAAAGTGATTGAACTTCTCAACAACTTCAAATGGTCCAGTTGTCACACAACAGAAATATTTTAACAACTGCAGAAGTGGTAGGCTGCACAATCCCCCCCACACACACACTTTTTTTTTACCTGCAGTCACACACAGAGTCTTTCAAAGTCATTACTAGCACTAGGTAATACATTCTTCTCTTCATCATGCTGGAATCAGGAAGGTATGCAGTACAAGCCTAGGTAAGTGACCATGCTTATTGCTGGTAAAATGTACCCAAACAACGAAGTTATGTCTCATACAGAACTGTAGGAACACTGATAATTTCAACCTACTTGATACTAACACCAAGATCTTTATTGCCTTTTTTTTCTTTTCACAAACCCCTTGAAATTGCTACAGGACTACAGAAGGATCTTCCCATAGATACGAAATAGAACACAACCATTCATCAAGAGTGGTTCCAAACAAGTTCTTTGAAAATCTTTGCTTTGAGCTGCAAGCAGCAAATTATTGTAAAATATGCCACCGCTGTTAGAAGGAGTTGCCTTAAATCAGTAAGGTGCAAGGAAGAGGCTATCTATCTTAGCAGTCAGATACTTCTACAGTGTTTACAGATCACGTTTACTCTTTCTGTCAAATCCATAACAAACAATGTTTTATGTCTTAACTAGAGCTGGTAAAACTCATACATCTTGCAATAGCACTTGGCAAAATTATATCACTTTGTTTATTAAGGAGCTTCTAAGACCAGAGGAAGCAACCTGGTGCCACGCATACTATCCAGTCACAGTATACACCAAAAATGTTACTTAATGAATTTGGAGATGACAAATGAGTTAATCTCTCTTCATTACTGCATGATAACCCAACACTCAGTCAACAAAGAGCAAGTAAACAGTAAAATGGAGCCACAGAGCATTACATTTTTAAGCTAGAGAAGGACCAGATGACTAAGAACAAAGTATTCTATGAATTCAGAACCAGCTTTCTAAGAATACTGGTTTGCATAAAGCTGGTATAAAACAAACTGTCTGGGCTTCCGAGATGAAAATCATGTTATAGAAGCCCTCTACTGCAGCCATTGTGTTTATCACGGAATGATGGAATTTTCAGAATTGGAAGGGACCTCTAGAGATCATCTAGTCCAACTCCCCTGCCAAAGCAGGATTGCCTACAGCACATTACTCAGGACTGCATCCAGGCGAGTCTTGAAAATCTCCAGAGAAGGGGACTCCACAACCTCCCTGGGCAGCCTGTGCCAGTGCTCTGTCACCCTAACTGTAAAGAAGTTTTTCCTTGTATTTGAACGAAACTTCCTATGTTCCAACTTGTGCCCATTGCCCCTCGTCCTGTCACTGGGAACCACTGAAAAGAGTCTGGCTCCATTCTCCTTTAACCCACCCTTTAGATACTTGTACACAGTAATAAGGTCTCCCCTCAGCCTTCTCTTCTCCAGGCTAAAAAGTCCCAGCTCTCTCAGCCTTTCCTCATAAGGGAGATGCTCCAATCCCTCAATCATCTTAGTTGCCCTACGCTGGACTCTCTCCAGCAGTTCCCTGTCCCTCTTGAACTGGGGAGCCCAGAAGTAGACACAGTATTCCAGTTGTGGCCTCACCAGTGCAGAGTAGAGGGGGAGAATGACCTCCCTTGACCTACTGGCCACACTCTTCCCTATGCAGCCCAGGATTCCATTTGCAAATTGACAGATTGTATTAACAAAACTAATCATGACCACAAATCTACCAGGTAAGTTTTGTTGAAATAAAACCAGAACATAATAAGCAGCAATGCCTTCTGAAAGCCATACTACACGACTTCTAATCACATCCTACAGTGTGGAGGCAAGCTTTTCTCACACAAAGAATTTCTCCTATTTCCAGAAATGTTTACGAAATAAATGTAAGAATATGAAATTATCACTGCTATTTCCTCTTCAGAGAAAACTGGTTTTCAGAGTTGCCCCTGAAGAATCCAACTACAAAACCATGAAAACCATAAAAAAAAACAACCTCATATCCAATTACATCTTGCAGATTTTCTTTCCCCTGACATATGTGGTGCTTCATAAATCAGCTGTATAGCAAGTTAGTCCCTTTGGATGGCTGAGTTCATAAGCTGGCCTCCTTATGGTGAAGGGAAACTGAACTAGGATCGGAAAGAAGACACGCATGACCAACAGAAAACTTATTTCCTGCAGTTTTCATCAGAAAACACATTTTATATTAACAGCACTTCTGGAAACAGTTGGGAAATAAGGGCTAGGAATGGGAATAATCCTAAGACACACTTCTTACCTACTAATGTTTACACACTTACCAGTGTTTGTGTTAAAGCAGTTTTGCAATAGTTTCTCACACGCTCTTGCCTAAAAATCCCTCAACCTCTCTCCCCCACATTATCACTTTTTATTTGTTTCTATTAAGTAATTTTACAGCAATAACAGAACACTACTGAAAAAAACAACCACCAAAAATCAGAATACTTAGCTGTTGTGCTAAAAGATACAGTGTACACTTAAATCAGTAACACTGTTGTGGGAGAGAAAGTTGTTAGGATTCTGCAGGTATTAAAATCCAAAAGTGAAAGTACCCTAACTTTTGGAGGTGATAATAACCCAAAGGGTGTATCAAATTCCAACAGAGTTCAGGGTATTAACCATTTTTTGAATACCAGGCCTCCAACATGGAAAATTTTGTTCTGCGCTGTTGGGTACAATCCTGACACAGAAAGCTTGCCTTGAGGGCCACATCAAACACTGTAAAGGATGCCTCACAGATAACTAACAACTGAAGAAGCAAAAAAGCTTATTTCTTAGGGGTACCCAAATATGGTACACTGAGGGATTCACAGATTCCCTCCTCTCCTGGCCTGGTCTATAAGACCTGCTGCTCCCTAACACCTTTCCAAGTCTCACAATAAGCAAGGTGGAGCAATAATTCCAAAGGGACAGAGACACACACTGTAGATAATACAGCTCACCACAAACACATAGATGAATAGAAGGGGACAGTACTGCATTGAACACCCACACAAACACAGACAGCACAGATAGGTCCATCCTGTTCCTAAGGATTGATGCTCAGAGATAAAAAAGCCTTCACTCGTGTCTCTATAATAGCTACTGCTCAGAACTTGAGTCCCTCTACCGTCTATCTCTCAGACCCTCACCCTGCTTGCTGCATAGTCCAGCTTGAAGTCTGCTAGCAGATCACACGCATATCCTAGAAACACATTCACAGGAGAAAAAAAAAAGGGTAAACAGGATAAGATGAGCCATGGTGATCAGGCAAACAGGGCTTTGCCAGGGAAATGTACTAACCAGCTGCCTGCTTAAATGTAACTGCCCCCTTTTATCCCTTCCTTCTCTTTTTCCCCATACTCATTCCTCCCCACTGCACTTCAGTCTTTCTCTTCTCTGCCTCTGTTCCTTTCCTTAACATCCCATAACAGATCTGTACAACCCCAAAATTCTTTTGTTTAGTCCCCAATTCCACCCCTTCGGCACTCCTCAATACATCCTATACGCCTTTACTCAACAGTTCCCCCTCCCCAGTTTGCCTGGCATTCCAGAGAGTTTCCTCCAGTGAATCACCTCAGCAGGTTTTGCAACAGAGATAATGGCTTCATCGGTCACCTTTGCTGGTTTTAGGGGCAGCCGATTCAGACAGATCAAGTTGGATCAGTTCTCCACCTTGTCACTGTTCCTCTGGTCATTATCTGCCTATCTCAATAGCCTTTAGCCAGATATCCTTACACATAGGATCTCAAAAAGCAACAGGCTTTGGAGACAGCTTAGTTATTATTTCAGTGACATTTTAGCATTTTTATGGTATTGTTTGGATCTATTTTTTATTTAAAAGCATTTAAGCATGACTAAAAAAAAAATACATTTTCAGTACACTGTAGTCATTAAAAGAATCAAAAGAGGTGAGAAGAAAAACTTAATGACAACTTAATGTAGCTGCAAATCATACCAAACTATTAAAATAGCTGGTGGTGAGAGACAATGCTACTCTTTCCTACTATTATACAACCCATCTTTCCCCCAGCTCCTATAGTTCCAACCTTTCTTCCATCTTTCTCTATTCATTCCAGCACTTGTTCTTGTATCTTGCTGGCAGATTTTCATGAGTCCTGAGACATCAGCATATCCCCCTTTATCACACTTGCTCTTACCATACTTCTACTGGGTAAAAATTGCTATGTCTGTTTTACAAGACTGGAGACACAGTGACTGACTCACTTGAAATTAGTTTTTCAAAGATATCACACATTATTTGCTTCAAGTGCAAGGGGAGTTGTACTGTCCATATTTAATAATTATCTAATATTTCATATTTAATTTATTTAATAATTAATACAAAAAGGCAGACTAATAGGGGAAAGCCAGATTTGTCTGTATCACCCTGGATGTATGTTAGAATCACAGAATGGTTTAGCTTGGAATGGACCTTAAAAAGTCATCTAGTCCAACCCCCCTACAATGACCAGGGGTATCTTGATCAGAGCCCCGTCCAACCTGACCTTTAAAGTTTCCAGGGACAGCACATCTACCACCTCTTGGGCAAACTATTCCAGTGTTTCATCACCCTTGTTGTAAAAAATTTCTTTCTTATACCTAGTCCAAATCTAACCTCTTTTAGTTTAAAGCCATTACTTGTCCTATTGCAACAGGCCCTGCTAAAAAGTTTGTGCCTATCTTTCTTATAAGCCCCCTTGAATTACTGAAAGGCTGCAGTAAGGTCTCCCTGGAGCCTTCCCTTCTCCAGGCTGAACAACTCCAACACTCTCAGCCTGTCCTCATAGGAGAGGCGCTCCAGCCACTTTTGTGGCCCTCCTCTGGACCTGCTCCAACAGGTTCACGTATTTCCTGTGCTGAGGGCTCCAGAGCTGGACGTAGTACTCCAGGTGGGGTCTCACCAGAGCGGAGTAGAGGGGCAGAATCACCTCCTTCGACTTCCTAGCCACACTTCTTTTGATGCGGTGCAGGATACAGTTGGCCTTCTGGGTTGCGAGCACACATTGTCAGCTCGTGTCAGCTTTTCAACCACCAGTACCCCAAATCCTTCTCAGCAGGGCTGCTCTCAATCCCTTCAGCACCCAGCCTGTATTGATACCAGGGGTTGCCCTGACCCAGGTGCAGGACCCTGCAACTTGGCTTTGTTGAACCTCATGGGGTTCCTACAGGCCCACTTCTCAAGCTTGTCCAGGTCCCTCTGGATGGCATCCTGTCCCCCAGGCGTGTCAACTGCACCACTCAGCTTGCTGTTGTCCACAAACGTGCCCAGGTTGCACTTGATCCCACTAAGTCATGCATTCCAGACTCCTGGATTGCCTACAGCTCACCACGCTACTTTTCCAGCATGTTGGGCTGACTGAAGTCCAGCAGCAGGATGAGAGCCTGAGAGTGTGATGTCTCCTGTAGCTGGAGTGAGAAGGCTTTGTCAATAGGCTCCCCTTGATCAGGCAGCCTGTAGTAGACACCAACCACAAGGTTCCTTTTGTTGCCTCAGTCTCTAATTCTTACCCATAGGCTTTCAACCTGCTCGTGGCTGTTCTTCAGACAGCTCTTCACACTCCATCCATTTCTTGATGTAATGGGCAACATGTCCGCCCCTCCTTCCTTACCTGTCCCTTCTGAACAGGCGGTAGCCATCAATAGCCACACTTCAGTCATGGGATTCATCCCACCAAGTTTCAGTAATGGCAGCTACGTTCTAAGATGACATCTTATTTTCCTAAGGGAAAATTATCAGGCAGAGAGAATGTAAAAGGATTCAGAGGAAGAAAAAAGTGCACAGTAATGCTGCTGAACATGGCAGGGAAGGGGCGAAAAAGAGAGACAGAATCTCCCTGTCTTTACCATACACAAACACTGTTGTAAACACCAGGATAGGAAGCCAGCTTTTGCCTGAAGAATCAAAGACACTTTGAGTTTATTTTTGTTTTTGCAGACTGAAGAGTTACATTGCCCAGCATTTACTAAATGTAAACATTAAGATTCAGAAAATATGCCTACATCAGCAAAGTTCAGATTTCTAGTTTGTACTGGTGCAGGTCCATTAACAATAGTAATAGTGTAGACCATGAACTGGTACGAATATAGACATTTTTGCTACGTCTAATGATATACAAAGTTAGGGAATAAACAGCAACATCCTTGCTTAGCTTTCACTTTTAGTAGTTCCAACAGAGAATTTTCACCCCATTAAGTAAGGCCAAAAATTGTTAAGGTAATTATATTTTATTCTCTATTTCTTTCAGAATTAAAAAGTTATTTGCATTGCTTTATATAAAAGTAAAGGCTAGACATTCATTTAAATAGTCAAAATGCTTTTTTTCTCTGCTTTTCTGGTGTGCTCTTAAATAGCAACTATATTCAATAACAAAAAAGGTTCAGTTCTGCTGAGAATTTAGATATCACACAGAATAATTGCACGTCCAAAAAATGGGTTTATTTTAGCCTTGGCTATCAACATCAACCAGAAACTGTTTCTATACTGTGGTTAGTCTATTCATTATGGCTAGCCACAGGATACTAATTTACTATGTTATTTGAAGGTTTCGTTGTCTTTTTAAACGTATGTCCTTATTTGCTTTTTCCTCTTTCCCCAGTGGTCCCATCTTCATTCACATTCATTTCAGACAATTCCACAAGTAAACCACAGGCACTGCCAGTCAGGGACCTCAGCGTAACCCTTAAGAACCTACCTTCTTTCCTACCTTCCTTTTGTTCAAAACCTTGCAAACTAAGCATCGCAACTATCAAGGCACAGCAGCAGTCCTGAGGAGCCACAATCCAAAAAAAAAAAAGCACGAAAAGGATTTTAAACTTTTTTCCAGTTCACAAATATTTAAATAAAGTATCTTTGTGGAGAGTCTAGAATATTTATATAAAGGGCAAAA
The DNA here is from genome assembly GCA_008711295.1 of Anarhynchus alexandrinus. Classification (NCBI taxonomy): domain Eukaryota; kingdom Metazoa; phylum Chordata; class Aves; order Charadriiformes; family Charadriidae; genus Anarhynchus; species Anarhynchus alexandrinus. Next base: position 224,343 of record VUYV01000656.1, on the reverse strand, counting down.
AAAAATTACCCAGACAGATAAAGCTGTTACATTAATGATACTGTGGTACCAAGACACTCCTCTTTTTGCACAGTCAAATGAAATCACTTTCATGTGAAATAAAATACCTTTAGTAAAATAAACTAACTAAAACTTTTAGGTATCTACTCTGCTCAATGCGCTTCAATTATTATCACCAGCCATAAAATGTCTTATACAGTTCAGAAGTCAAGTATATTTAGCTAAGCTTTGCCAACTCAAAAATAAAGATATTTTTAAAAATACCACAGTTCACTACTAGATTTATGGAACATTAATGACAAATGCCCTGGTGACAACCAGATGAATGGATTTTTAACACCACTTTAAAACTTAAAGTTACGGAGGAGGTACAAGGGAGATTTTAATATGCTTAGATTATATAAAGTTAAGCCAATAGTAAAATCACTTACTGTCTTGTTTAACCATGAGAAGATTCTGCAGACAAACATCCTAACAAATATTCTGAGTTTTGTCCAAAGTGATAAAATAAACTGAAATTAATGATCTGAAAACACATTTAAACAGTGTCAGATTTATAATGATTGGTTGCTTTTACACATGTGCAGAGAATTTGAGTGGACAAGACTCCATGACAGGGAAAAAAAAAAGTGTGACATTTAATCACACTAAGAAAAATGCTTATGAGCTGTGAAAAGAAAATATTCAGAATTACAATAGAAAAATATGTTGCTCTTTTCTTAAAAAATAATAGTGCCACATGGTATAAGATAAAACTGCTTCCAATGGATATAAATACACATATGTAAAAGATGACTTATACAATTCAAAAGCTAGTCACAGCTCAGTACTCCATCTCACAATCCTGGATAGCAAGTTTCTTAAGTTCCGTCCAACACAGAAGAGTTGCACCAATCTGTTTCATTTGCTTATTTCCACTTTGAAAACATAACGTATTTACCCCTATTTAAAAACCATCCTTGGTTAAATTAATCTCATTATATTATGCCTCCCAAGTTTCTCCTGCTTCTCTCACAAAAGCCATGTGCATTCCTCAATTTTCTTTGCTCCCTCAAACTTGCTTACTGCTATATAAACAATGCTGAGAAAATTACTGCTGAAATTATCCTCTTCTGTTGCTAGGAATAATAATAATAAACAGGTCACATGAGTTCCAAGGTTAATGAAAAGTTCTCTCAGCTCTCAGGTCCAGCTAAGATACAACTGTAATCTTCAAATTCTCAACATACGCAAAAGGCAGCTACATTTACTGATTCTTAGCTATTGGTTAGGAGCTTAAGGGAAGCAATAACATTCTAGCAGAGAGAAACACTATCACTAGTATTCCAGACAAAATTCATGTAACTTCATCCTTTACACACAAATCACACACAGTTATTGGTAGGGTAACAGACCGTAAAGACAGTCACTGCAGCAAAAGATGTTTCAGATTTTTTAAAGCTGACACTATGAGGGGCTTGAAGCATTTTTAGGAAGGTTCAACCACCACTGCAGAGACAATCATTCTCAGAACCAATCCTTCACAGGAATTCTCTTTTTGTGAGAGAAACTTCTCTGATCAGTTATGAAAAATAGGTAGTTTTGTGTCATGTTCCTCATCTGAGACCCATAGTAAGCCCATATTTCCACCTCTCACTTTTAAATTGATAGAAGTCTTTCACTTCCACAAATTATTTGCTTGCTTACTACCTTTTTCTTGCACACACTTTCCACAAGCTTATCGTGTTGGAAGTTCAGCTGCAATTCTGCAAGAAGCAAGCCTTGCAAAACCCTGCAACAATAATCAGCCTTGTACAGTAAGAAGGGAAAACTGCAATTCTAGATGAGTACAGGGAAGGACTCCTACTCAGCTAGTTTAAAACAAACGTAAGAAGGAATAAAAGCATATACAGTCAAGGTGCTCAAAGTTTTTCAGCCCCTCCAAAAAGAGCACAGATTTTCTGAACAAAGTTTACACTTTAAGTAGCAGTTTGCTGAGCTCCTATTAAGCCTAACTTTTCTTTAAAGACTGTAGAGTTGACATCTTTACTATTTGCTCATGTAACTTTCATAAAAATGTCATTCTTCTACACCTCTTCAATTCTATATGGATGAACTTAATCCTTCTGTACCCAGGGTTCATCTCCTGCTTTTACATTCATCTGTGAAGATCATCTGAAATGGGCAAGACTGAGAAAAGGGAAAATACTATTCTTAACCAAAAATTTTCATTCTAGAATCTCTGTATCGGGCAGTCTAGCTCTCCTTTGCAAAACTGTTTAACACTCAGAGTTTGGTTTTGTTTCTGGCTATTGCTTGTATTTTTAGTAGTCACAAAGGAAAGAGGATGTTCTTTCAGGAAGTCCTCAGGTTTCATGTCAAGGACCTGTAAACAGTTTGAGTGGAATAGCACTTTCAAACTTCTATGTAATTAATATTTTTCACTTTGGAAACTACTGTTGTAGAGAAACTGTCCCAAGCGAAATTCAGTGCAAGATCTCTTCCACCTCCAATTCCAACAGATCCAAAACACTTACAAAGTCTCTGATACGGAAGGTTCAGCAACACAAGCTCAGAGGGAAAGGCTTTCCATGCCTTTGTTTCAGTAAGAATTTACAAGGAATACCTGAGTGAACTTTTACACACACTTGAACATTACATATCTTATAAGATTGTTCAATGTTTTGGGTACATTACACTGCACCAAAGGTTTTTCTTTGAAGTTGTGTAGTCTACATACATCTTGACCTTACAAAGCCATGGGGATACCCAGGCCATTGCAGTGGTCCCCATTCCTGCACCTCCAAAACATCAGGACTGTCTAAAGAGACTTTAAGCACGTACAGCCACCATAGTTAGGGACATGCTTGTATCGACATCGTATTACCCCGATTTTCAGTAACCCTTGTTATACTTTGTTATATGATATTTTAAAAACAGAGACTGAAAGTGACATAACTAAAGGACAGGCCGGGAAAGGCAGAATTTTTCTCTGATATATTCTGTCACAAATATAGAATCCAGTTTTAAAGCACTGTAGTGATGATGGAAAGGATGTCACATATTCAAGTGACATTGTTTTTCTCCTCCTTTAAAACACAACAGCGAATTCAGGCTCATGCTTCCTGCTTATTGAAATGAAAACAGTGCTGTACTACTGAAGACTCAATGTCACTTTTTTTTTTTAATAAAATGACTCACTTCCAAGTGAATAGGTAACAGAAGTCAGCAAAATCAAAGTCTCTTCACACTGAGTAATTTCCCATGTCAAGACATTCACCTATTCCTGAACTTTTATATTACAAGTGTGTTTGGTGCCTATGCAAGACGCTGTTTTCACTCAACAATTCCTGCAGAAGACTTGGATTTTTAAGTAAACATGAATATAGAAAAGGATCCATCAAATACTTAGTATCCATAACAACAAATATTCTTCAATTTCTGTATTAAGATACCTTAAAACGCACTAATATTGAAACATCAAAATCAGTATACCATAACAAAAAGTTATTAGGGGAAAATAACAGGTCAGATCGGACAACCTGAGAGAAAAGAAGCTACTGCAGCTCCATGCCCCCAGGTCCAACCAGCAGCCAGGTGAAAAATGTATTCCCAGTAGGCAGACACACACAAAGCACACGTACACATCACATATGCATATATACAGAACTGGCCACACAGATAACAATGATATACACACAGACCATTTACACAAACACAGACAGCACCAACAGAATATATATACACACATACACACACACACAGACTCATGATGCCGACCATCCAGCAGCAGGGTTCAGACAGTCAGTCTCAGCAGTTGCTGGCAGCTGGATATAAGAGCCCCTGAGGCCGCGCATGTGCGTGCACACACACACGGCTGGCCAGGACTCCCCTGGTCCTCCAACAGCCAACCCCACTGTGGTCTCACCCTCAGAGGGCCACACACAAACACAGGTCTCATCCCTAGAGACCTCCAGACACTACAGTCTTTGACAGCCGGACAGGACTTCCTTGATCCTTCCAACAGCCAGCTGCTCCTGTGGTCTTGCTCTTAAGAGACACACACAGAGCTCCCTCGCCACTTCACCTACTCACTAGCTAGAGTTGGGTTGATCTTTGCCAGTACTCATACACTTGCACACCCCATACTCGCTCCAGGCACTGGCACCACAGACACATGGGCCTCTGAACACTGGTCACACTCCAGTCGCCAGCACTTAGTTTCACTCACCCTAGTCTCTCCAGTCACTGGGACCATAGACCCTGTAACCTGCAATTCCACTTTTGTTGGTGGCACTTCTGTCCATCCAGTCCAGTCTCTCCATTTGCTGGCACCACAGACAGACAGGTCCTCCGATGCATGGTCCAATTCCAGTTGCTGGCACTCAAGCCTCCACACACACCCACGTGCACAGAATAGGGAGTCCCTCACCCAGGAAATGAGCTAAAAAGGAATTTAATAAGATAATACAGACTGGACTGATCAGGTGCAAGGCACGGTCAGACAAGTGTGCTGATGAGCAAATTACTTATAAGTGACTGGCCCTTTTTTATCCCTTAAATACCCCTATCTTCCTATACACGTTCCTCCTCAAATCACTTAAATCACTCTCTTTCTCCATCTTTGGTTCACGTCTACAGCATGCCATAATAAATCCTGTGCAATACCAAAATGCTCTTCCCCTGCAGCCCAAAGTGTGCCCCATACCCCAAGGCAGGACCCCTCTCAGTGTAAAAGGTGCTCCAGCCTTGACTCATCCTGATGGGTGTCACACCTGGATAATGGGGCTCAGGCTTCCTGGGAGAGCATCTTTTCCTCCAAGTCCCTAATCTGTGTTCCTTGCCTGCCTTTGTGCCTCTGTACTCCTCTGGGCTTGTGGAGGCAGGCCTTTGATGAGCTGATGGCTCCTGTGATGGACCTGTAGTAGCCAGGGCAGGGTATTATTTGGGCTTCCCCCTCTTGCACTGTCTCTCTGTGCTCCTCTGTGGGGCTGCAGCTGAGCTTTAATCACATCACCTAAAAAAGGGAGGCATAGCTACGCTAAAAGGAGATGTTAATTAAAATGTTCTGTCAACATATCAACTAACTCATAATATAGATTTCCACATAGCATCAGACCAAAAATTAATCCCGCCAAAATTTCAAGTAGTACATCTATTTTTTTAAAGCAACAGCTATTCTCCAAATATTACCTTTAAAAAAGATGATTATCATACAGTTTAATTTTGCATGATGGTTTCATTAACCAATGAAAAGCTAATGTAGATTAGCTTTTTGCCTATGTCCAATTTATTAAAAAAAAATCTAAGTCTTTGTTCTAGTTAATATAGTATTTTGAGAATCATTAAATAAACAAATGTTAATTTATCTTATCCTGTCAACTTAACTTTCCAAACAAGGTCAGCCTTATTTAAAGTCTTCTGAACTGGAAAAAAAATGATTTTATTACCTCTTCATGAATTCATGTACAACAAGGAGAGAAAGTCACCCCAAACAGTACTAGTTATTAAAAAAAAATTTTGGACAACGTGGCCAAATGTAAGCCACTTAAGGGCAGTTCTAAAAGCCTTAGATCCAGTTGTCTTTCACAGTGCAATATATGATAAGAATTACTCTAGGCATTCTGTTCATCAAAGCAGTGACAGAGATATTAATTTCCTGTTTCAGCAGAATAGGAAGTGATTTATTTTTTGTTTGTATGCTTGACACGATACTTTGAGCGTAGCATCTTTTATAGGCATCCTCCTGTTATTCTAAATAGAGTGCCAGAAAAAAAATCAGATTGTTGAAAATACGCAGAGTATTTCTATAGCAGCATTTTAGTTCAGATCAGGAATCCAAAAGATCAAGTCTCTTTACCATCACCACTTACTATGCTATTATGCACAGCAGAGAGTACATGAGCTTTTAGAGGCAACTAAACTTGAAAATACACTCCTAAAAGGTCAGTCTAGGAGATCAGAACAAGCGAAAAATAAAAACCCTTTAAATTTGTAACAATAAGGTGATTGGGGCCGTAAGCACCAACTATTTTGCTTTCAAGACCCACTTTACAAATTGTGCTAATTACTAGTGTATACATAGCCAAATCTCTAACTGATACAGTTCTATCCAAATGAAAAATCAGTAATTGTATAACTGACTCAACTTTCACTGGTAATTTAATCTATTACACCTGCCTCGGGGTTTAATGCTTGAGAAAAAAAAAAAACAACACCCACAAAAAAACTCAGTAAAAACTGCCTCTGTTAGACCTGAAATTTAACGGATGACAAAATTGCCTCAGCTTTGAAGCAGTTTTTCTATAGGATTCACAGATTTAAACTTTGAATAAGGGATTAACACATCTTGCTTCAAGTAACATAGTGACACTAATCCACTGACATCTAAGAGGAAGAGTTAGTGGCTGGAGACTGATTTTTAAGGAATGCAATTATGATACAAAAACAGCAGAGAAGGCACAAATTTTTTTCATTAGTGTTTATATGCATTAAAAACACTCAACTATTAAATCCACTTAATATACTGTCATTTAGTATCCCCAATCACACAGAGGAACAGAAGCAATCAAGTATCTAAATTACAAAGACATTTCTTTTGCCTAAGAAAGGCAAAACACTATGGCAATATCAAAAAGGAATCAGAAAACAGGTAACAAGAAAGTCATAAATATATCACCACATATGTTTAAGACTGATAACTCCTCTCAGACTCTTAGCAATCTTGGAAACAATGATACACACAACATTAAAACTTACATGAAAATATCTACAGAAATCATAAAATCATAAGTGAAAAGAAAAGCAAAATATATTTTTTCTTGCTAAACTGTAGCCAGACATACTTAAAACAATTGCACAAGGACACAAGCAAAATAAAAAAATATTAGGTTTGAATTTTGAGGCACTCATACTCTGCTGATATTTACTTTTCTGCAAAAACAGAGAATAAGGATTTTAAATCAGTAGTCAGCTGTGTACTTGACATAAGATTACTATATAACTTACATAACTATATAACAAAATAGCTAATGCTATATTATTACATAAACGCATAAAATGAGACCATGGAGAAATTACTGTAAAAATAACATACTTCCATAAGTATGTACTCTGAGTAGCAACCAAGTTCAGAATGAAATATATACACAACTTCATTGAAAAAATTCTCCATGATCACAAACTTTGTTCTTGAAACTGGCCCTGAAAAGCTCCCATGACTACACTAGAAAAACCTCTAATTTTCAATTTATAGAAATAAAAACATGCCTTTTTTTCTCCCAGCTACCAGCAAAAAAAAATTCGAGTTTTACGTCCATATGCCTGAAGTGTGTATATGTGCATACATAATTCTCTCACATTTCTGAACATGTGCTTGCGCACCCCTGCAAATTAGAGAATACAATGCACAATGCCTGAAACGGTTCTTTATTCAAGTATATCCTTGTTTGAGAAACTGCTTCATACAAAACTCTGCTAAGCAGTAATTTCAATAGTCAGTACAATTTGAAATATTTTGCCTACATATGAGACTAAAAACAAATGTGTTTTCATGTGACCAGTTACCCTAGAGAATAGTGTGTTAAGGAAATACATTCTCATGGCTTAATTGTGGCTTTATCTGGAAAATAAGTACCCTACCTCCCCTACAAAGGCTTAGAGAGGCCTGTACTTGAGTAAGATAGATATACACATACAAATAAAACAAGGATAAAAATTAACAGTGGTCTATCAATTAAATATTCCTCAAAGTCTTACAAGCAAATATGAAGCACATATGTTGGTCAGATAGTCTCACCAAAACAGGGAAGACTGATCTGATAACATTCAGAAATTTTGACTCAACTAGCACTCACAAAGTAAGCTTTTGCTATAATAAAAAACCCAAGCACAAACAGGCCAATTAATTTATTCTCAGATGAAAATTAGCATTCTGGAAAATATGATTACACAACGACTCTTGCCATTTGCTAAAAGTACATGATACTGTAAATCACTGGTCAGAGAAATATTGAGGCTATGGTATCCCACATAAGCCTATTTGTATTTATTTTCTTAAAGTGAATTCGTTCATCTTTGATTTTCATATTTACCTCATTCACTTGAAGCAAGATACCAGGTAGGCAATTACACATTGTTTGGCTCTCTCCATACAAAAAAAGTACCTATGAGTAGCAGAAGATTTTTCCATACAGTCATAGATTAATAGATTCAGTTAAAGGAAGAAGGTATTCAAGTGTGCAATGCAATGTCCTTCTGTTAGAAGCTGAAAGTTACTGTTTGGTAGTAAAAACTGTTTTTTTCAGGTTTCACTGCCAAGTAACATAGGCCATTCAGAACAAAACTGATAAAAGCAAAGTAATCATACATTCATTTTAATAAAATTTCCTTTATTAAATAACCATTCTGAATTGCAAATTCACTTTCTTGCACAACTAAAAAAGACAGCAAAGTACTTAAGAACCCCTTTTCAAGGGGTTACACCTCAGAATTTGTTTTTCTGCAGAAAGAGAAGGTGGGCTCAGTCTTCTTTTCCCTTCATTTTTTCTCAGTGTCAGGAGGAGGCCATTAGGTATTTGCACCAAGACTCAACTCTGCTGTGAATTAACTACTTTCATGACTGTAAAATGGAAGTTAAAGCAAAAGAGGGGAGGAGCAAATTTCCTACAGGTGTCTCTAGATTTAGCCTTGCCATCTTACTCTCCTTTCACGTACAGTACCAATCTATTCATTGTGCCATTCTAAGTTAACTACTAAAACACTGTGCAAAACAGTGCTACAGATTCATGCTACATAACTTATGAATTTTGCTTCAAATTAGTAAACTGCAGTAAAAACGGCTAACTAAGGCTGTATCTGTAGGTCAGTGTTTACATAGTAGTTCTATGAAAGACAAAGAGCCAAAGCTTCCTTTTTTTAAAAAAAAAAAAAAGGTGTCTAAAAAACTACCTATTACTACAGTGGAAATCCAGTGGAAAGTCCCTAAAAGCATTTCAGATGATGCAGTCAAATTATATTATTTAAACACTGATTTCCTTGAGTTAATTTACTGCCAGGTACACTGACTGACAAACATTTTAAATGAAAATTAAGGAACACGGAGCAAACCCCCAAGGAAAACACTTACATGCTACTGAATTTTATAAATGCAGTATAGTAGAATATAAACGAAATTACTGTCCTCACTGTACTTCCTTTTTCTTTAAAACTTACAGCTTACTATATTTATGAAGACAATACAAGAGACAGTTAAAGGACATTTGATGATACCCATGTTCAAAACCATTCAATGCTGCTGAGACAGTAAACCCCTAACTCTGCTATTTTGCCAATGGCCTAATAAACCACAGTTACTCCTTCTTTCTAATCCTTTTGCCATAAAGGCTAACAGAAAGCACAGGCATTCTGAGGGCTCATATGATTGAAACATTGTTTAGACACCTGTCATGTCCCAGCATCCCTGCTGCCTGTTCCATTCCTCATCAAATTCTCCAGTTATAACATGATGGTTCTCACTAGTTCAAATTTACCATTCATAAAGTTTATAGCCTTTGATGGGTAAATATAACAGGAACAAATAATAATAAAAAAGAAATACTGTAAAATGTTGCATTAATATTTTATGAGATAGAAAAAATACTGGTATCTACATTCAGAAAATTCAATTAATGGAAGACAGTTTTGTGAGAATTACATTTTAAGACATTACTTGACTAAATACATTACTGCTCTTCAAGTTAATAATATTGCACAAAAAAAGAAACAAAATCCCACATAACAATAGTGATACTGAATAGAACAGCCCTCAGCATATTTCATTACCTAAACCATTTTACACTAACGTATGACAGAATCATAAAAGTAGCCTGGTATCATATTGCCACAGATAAGTTCTCCTGCAGATTTTAATCTGAATAAATTCAGAAAATAGGTTTAAGCTCTCTTGCTTTAAACAGCTACAGTTTCTGGTATTTGATAAAGAAACTAAAGAGAAGAAACCTACGGAAAACAAGTATTTGTCCTCTCTCTTATACTCTGTTCTTCTAACTGGGGGGAGGAGAACTTTCACATATTAAAACCGTATATAATGAAGTTATATACTAGTGATATTGCATACAATGAAAATATATTGCAGTTAATATAAATATCAGAAGACTATTTTCAAATATTCAGATACCAGAATAGAAGAACAAATTCTTCTAATATTTTATTATTTACATGACTGTTGAAATGGCACTACAGTTTCCCCAAGATAGTCTGAAAGCAAGAATTAAAACCAAGGCATAACATGCAAGACCATACATACTAGCTAGTGAGCAAGTTGAGCAAGCGGTTGTTGAGGCCCCACCCCTGGAGGTGTTCAAGGCCAGGCTGGACGTGGCCTTGGGCAACCTGGTCTAGTGGGAGGTGTCCCTGCCTATGGCAGGGGGGTTGGAACTCGATGATCTTCAAGGTCCTTTCCAACCTAAACCATTCTATGATTCTATGAAGAATAACTATCTTTCAACAGCTACAATTGCAAAGTCACACTGTATACAGATATATATACTACCGCTCTCTCACAGTGACACACACACACACTGAAACTCATTTTGAACTAACCAAACTCAGATGGTGACAGCAGGCTAAATACAACAGCAGTGACAGAAGAGTTTGCTAAGAAAATCGGTTGAATAAACCTGTGCTGAGGTTTATGCAGATAAAAGAAAACAATAAGCTATCTTCCACTGCTATAACTACACTACACCCCTCGCTAAAAGATAGTTTGAGGCAGTGGATCTGTATTACATCTTTGTACCAAAGCAGAATTTGTGCATGCATTACGATACATATTGTTGCTCTACAAGTCACCAAGAATTAAGACCCATAAAGTATTGTTTGTTTAGAAATTGGGAAAATCCTACACCCATCAGTCAGAAGGGATTTTGCCAATAACTTCAGTTATGCCTGCCTTTCACACTACTTGCATTTGCGCGCACCAAATTGGCAGAAAAAAAAAATAGACAACGTTTTCCTTTGCTAATGCACTCAGCTTTTGCTTTACTTAAACTGTCTTTAACTCAGCTCATGAGTTGAGCTGACACACTTTTACCCTTCCAATTCTCTCTTCCATCCCACTGGAGAGGAGTGAGTGAGCAGCTGTTTTAGGCTTAGCTGCCCACCGGGGTTAACCCAGAACTAATAAGTAAAATTTACAGCCATACCACTTAAACAGTTTGGCAATTTTAAACACAGGCATTCCACAGCTGCCATAAGAACAAAACAAAAAAAAAAAAAATACTAATCTCAACCCAAACAAATCTATGCCTCATAATATTCTTACTAAGCATTTCAGACTCTGGTACTAGAAGTTCCTCATGAACGACTTTCAAATGAAGAACCACAAATGTACCCAGAATAGGTTTCAAAATGATAACCAAGACGACCACACTGCCTTTTAAAGTGTTGTAAAAGCAGTTCCAAAATGCTTTAACCTACATCCTTCCTTCAGTATATCCTAGACAGACTAACAATAAGACTCTGCATTTGGTAATAGGTACAAAGTATGTCAGAATTGATGTCAATATGCAACTGGAGCAAAACTTTACAAGCAGGTTTATGGGTAAGTATGTCAGCAGACAAAAGGTGTCCAAGTAGTAAATTTTGAACAGATGCAAAGCAAGGTTGTAAACAGAATTTAACCACATCAGGTATTCTGTCACCAAGAAAACATTGGGAATTCACAACAGGAGGAATACCTCACACCTGTTCCACACAAAGAGAGGTCTGGCGAAGTTCAGCTACCCTGTTCAGAATCTCATTTTGAGCCACAGAAAGAGGACTTTGAAAGACATATAAGAGAAAAGCTGTGATTTAAAAAGGAAAAAGATGCTGAAAAGGAGGCCTCCAGATGACCTAATACACTGTGCTTGCAAAACAATATCTTGGGAGTTCAAGATACTTGGGAATGCCTCAGCTAAATGAAATATGCTTCAGCTGGCAAGAACAGGTTAAATGGGTTCATACTTAACCCTGCTTTCCACAGGTGGCTGGGCCAGATGACCTCCATGGGTCTCTTCCAACCCAAGTTATCCTATGATCCCATAAAATTTAGATACAAAGTTAGAATAAGCCTGCAGGCTTTTATTAAATTAACTGCATATTTTAACTGATACTTGTCTTTTGATTTACAAATATCCCGTTTAAAGAAACTGGTTTTGTGAAGTTGTAATTAGGCCTTAACCAAAAGTTTTGAAAGGGGAAAGTTACCTTTAAAATCAAATGCCAGTTGAACCAAAATCGTTACAAGTGAGAGAAAAACACAAATAAGAGATCCCAAACAAGTGAACAAGCCAGCTTTGCTGTCCAGGAAAGGCAATTGAAGGGGTATGTTTTAGAAAGATTACAAAGTGATCTAAAGTGGAACCTACACTGCAATCATTTAGAATATTGAAAATGGTGTAGGTAAAAATGCAAACCACCTGCTGTACTGAAGAATGATTCTTTGTTGGAACCAAGATGGGTTAAAGTAGTTTTTAATCAAAAGATTTGAGAAGTCCAAAATAAGTCAATTAAGCATATTCTAGTATAAAAATTTAATATAAAATGATCACCAGCACCTTTCACTCAGTTTTTAATTTCAGTATGTTCTGAAACTTGCTATTAAAAACTTTTTGGACAGTTATCAACACCTCTTTCACAAGTTCTTTAAAACTGTTTAGTAAAAGCTGACATTAGCTCACTAGCTATGTCCCTTTTCCAAGTCATCACTGCCTGAAACAGAAGCTTAGATAAGACTACCAACAAGACAACCCTTATAAGGGGAACAGGCCAACATAAGATTGTAGGAAAAACCAAAGGAGTACACATCTTGCAATACAAACATACACTACTTGGAAGTTCTTTCAAAATAAAATCCAAGCAGAGTCCAGCATAAAGCTGGAGACAGAAGGAAAGATAAAGTATGGAAAAAGAGAAGAGGGGGAAAAAGCAGGAAAGAATTCTCTGGAGTTCTAGGCAGGAGTCACATGTTAGCATGGTTCCTCTGTGAAACACCCAATACATTATGGTCTCGTGTGAATCTTTAGAGTACAGTCGCTGAGGTACTACCAGAGCTAAAATTTGGAGCAAAGACATTGAAGTGTGGAAGGAGTAAATGAGTCCTTTCTCCCTCTTCATGTACATTTTCCTTTTCTCCAGTTCACTCAACCTTTCTTTTCATCCATTAAAAAAATACTTATTTAGTTAAAATACCCGAAAAAACGTTTAGATGCAGCTGTCACATTCTACTAAATACTGGCATCTGCATTTAACCCAAAGTTTGTGCTAGAATAAGCCAAGCCAGCTTTCATCACCAATACGCTTTTCTGACGTAGATGCTTGGATCCTTTTCCATTTGTTCCCAAGCCTTCCTAAACTAATCCCCCAACTCTATTTTTATTGCCTTAGATATGGTCACCTGGACATCAATACCACCAATTCACCTTAAATAGTAAGACTGCTTAGCATGCAATTCCTTTTATGTCACTGACACTTTTAAAGCTGGTCTTTATGTACTGGCTGTAGCACCAGTACATAAAAAAATCTGATGTCATCTGCATTCCACCAAGGGTGGAGGCAGACAAACACTTTCTCAAAATGAGTTCCCAAGAAATCCACATTTCATAAAACCAAAACATCCTGTTTCTATAAACAGAATTGTCAAGCAATCCATTCTAGAATGGATACTCAAGAAGGGGTTCTTAATTAAAAAGCAACTTTTCCTCTATTTGATCTAAAACCTTCAACATTACAAATAACCTTCATTTTATGTTCTTAACTGTCATAGCAAAACACCAAAGGACACACAAGTGTAAAATACTGCAAGGAAAAAAATACCTGAATATAGCTTTAAAAAACAGCATTAGAAGCTAAAACTTGTACTCTACTGAAACAAATCGTATTCTACAATCTCATACAAACATACTGTCTACTAGAAGAGCCTTTTTTGATTTGTTCATACCAAAACAACAGTAATTTTGATTTGGTTGTGGAGCATTAATCTGACATCTACTCTGAGAAAGTGAACAGTATCTTCAAAAAAGTCATTAAGCACATCATATCAGAAAATTCTGAAATTAATTTCTTCACAACCCAACATCATTCAATATTTTCTAGACTTCCTCCCCATAGAATTCAAAGCAATTGCTAATAAAATCTGCAAGTGACTGATGTTAAAGATGCTATAAGTATCAGCAAGGCAAAGCTATAGATAAATGAGGGCCTGGAGCACTTGGTAGGTTAGACACAATCAAGCTTATATTTAACCTTGTCGTATGAGAACTTAAAAATACAACATTGAAGAATGCAATCATAGTCTTGGAACGTGATAGTGTAAGCTTGGAGTGACAACAATCACGAGCTCCCACCAACTCTAAGGTGTAAATTACTATCATGAAGGTTGGGTGCATTAACAGCAACTATTGATAAGCAAGCTGAACAACACGTTACTCCACTGACAGCATTTGCAAAGCACCTCACGAATTGCTGCGTCCAGTTGTTGAGTTAATAACAAAGTGAAAGACAATAAAAAGGTTAAAGCACCAAAAAAACTATGAGGTTTCACAAAATTACAAGATTTGGGATCTGAAATCACATTTCACAGCAGAACACCAAAGGTTTGTCTGTTTAGGACTGACTCACAAGCCCTTGCAACATTCACTACAGTAACGTAAGACATTAGCAGCCTCAGCTCTGCCCCCTACTCCTCTGTTCATGGTTACCTTCCTTAGAACAGGGGCATCAGGGGGAATTCATGTGCCAGCTCCTCAACACCACAGCCTGCGCTGTTAGTTTAAATCCACCTTCATCAGCATTTAGCCCTGTCACCCTAGTTAGATGGGCAGTAGCAAGCTAGATGGACAACTGCAGTAGCATCTTAGAGTAACAGGAATTACCCCTCATTAATCAAAGCTCTTAGTTTATTAAACACAAAGGTAAAAATTAATTTATAAACTGCAGAAGAGTGAATGTCTGATACAGTGGATTAGCTGACCTAGTAGTTAAAGAAAAAAGAACAAATGTCCAGAAGTTGGATCTAAAACACAAAATAGTGCGTGTAATTTGTTTTATTTATTTCCAAAGGAAATATATAATTAATCATACTCTTATCACTGATGTACTTTAAAATCAAGACAGTACATATAAGCCATGAATTTCTGATGAAGATACAAAGACTCAGTCAGGGAAATTTATGGCCAGTATTAGGCAGAAGGTCAAACTGTATCAACATAAGTCTCTGTTAGTATTAAGACATATCATATGCTTCAACAAACATAGTCCGCTAGCCCCAGAATGAAAACAACAGCATGAAATAAGGTGAGATACATCTAGTAAAGAACAACAGAAGTGACTAGTCTTCAAGTATTAGAGAAATTCTTCTAAAACAAAGCAGCTTCGTTAATAAAGCAAAAAAACCTTAACAGCTTATTGCTCTCTAAAATTTTCTTTTTTGTAACACTGCTTCCCATGGATTTAATTATACTGTTCCACAGGAAGGACATATAGTGGTTATGCTCACATAACCTTAATTTAATAACTTAATCATAATAATTACCAATAAAGTAGTATATTTCTCCCTGTGTCCCGACTTCTTTCACACATCTTGACTGACCTATCCACACGCTATACCTATTTCATGCATCAAGGAAACATTTAGAAACATACGAAAAAGTAGAACTGTAACATGCATAAAGTAGAGTGGGTGGAACATTTTTTTATATAATGCATGTAACGTATTTAATATATACCTAATGTAAATGCACTAAGACTAAGCACAAAAGATATCTTTTTTTTTCCCAAGTTGAATCAATTACAAGCAGAATACCTTCTAACTGCAAATATTTTTATTTTTCTATGACTAGAACATTGAAAAATGAGATGGTTTTGTTAGAGACAAAGAAGGAAAATTTTTAGACACAGTCTAATTCCTTCAAATACCATTAACTGAGAAGGTTATTTATCCTCAATAAGTACAATATAAAAAATAATTTTTAAAAATAGCAAACATTCTACAAAACTATTTGGCTAGAGGTTGTAAGCAAGAAATGTAAACAGCTTAGACTACTTAACCATTAAAACATAAAACAAAAGACTCTGTCTTAGAGGAACAGCTGTATTAGGACAACTGCCAAGGTTTCTGATCAGCCCAGGTAAGCGAAATTCAACCTTTCTGCAGATTTAGCATAGGTATCCTACAGAAGCTGATCTGGAATGAATCTTTTTCATAAATGCTTTAGAACAAAAGCATTTGTATTTTAGAAACAATAAATTTGGAGGTAGATAGGTCTCAAACATTAGCACTGATACAGAATTAATAGTCTTTGAAGAGTCATTCGCTAGTCTGGCCATCTCAAATTTGTGTGATCACAGAACTCATTTTATTTTGCCTGTATTTCCAGACTACTGTATTAACAAAGCCTTACACTGCAAATTTAGAACACAAAAACCAATACTGATTTCTCAGAATATTTTAGAATGAGTGTTTTACGGATGTTTATGAGCTATGTCTAGAGCAACGATGATTCTCATGCAGAATTTGTCCATGCTGATTTTACTCACAAAAAGAAAATCAATATAATTGTATTTTTATACAAATTCTAGTCACAAAAGCTTTACTTTCCTGCAGCACCATGTATTATTCCCGCTGGTTCCAATAAAAATTTTGGGGAAGAAGCTAACAGATTTGGGAGGGATGTAGAAGGAAGCAATATCCAGCCATTTCATAAGTCTTGTCTTTTTTTCAGACCTTTTACTGGTGTAAGATTTTGCAGAGTTAAATAGTTAACATCTCATTATTCTCCTGGCTATTCCAAACTCCTGGTTATGTAATCTTCCAAACTATTCAGAAAACATTCAGAAGCCTACATTTATTATAAGCACACATTCATATATAGTATCTGGTCTACTTGTTTCTCGGGCAGCGGTGTTTGGTTGGGGTTTTTTTCACTTTTAAAGGTAAATCCTACTATATTGGCTAGAAGCATAAGGGAACTTCACAGACTCATTCTATTCCCCACACATACAGTCTCGATTGCAACACTCATGCTTCACTATTCCCATAGCAATACCATGATTTATTTCTTCATTTTAGAGCCTTTCCTTGTAGAGGCTAAACCTTACACTCATTCTTACTCCCCTTTAATGACTACTTGTAGAAAAGCCTCTTTTTTTTCAGGCTGCCATTGCTTCATAGATAAACACGGCTTAAACTTTTCAGATAAACTGGATGTCAGAAGGCTCACATGGCCACATCTCCCACAGCTTAACATTTAAGTGCATAACTAAAATGCTTCAGTGAGACTACCAATTACTGCAGTTATGTTACTACCACACAGAACTGTTCAAGATTCCAGAAGCCATTTTTAGCCTTGGGCACTAGGCCAAAAATAACCTTTTCAGTTCTCTAGGAAGCCAAATGTACAAAGATATGAAAACTGACAGAGGGAGTACAGCACTTCTTGCCAAAATACTGGCTTTTTTTGTAAAGTTAATACTGTTTCATATTACCCGATTCTTAACTGATTGCAAATCTATACTGATATTCTTTTAGAGACTGAATATTTCTGAATCGTACTACCATGCTTCTGTGCCAGATGCTACTATAAAGTGAGCTCTTCATTTCTGCATTGTGCTAATACATTTAAAATCACTCCCAGGACTTAAGACCATAATGAAACCTTCAAGGTTTATTTCTTTACTACGATCCCAACATCTACCAGAACAAAGCTTCAATTCAAATGCCTCAACCTCCATTCTTCCACATATCTTACACTGTCTTGATTGACATGTAAAATAAAAACAGAGAACCAAAGCTGGATTCCTTTCACAGTTTTGTCCTTGCCTGTTCTGAGATCTGGATTAAGTCATTCAAAATTTCTGCTCCTCAGTTTTTCCAATCTGTGAAACCAGGGATAACTTGCATCATTACAGAACAACAAAAAAACCTCACTGAGAAGAGCAAGGTTTGCAAGGTAATTTTTAACAGAAACATAGAACAAGTTCTATGCTAGAACCAACTAAAACTAGAAATCAGCTCTTAAATTCATTGTTTTAATGTTTCAATATAATTACATAAAAGGCTTTTAGATTAATCAAAATACTAGAAATTCAAAAGACTAGTTCCTCCACCCTTAGAAGTTTCTGATTGGTTGGCTGAATGTCAAAAGTTACACACAGCACACTTTAACATAAAAGTAATAGTTGCAATACCATGATATAAAAGAATATACCAAGAAAGTGGCTGTCTTGCCTCTAAATTACCTTACACAAATTTGAGCAAATTGAAGTTATTGAATATTTTATATTAGCTTATCCTTTCATTCAAATCATAATATCCATACCACTTGCATCAAAGATTTTCTTTGGAAAGCTTGCCATACATCTCCTTCACTTTTCATGCTGAATTTGAATAAGTAAACGGGCAGTTCCAAAGATGGGAAAGAAATGTGCCAATTTTTTAAAGAAAAACAAGCAATTTCAGACTCAGCAGCCTCTTTCACCCCACCAAAAGACCTCAGAAAAGTAATGGATGAAACTACACATTGTCAAGCTAACATGACTGTTTTGAAATTTCAGATGATGAATGGAAACATCCATTATAATACAGCTATAATTCAGTAAAGCACTCTATTAGTTTTTGCACATTTTGACTAAGAAAATACGTCATCTGCTCATGAGACATTAAAAAAAATAATCAAGAACTACACGCAATGAAAAAGTACATTGATGTTGTATACATCTAGGTACTGGTACTGATAGGTCTTAAAATAAGGCAAAGTATGGAAACATTAAACATTTTAGAGGGACCCCACAAACATTCTTGGTCATACATCTTTCTTCAAAAACACTTCTAAGCAGGGAAAAATGCCACCTCTGGTAAAACTTGCAAGTGACAGCACACGTGTGAGTGAGAAAAAAACCAAGTCACTAACACAAATCAATCTGAACTGGCTGGTAAATGAAACACAGGCAAAGAGTAGGCATTCAGCCAGAGTGAAATTCAAATCTTGGAACAGGGATCGCAGGCAAAACTTACCGAGTAGGGAAACAACATTGTACATAGTGGAAGGCAAAAAGACAGTTTTCTTGAACTGGGGTGAACTCAAAATAAAATTTAAAAATAAGCCCTAGCAACACAACATACAACAAGCATGGGAAACCTGCGTTTAAGCTTCTCGCCTTAGCCTATCACAGCTGCTGTTTAATAACCAGCGCATCTTCCCCCTTGCCTGCCAACTGCTGAGAAGGTTCCTTTCATCTTTGGCCAGAAATCCCATCCCAGAAATCTTCATCACTGTCCCTATTTTTTAATTATATAACATATGAATGACACTATGTTCTTCCTCTTTCCCCACGAAATAAACAGACAGCTTTGTTGTTACTACACTTGTCGTGCCTTAAGAAGACTGAATTGAATAAATTCAGCTAGGCCTCACTATTCTCAAAATACAGTAATATAATAATGGCAACGGTACAACCTGCCAAATAGTTTTACCCCCTATTTCTCCTGTAACTAAATTTATAAACAGTTAAAAGTTCAAACAGTTTTTAAAAAGTCATTTTAATAATAACTTCGCTTACCACGATACCAATTTCACTGTATTTACGTTCTTCTAGCATCTTTCTTACGAGGAACGGCTGAGGGACTTGGGTCTTTTTAGTCTGGAGAAAAGAAGACTGAGGGGGGGATCTTATAAATACTTAAAGGGAGGGTGCCAGGTAGATGGGAACAGTCTTTTGGCAGTGGTGCCCAGTGATAGGACAAGAGGGAACGGGCACAAACTTGAACATAGGAAGTTCCATCTAACATGAGAAGGAACTTCTTTACTCTGAGGGTGGCAGAGCACTGGAACAGGCTGCCCAGAGAGGTTGTGGAGTATCCCACTCTGGAGACATTTAAAACCTGCCTGGACACCATCCTGTGCAACCTGCTGTAGGAAACCCTGCTCTGGCAGAGGGGTTGGACTAGATGATCTCCAGAGGTCCCTTCCAACTCCAACCATTCTGTGATTCTGTGGCAGAAGGTTCTTACTATACATGAACTTCTGTACTATTTGTACTTCTGCTTTACTTCCTGTAAGCCTCATCCAAGGGTGTATTTTGCTCCACTTCTTTCCTTGGATTAATCTCTGATCTAATTTTCTTTTCATACCCCACTTCTTGCCCATTTCCCAAAACTTCTCCATCAGTTTCAGAGATCACCAATTTATCGTTGCGCACACATTTTATGAACCTGTTTCTTTCTGTTCACCAAGCAACAGATCCAACTTGTCCTTCATGCTTTTCTCTTCGTATTTAAGTGTAGAGGATTTTTTATTTCTCATCTGATTTTTTTCATTTTTACTTTTTGCCTGTCTAATGTAGTCCTACAAAGGAGTGATGTCACTGCAAATAACACAAACAAAGATGAAGACTTTAGACGTTAAAAAAACCTGCAATGTCTGTATACACAAGATAAATCAAAGTGAAATTGTCATTTGTAGTTACTTTCCTACTTTTGAAACACACTACTATATATTATAATCTATAGTATAAAGATATCAAGGCACATGCCACATTTAAATATACTTCCAAGGTGGTTTTTTACTGAATTTAGTTTCTTTAATTAAAAAAATTATTTACCTTAAATCCTCCACACACATATTAATGCCAGCTGTCCCAGTAGTGTCTCCTT
Source organism: Anarhynchus alexandrinus (assembly GCA_008711295.1). Lineage (NCBI taxonomy): Eukaryota > Metazoa > Chordata > Aves > Charadriiformes > Charadriidae > Anarhynchus > Anarhynchus alexandrinus. The sequence goes on along the minus strand of VUYV01000656.1, from coordinate 203,672 downwards.
CTAGCAGAAAGAAGTATTTATAGGGCTGCATTAGCAGAAAACACCTAACTAGTCAATGTAGTTAAATCCAAAAACTAGAAATCAAATCTGTTGCCAATCTTGCACTTTATAGCACTGCAGTTTTGGAAGGAAATAAAAGTCCTGTTAAAGCAGGTGTTTCACATCTACCTTGATATTGGCAACATCCACTTCAGAAAGGAAGTACTATCAAGAAAAGCACAGAAACAATCATAGGGAGACACAAAACATTTATAATCTTTAAACATGTGTAATTTATATATGCAAGCAGTTGGTGGATTTCAATAAATTAATCTATTGAAAAACAGAAAAGGTAACAGACAAGTATCTTCCAACATATTTTTCTATTTGTTCAGTACAAATAATTCCCTCCATTCTACAACAAGTACTTCCAAACCAAGAAAAAGAAAACCACCTGTGCAAGTTCACATCCTCAAGACTCAGTATTACAATTACTGCAACTCACACCAAGGAATAAAATCATCCAGCTACAGAAAATCAACACAAAAACCTTATCCATTCAGCAGCACAGGTCACTGTTAACATGGTGCTCAGCCTTTTTGCTCTTGCTCTGCTCCTCATAAAGATCAATTTGAGAACTCTATTCTGATATTCAAACCCTCCAGCCACTTCCAGTAATTTCTCGAACCATACCTAGAACAGCTACCTCACATTGGCATCATGAAATTATCAACTAGCTAAAAGAGTCAGAATTCCCACAAGCTCAGCTGAATATGAAACATTTCATGCAGCTTCAAAAGTGAATGCAAACCTCAAGCTTCAAATTAAATGCAAAACTAACCCTCATTTGGCTCTGCCGAGATCATCGTCTCACTCACAAGTTTTGACTTTTTTTTTTTCTTTAAAAATATTTCTCCTAGGGACTGGGATAGAAGGATGAAAGACTGTTATTGTTATTTCTATTTTTAAATAGTTAGGAGCTTTACAGATATTATGGTGTTCTGCACCATACAAGGAAAGAAAGGGATAAAAAGGCAAGCTGGCCAGCAAGACACCCTTGCTGGGAAAGAGGCTGGGGAGAAGTGTTAGAAATATAGAACTGAACTCCTCCCACAAGGACGCATCTAGCCACAAATTTAGCAGAAAGTAATTATTCCTCCAGAAGCTTAACTCCTCAGTACCTTTCCAAAGAACTACTCTGATGTGTGTATTATACCTTGCAAAATATGCTCAGCAGAGAGCAGTCAGAAGTCAGGAGACATAACACCGATTCCCACTTTTGACAGTGATCGGCACGCTGAATACGGTAATAACATTTCTGGCTCTTTCAGTTTTACACATGGGAGAACAATAAATGGGTATGCTATTTTCATAATTCTGGTCTCAACAGAACACCTTAAGGATACCTCTCTGGTTTCAGAAGTGCCATTTAAATTATTTAAATCATATTGATTTTAATTGTGAATTAGGGATCTAAGCAGCTTGGGAATGTTCACAAATCTATTAGATGCTTACTAACAGAGCCAGCAAGAACACAGCAGGCAGAATGAACTGTCTCTGGCGTGGGGAAGTTACTCATCCTTCCTAGAATGGTCATTCTGATATGTAAAACATTAGTCCCCCCATCTTGGTTGCTTTTGCAACTCTGTAAGCAGCAAAAAGGTCACTGGCTTTTCCTTTGGCAGGCAAATGGATGCTAAGCTTCCCAAATTTAAATTCAATAGTTAATCTTTTAAAGTATGAATTTTAAACTTTTATTTGTAGCCTAAAGCCTGTAAATGTCATGTATATTAAAGTCAAATAATTTTCTGTTTATCTAATTCTCTGTTCATAAAATTCTAATCATTATTAATGTAACTCCTGAAGAGTTACATTTTTCCTCAGTTGTACAGTTATCAGAAAAGTATCCCAAGCCAATACACTCAACCAAGAATATACAGCTCACTGCCCTGCTTATAACCCTTTCCCTTCTTTCACTTCCACTGTTTCATATATTTTCACTCAGTACATCATAAACTTTCACTCACTTTGTATGACACTTCCACCTTTAAACAGTATCTTCTTTCTATCCATTTTCTTGTTCAAACCTGTATTACATTGGCATTTGCCCCCTTCCTCTTCCAAGTCACAGTTCTACTGGGCAAATATTCATTCTACTTTGTCATAGCCAATTCTACTCTGCTCTCCCCCCCTCACAAAAGCACTTAAGTGTTTTCAAAACTCTAAGTATAGTAACTGTATATTAAGATTCACACTGTCTCTCCTGTCTTACAGATGTCTAAACCAAGATGTCTTTTGTGCTGAGGACACAAAAGAAACAGACCAGGGGAAAGAACAAGAGGAGGTTCACAAACCAGGTAAGGATATTTGGCTTCTACCTCCCCAAAGGCCTGTGATGTGCAAGTGGATCTTCAAATACAAAGTTGTTCAGCTAGAAGCATTTGAAAAGGAACCTGTAACACCTTTACTACCATAATAGCGCTTTTAGAGCTCTGAGTCAGTCTGTTTCAAGGCAGATGGGCCAAGGGCACACAAATTGACAACATCTCTACCTAAGCAATCAGTTTTCATCCATTTACATGCACAACATGGCCAGACATGGCTTTGACAATTCTAAGTAGAGCTGGTTTTTTTTAAACTTCCAATTTAGGGTGCTTGTTAACTTTAAGGGTAAGGGTTCAATAAACAGCTGAGCTTATTCCTGCTGAAATTGAGGGGTTTCACCCTCCCTCCTATCATATGATTTCTAGGCTGTCATCTCTCCTACATCTTAGCCCTTTCACTAGTTTTGAAGATTCTCTACAAAGCAAGCTAGCCAAAAAAGAAACAAACAAAAAAAATCCCACACTGGGGAAGGAGATGGACACACATACATACACACACAGAGTCAGTGCTAGAAAGCCATTAATCTGCTCAAGCCACATTCTGAAACAGTAACCAGGCAATTGAGTACTCCTAATTTGTTTCATGCAACAAAAGGCACTCTGAGCTAATTCACTTTATTTTGTGATGAGAAGAGCCTAACAGCACCTGCAAAGTCACTGACTGCATTTCAGCTATGGGAGCATAAATCTCCAGACAAAAGAGCTAAATTTCAAAAGCACAACTGACTAGACCCTATATAGCAAAAGAACTAATAGACTCTTCAACAGGAGTTAATAGCCCTGAAGTTTATATGATCCAGAAGCAAGGACATACTCAGACTTGGGGAACAAAAAAAAAAAAAAAAAAAAACGACCAAAAGGCTTTAAAGGGTATTCTGCAGTTATAAGTTGCTAAGCACTTCTATGCTTCCAATAAAATCATTTAGTTTGATAAAGCTCTTTCACAAAGCATTGCTTATGAGAAAAACAAAACAAAACAACAAAACAAACTAGAATATGTTAATACAGAGATGTCCAGAGAGACAATTTTACATGGTAACTTCATAATGTGGTATTTATACCGCTGGATACATAATAATCAATACAAAATGGATTTATCTTCATTATTTAGCCTTGATATAAAGACACATTATATAGTAATTTCAAAAAACAGTTACATTCCATAAGTTTTGGCTGCAGGGCAATATTCAATTCATTTTTGAGAATAAACAAACATACTTCCTCCTCTTTTCCTCTCCTAGCACACTTAGGATGTTATTTGTGTATGAAACAGAATAAGTATGGTTAGAAATCTTCAAATAAACACAGGAAGGCTGTAGGAAGGGACCAACTATTGAACAGAAGAAGAAGAAACAGAGGGTTTGGGCTTTTTTCAGATTTATAATTAAAGATGTTATTTTTATTGATATGAGTTTGGATAAAATGAGCAAAATGAAAGATTCTCAAGAAGCCTCATCCAAAAAAAACCCACAATGCGATCAAAATACAAATTCAAGATGATGAATTATAACCTATTCAAAGCAGTAATTATCAGAGAGAATTCTTAAAAGGAGAGGGACAGATCAAATCTCCTTTCTTCCCTAGTGACCAAATAATAACCAAATTCTAAAGAAAAGTCCACTTGGCGGTCATTTTCGGCTCATGAAAGTGTGCAGTAGCACAAACAAGCTAATCTGTATCTGTGACATCCTTCCCAGTGCAACCTGCATTTATAATAAGTGGAACCAACTGCACATCTACTGCTATAATTAAAAGAATTCCCAGAAGTGAAGGAAGAATTACATTAATAAAGGAGTTGAAGAATATCAGTGAGAATGAATTATGGCAATCTAACATACACAGTTGGTTTTTTCAAAAAAAATCAGAAATAAGAATTTTATTTTTTTTGTATTAGCAAAGAGGACTGAAAGGAACATATTTCACCTAAACCAGTATTAGTCTCCAAAACAATAAATAAATCTTTCAGAAAGACAAGCAGAAAGAACTTGAGCTGTTGGGTACAAACAAATGCATTCCTGGACTTAACTGTGACTGAAGACAACTTGTAAATCTGTTTGGTTTTTTTTCTTCCCTTTACATTATCCCACAGGAAGCACTCAGATGTCAAAATTCAAGCTAAAATGCCCCAAAAACTAAAATTAAAACTCTACAGGCTCTCAGATAGCTGTTCAGGTGTTACTGTGATTTTTGGAGCATCTTGAAAACAAATCTGTAGTTATACAGTCCAAACATTTCAAAGATGCTGCCAGGCAGGCTAAGATGTCTTCAGCTAAGCATTGTCTGGAGAGCACAGTCCATTTATAAACATTTTAAAAAAACAGCAGGTAGGAGTTATTTTGTCTAGTGAGCATTCTAAAGCACAAAAAATAAACACCTATTCTTTCCAGAATATCATGCTGTCCAAACTAGCATTCAAATACTTCAATTTGTATTTCTTTTCAAACAATCTAACACTTGATTAAAAAAAATATTATCTTCTCTCCCACTTCATCACAAGCAGCAGCAAGTAATCCTTCCTCATGTGCCTAACACACAGAATAGAAATGGATGAAACAGGTATTCACCAGAAAAGGTTCAGAGGATCTGTCTTCAGAAATACAGCCAAAGCCTATAGAAAGAGGTTGAAGTGATACAGGCAGCCATGGTTACACATCTAAGTAACAGCTTTGGGGCTTTTTCTTCCTCTTTTATAAACGAACATGCTTCCAGCATTCCCAGTGGTTTTGAGGAATATAATTGCATACTATTACTTAAGAACTATGTGATTACTGTGCCACTGTCTTCTGCATAACCCAGCCTGTAATAAAGGTGATAAGAATAGCATTTATTATTTTTGAAATGTTTTTTGCATTTTGCAATGCATCCACACTGATGTGGTTTAAAACATCTGACTAAACTCAAGATACTTTACATAGAGGTTTTATTTTCTTCTAACAGTACTGCATGCCAGGCAAACTCCCTTCTGTGTGCAAAGATACTGCCTGAAAGTTCATCTGACCGGGTCACTCAGCTCTTGAGCAAAACTTTCAAAGACTGCCGAAGAAATTTCCTATCATGTCTCTATGAGCAAAATGTATTCAATACAAATAAAAGTCACAGAAGGAAAAGCATACCAAGAAGCTGCACGAACAGAAAGTGACAAGTATAGTTAAGCCTCTACAGTTACTATGGAATGTAACAGCAATAACAACTAGAAAAGTCAAGCAATTGAGTCCCAGCTGTTAAAGGCAACCAAGCTACATCCCTTTCATAAGTGTATCTATTGCTATATAAAATCCAACTGCTAACTTCAGGGAAAAAAACAAATGCATGAACAGAGAATTTAAAGTTTAACGCTTCTGTCTTCCTCAGACCTACCTAAAGCACTCAGAACTTTTCTACAATAAAAGCTTGGTAATATTTTATTTGAGAGTATCTGTAGACCATCATTTTCTCAATCCAAAAAATACTGTCAGTATCTAATGTTAAAACACTGTCAAGATGCAGACATGGTTTCAGTTTTCTGGAAATCCCCTGCTCCTCAGATCTCTAAACTCAATCCCCCAGACTAGTCTTCTCTAAATCAACGACTTGTCCTTATTTTCCAGTGAGATTGGCCCTCTTTAGCAAAACAGCTTTAACAGTGAAAGGCTACCCCTACCCCAAACACCAAAGTTTCAGGGCTTCAGCGACATGTCAGCGTATCAAATCCAAAAGTAAAAGTCACTCATCGTGAAGACATATTCCAAGTATTATAAGAAAGTACTGTTTTTATACTATGCACATTTATGGAGAGGAAGCGAGAGAGAAAATTCCCATCAAGAGTTTGCCCCAAGAGCTTCAGAAATCTGGGCTTAAGCCAAGTGTCTCTTCTGTTTATATATTCTACTTATGCAATGTAACAAGTGAAAAGGAACACAGATTTTTTAGAAATATATCAACATATGACTTAACTCACAAGGCAAACAATTCCCATTAAACAGTTACAACATACTGTTACAAACAAAAATATAAAGTAACTATAGATTAACACATGGTTCTCCTAAAACGGGACAATGAAAAAGGGGTGCTGTTGTTACAATATTGAGACATGGGCTGCTCTACACTGCTGTTTATACCAAACAAAAAGAGAATGAAAATCCCATTCTACATTTAATTCCATATTGAATGTCTTCTACGTAAATTCTGACAAAAGCACATTAATGCTTGAAGGCAAAGACTACTTTTTTCCCAAGCTCTCCTTGGAATAGAAAACATACTAGAACAAGTAAGCATGTAACAAGCTAGTACTACCAATACATACAACACACAGCTCATGCTTGTACAGAACATACTTACACAATATACAAATACTAACATGTAATCAGTGCCAATCAAGTAATTTTTTTCCAGTACATAATTTTGTTTTCCAACAGTTCGGATCAATATTAGGTCAAACCAAACAAGCTAACTTTCTGGATTTCCAAACTACTTATTTCATATCACATGGCTTCATCAGACAACAACTTTAAAAAAGAAAAGAGATAAAACATGTTGCTTGGGAAAAGAAGCTGAAAGTCATTCTTCTAACTGCATACAGTTCCACTATCACATCTTATTCCTTTCACTATCACATCTGCCACTGAGTTAGTTAATGGTTAGCAGGGCAATTCATGCTATCAATTCATGGTAGTTTCATTCATCAAGTTTCCTTCATATTTCTCTTCTATTGATACGATGATACAGGTGTTCTTATGGACCGCTGTGAAATCCATTCAGCAACAGCAAACAAGTGACAGAGTTAAATAACAATTACATATGACATTTACCACACACCTGAGACATAACTCTGTTGCTTATAGCTGGGATAGATACAAATACGCAGTCAGCACATATGTTTCCACATACAGTAAGGCATAAATACCCTCGTGCAGGAGTAGTTGAGAATTTAGGTTCGAGTTATCACATGTTTGCATGCAGGTATAGCACCTGCTGTTTTGTGGGACAAAAACAAGTGAATACTTGTCTGCTCCTTTGCTGTTACAACACAACTATCTTCAGCAGGCAAATGGGGACATAAAAGGGCATGCGGAGGCGGTACACTAAAGATCTTAGGAATACAGTAATATATTCTTCTAGTGCGGGTTTGTACTGTTCTACTTAGTGACGCTGTGTAAAGAATGGATTAGGTTCCAACCACCAACACAAATATGGGCAGGAAAACAGATCTGACCCTTTGTGGGGGTCTGCCCCCTTGATGAGAAACAAGCATGCCTTTTTTCATGTTGGAAGGAGGGTGTGAGAGCAAAATAAACACAGACTGGATACACCTCCCCTCATCGCTCCTGCCTGCAGGGTTGTTAGGCTTGTCCCCTCTGCAGATTTATGTAATGATGGTGTCCTTGCTGTAGAATATGTAAAGTGCCTGTGAAGAGAGGGATTTCTCTCCACATTTGCTTTGGAAGACAGTGTCGCATACAGAGCTGGAACTATGGCTACATGACTGTAAGGATAGACGGGTGGATGTCAATCCCAGTGTTGAACAAGTGGCATTTGTGAAAGGTAACACGCTCCCTGGCATAGCTGCAGAGCAAAAGTGTTCCTATGGGCACATGTCCACCTATGTTGTGCAAACAGGTGACATGTTCAGAGGCACATGAGTGTCTTAATGCGGTTACATACAGACTTGCATCCCCTCCATGCCAGGTGGGTCCACCGACAAGCAGTGGGACAGACGGGGCAGGCATCCACCTTGGCACGCGCACGCATTCCTCCCACGACCGATTCAAAGGCTGGCTGGCCACCACCTCAAACCTCAGCGGTCAGGGAAGGGTGGCACAGAGATGCACATTTCCCAGAGGGAGAAGAAGACAGGTGCGAGCAAGAATTCTCCCCTGCCCCCCACCCAACACACACACACATTCCCCCAGTGTGCCACGGGAGAGCCAGCTCTGCCTCACCAAATGCAGAGGGGGGAGTGGAACGGAGGAATGGAGGGGAGTGTGCAGCGATCCAGCCATATGGGAGCAAACACCTACCTCATACACCAAGGAGGGGGGAGGAGGGGGAGAGGAATAAAGAAAGCACAGGGTCCACGGAGAGCTAGGAACAGGCTCGGTTTCCCTGTGGGGACGAGCCCAGGGGAGGACGAACGCCTCATACCACGGAGTGAAAAGGGTGGGGAGTGGGGGTTCTCCTCACAGGAANCCCTCCCCTCCGCGCCCCCGGTTCCTCGCCCGGCCTCACCTGCCCGCACCGTATCGGAGAGGTCGTGGCTGAGGGCGGCGGCGCTGCGCGGGAACTCCTTCAGTTTCCTGCCGCTCAGGTTAAGACCCCCGGAGTGCGCCGCCTCTTCCAACGCCCGCTCCAGACCGCGGTTCAGCGGCGCCTGGAAACCCAGCGATCCGCCGCCGCCACCACCGCCGCCGCCGCCGCCCACCCCGGCCGTTGCCGCCGCCAGAACAGCGGCGGGGAAGGGCTGCGACTCGCCTCCCAGCGTCGCCATCTTTCCCCTCGCCCGCCTGGCCGCTGGGGGTACCCGAGAGGGCCGCCGGACCTGCCTCCTTCCCTCTCTCCCTTCCTCCTCCTCCTCCCGCTCGCTGTGGTGGCGGCGCCGCCGCCGTGAGGGGGAGGGGGAGCGGCAGCGCAGCCGGGAGGCGGAGGCCAACGGCCCGGGCGAGGCGCGCCCACTGCGCATGCGCCGCCTCACCACCACGGCCTTCCCCCCACCCCCGGCACCGCTCCCGCGGGCGGTGCGCGGGGCGGGGCACTGCGGCGCCACCTAGCGGCGGCGCGCCCCCTCCCCCCCCCAGGCCTCGGCGCTGCGGCCGAGCGGAAAGGCGGCGGGAAAAGGAGGGGTGAGCTCGGCCTTGTTCAGGGACGTGGACCTGTTGGGAGCGGGTCCAGAGGAGGGCCGCGAAGATGATCCGAGGGCTGGAGCACCTCTCCTATGAGGAGAGGCTGAAAGAGTTGGGGCTGTTCAGCCTGGAGAAGAGAAGGCTCCGGGGAGATCTTATTGCGGCCTTTCAGTACCTAAAGGGGGCCTACAGGAGAGCTGGGGAAGGACTTTTTACTAGGGCATGTAGTGATAGGATGAGGGGGAATGGCTTGAAATTGGAAGAGGGGAGATTTAGATTAGATATTAGGAAGAAATTTTTTACTGTGAGGGTGGTGAGGCACTGGAACAGGTTGCCCAGCGAAGTTGTGGATGCCCCATCCCTGGAGGTGTCCAAGGCCAGGCTGGATGGGGCTTTGAGCAACCTGGTCTAGTGGGAGATGTCCCTGCCTATGGCAGGGGGGTTGGAACTAGGTGATCTTTAGGGTCCCTTCCAACCCAAACCATTCTATGATTCCATGATTGGTTTTTGTCACCACATTCCCCACTGCTTTCCCTTTCACAGGCTCGCCCGTGAGGTCTGCCCGCCACCCGCTTTGCCCCCTTCTCCCAGCGTCCACCGAAGTTGCTCACCAGGCTAACTGCGCCAGCAGACTCAGGGGCTGGATGCACGGCAATTTGTGGTCGGGTGGCGTGAAACCACTGTGCAAGGTGCAGGCAAGCATGCATGTGCTCAGGCAGCAGACCTCATTTGAAAATTAGAAGCTGCAGTGGCTGTTGCCACTGAACAAGGCCCTGGGGAGCATCCGCCCTGCAGAAGGCTCTTCTGTGACTTGCTTATCCCGCGGGGGCTGGTTCACACATGTGCATGGCCCCCGGGGGGCAGCCTGCCAAAGAGAGACCTTCGAAGGTGTGATTTGGAGTGACAAACCAAGCACAGGAGCCATGATCAGTTCTGTTTTCAATGGAATAACCTTTCTGAGGGGGCAAGGGTGTTGGTTTGTGTTTATTCCCCCCACACACTTTCTGCAGCTTTGCAAAGCTGAGCCCAGGACTGGGAAAGGAGAGAGGTCTCATGTTTCCTCAGAGTTCAGAGAGTTCAAAGCTAAAAAAGGACTTGTACGTCATCACCCATGACCTGTATTTTACAGGCCGTTACATTTCACTCAGTTACCCTGTGTTGTGATCAATGGCTGACATTAGACCAAAGCCTTCCCAGCTCCAGGAAGTTCAACCACTGAGCACTACAGGGACAAGGAAGGCAGAATTGCCACAAGGAAATAACTCTCAATTTCTGAAAAACAGGAGAGAGAGTAGCGAGTTTAGCAGTCACAACGAGAAACAGCTCTGATTAAAAGGGAGAAAGGGTGTTAGAGGTAGATCTTTTCACATAACAGTATCATAATATCCATTAAAAACTTGTTCTTTATAATCAAGATAAGCTGTCAGTAACAGCATATTTCATTTATGTTTTTTATGCATTCCATCACTGCAAAAGTGTTGCAGGCAGTACAGCAGCATTTTTAAAGAGGCTGCCTTACATTAAGAAAAGAGCTGTAAGGCTAGATGGGTAGGAAGGGGGTTATTTTACTGTAAGTATATTTATACTGCACCTAAAATACAGGACCTGAGCTTAAACTCCAGTCCAAACTCCCCTCACACCTACAATTGCCAGTTCTTCGTGGCTGATGCGGAGACCTTGGGTTTCGGCATGACAAATTCAGTGTCCTACCAGTTCAAGAAAATTCTGGGTGCACCAGAGAGCAATTCTTGACACCATTCTTTGGAACAGCCCCTAGCCAAAGAGGAAATCAACAGTTACTACAACAGTTACTACAACAACTGTTGTGCCCAGATATCACATTACTTTTGACAAAGCTTGTTGGTGGGTTATTAAGATAGTGTTTCCCACAAATTTCCACTAGTCACAGCATGTTTTGGATTTGTTAAAAGGCTTAATTCCAGCTTCCGTGCAATCGTTGCATTGCTGCTGGAAAGCATAAAGGAACAGATGAATAGCTACATCTTCTCGGCAATTTAAAGAAAAGTATCAATGAACAGTAGTTCAAGTTGAGTAAACTGTGAATAAGGGCAACTGCTAGGCTTCCCCCATAATGGAATCTTTTTGAAATGCAAGTTTAATGAATGAGGTACTATAATCTTTTACACTTAGAGAAGTCTGAAATATCATAGGTTTTATAACTCAGTAAATGACTTTGCACAGGAGATTCCCTGTGTATTAAATTATCTAACATCATGGAACTTTATCTTGAAACTAGTAATATAGAACTAAACATTCAGACAACATATCTGCAGAATTTATCTTCCGGCATCAGCTCTTTACATTTAGGTAGCAGGCCTATCTTTTGGTGAGGTTTGGTAAGTTTTCTCACCAGTGGAACACCATGTTCCTTCCTCCCTAACTTCTGTTAAGACAAAATTATTTCTAGTGCTGATTTTGACAAAAAGAAAAAGGTGTTTTGTTTTTTTTTTTTTTGCTCTTCGTTGTCTTCACACCATACCGCTAATCCTGGGATTTGATTCACAGCATCTTGCATGAAGAAGGCTAGCCGCAATACCTTTCTCAGCCTCATTTGAAGGACAACTTGCCATCCTTTAAAAGAGGCACCCAAAGTGCCAAGGAGCGATTAGGCTCCCCTACCCACAGGCAGGCACAGCATACACACCTCGGCTGCCCAGTTGGGCTTGCACGAAAGACCCATAGCTGGCAGAAGCAGACACATCAGCACAGCGTTTCCCCCTTAAAACACCCAACATCAGGACAGCTAGGATATAGAGAGGCTGGGGCTACGCTGGTACGTGGTCTAGCAGGGGTTAAAGATGTAGGTTCCCCCTTATAGCAATGCAAGGCCACACACCAATAATCAGGGAGCAAGTCTGTTTTAAATTGCTTTTTGATCTGAGCGGCTGAAGTGCAATGCGGGCATGACCCGTGCTTATCAGATACTGCGTAGAAACTCCTGGAAGTAGCACTTTGAAGGCTGCTAATGTTATCAAGATTGTAGGGAAAAAAAAAAAAGTATAGCACTGAAGCTGTATTGCCTTGACTTTCTCTCTTTTCTGTCTGAGTGCTGTGCCAGATCTAACTCTGTTCCTATAGATATAAAGGATTAGAAACTGGGAACACCACAGAAAAAGAAAAGATCAATCACAGCAGTACCAGTTTCCTATCCATGCAGATGTATATAAAGGTTATGCTCCATATATTGACTTTGGTTGGATCACAAAGTGGACACAGCCCAGCACAGCAGCTAAGCTGAGCTAGTGGCGAGTTGTCATTGCAAGCAGCCCTTCCATTCCTTGCCCCCAGCTATGTGATCTCCCCAGTTCCTATGCNCAAGCAGCCCTTCCATTCCTTGCCCCCAGCCCTATGGGACAGTATTTGCATTTGTCTAACTCTTCAATGAGACCTAGAGCAGCTTAAAAATTAACTCTAGAAGGAAAAGAAAACAGTGGGTGCTCTTCAGGAGCAGACACGAGTGTAGCAGCAGAGAGAAGGAATGCAGAAGGAAGACTTATGGGTGTAGCAGAAGGAAAAGACTGCAGTTCTGCAAACTGGGTTACACATAATGGCTGTGACAAGAAAAATCCTATCAGAGATGTACAGAAAGTACCACAGCTGAGGGAGACCATGAGCCTTAGAGTCTCAGCATGAATTTCTATGACCCTAAATTGGCAGAAAAGAGGCAAATAACAAGGTCCACGTGGCTTGTGAAGATCAGAGTTGGGTGAGGGCTTATGTGCAGCATGCCGGTAACCCACAAGGTCGTGTATGACCCCAGTGTGGAGTCCTGTCCTGTACTAGATGTGAGACTTTCTCAGCATGGAGCGTGAAAGCCTCACTTTACTTCAACATATAGATGTTTACCTCATGTTGCATATGCTCTAAGATAATCCTGAAGGGGCAATAGCGTGGAGCAGCTCATACGCAGCCAGTGTACACCAAGGTTTTCTTCACGTGAATATCCCAGATGGACAAGCTGTCTGGTGTGGAGACAGAAATAACACACAAACACTAAGTCAAATGCCAAACAGAAAGGGGCCATCACTCAACTTGCAAGGCTACCTCCATTTGGTGCTACACAAAACGGCAGCCACAACTCAGAAATGCCACATTATACATCCTCTGGAGCATGACCGTAATGGCATCAGGACAAGGAAAATTATTGGATGGAACCCAAGAGGAAAAGCATGCAGACTGAAGCTTCAGGTGCCACGGATTAAAAGATGCTCCTCTAAATTAAAGCACGGACTCCTGAAGCTGCTCACGGTGTGCCTAAGACAAGCGGTCCATAGCAGACACACCAGCAGAATGAGTGGTCTACGCAGAGCAGACAATGCGCTGCAGCTCCCTTGCAGCAAAGCTGGTGAAGAGAGTTTGGAGGGCAGGAAAGCTATAGCAGGAAATAGCTCAGAAAAATCCATCTATATNGGGGGGGGGGGGGGGGGGGGGAAAAGAAGGAAAAATAAGAAAGGAATTAAATGAAAGGAGGCAGGAGATGAGGGGAAGCTTATATATAAAGCAGGAGCTCAGAAGGTAGGTAAGCAGCATGGTCACTGCTCAGAAGACACACAAGGTTCATCCTTGCATAGATCTGGGCAAGTTCACTACATAAGGGGGCAGAGTTATTTAATTGCTGCAGAGAAGCACCTCTTGGTCCCAGTGACTGATCATGGGAAGCACTGGGAGCTCAGGAAAGCATCTCCCTGACTGTGTCCTGAGACCCAGCGGGTGGGCAGGCTCAAAACATACACCGAGTGATAGTTGGTGTAGTTGGTGGGGGTCACCTGCCTCAAGATAGACCCCAAACAACACCACGTACACTAGACACATTGGCAAGGTTCATTGTCATGGTAGCGATGCAGCTGTACAGACGGATGCAACAGGACAGAAGCTGCGAGAGGTCGTGACCAAAAAAAGCTCAGCTCTCCGCTAAGAGATCATGAAAATAGACCTCAGGGTAAACAAACCAAAATGAAACTTAGTATCCCCGAAACACTCCACCTGACAAAACATTTGAAGGCAACATAGTAACGTGCCCACACCTGAAACATTAATTTAGTTCAAAGGCTATTAGCAGTTGTAAACTGGTAGAGTTTCTTCCAAGTTTCTCAGATGACCTTGAAATGTGGCAATGCGATAGAGCAGTAACTATGTTCGCGCTTACCTTGAATCTGCTGCTGAAATACAACTTCAGCAGAGATTTAGGGGATTGTAAGTGGGGTGGGAGCCTTCCTCTTGAAACAGACAGAGCCGAGAGGCGTTTGCACTGCGGTCAGTAGGACAAAGACATACCTAAGCCGGGAAAGGAATGTCTTGCAGGAATTTGCCTTAGTGGAAGGTAGGGGAAGAAGGCATCAAAGTAAGAAATAACCTGTCTTCTAATAAAATAAAGGAGACAATTGGTTATTGTCACTAGCAATGAGGCAGCATTTACAGAGAGACACTGTTGGCAGTCCCACAATGCCTCCAGTGTATGCTGTTGAAATACTACAGTTTATATCTCTGTTGCAAAAAAAAACCCCAACTATGCAAACCTGCTTTCCTACCCACAGTAGACTATTGGCACCGACACATGGAATTGAAACAGAAATACGGAGTCCTTGGTCTATTGCAAAATCCAGAAAATGCAAGAAGATAGAAGACATCAGCCAAGCAGTTGAACTCTGGTTTCTAGGTGGAGCAGACAAGGCAAAGATTTTGTAAGACCCATGCTCATGATTTTGGGAAAGATAGCAGGTAAAATGCTTCATATTCCTGTCAAGAACAGCAAAACCACTGGGACCAAAGAGAGCTACTGCCTGGTAAGCAGTTGTGATATACATGGAGAACGTGAAGGCCTAAAAGTCAAAAGCAGCAGTAGAAAAGAATGAAGAGCTCTACCTGAATGCAGGCACAAAATATTTTCCCTGCAAACCACACAAACCACCTCTCTGGTATAAACAAGTTCTTGAGACACCTGGGAACTCAGAAAGAGCCGTGAACCAGCACCAGCCTGGTGGTTGCAAACCACTCACCTGACTTGAGTCAGGTAACTAATTTTAGTTGACCAGAGCTGTGTTTATGCCTTTTCCCCACTCAGTCCAACCATGTTGCTGATACCAGTTGACTGGCAGCAATAAAGGGTGAAGGTGAAATTGCAAAAAGGGCTTTTGGATATATGCCACTGGGAAAAATAAGCATGCATGCGATTCCTGAATGGGGAATTGTATACAAGAACATGTTAATAGCCAGATATCATGCTTTGATAATATACATGAATATGGATCTCTGCAGCCACAAGCACCTCTTCACCAAGAAGATATTTCATCCCTAAGGGGTATCCTAGCTTTCCAACAGGCATCCAGGCCCATTGAAGCAACAGTTATTTGCAACAATAGCACCAGGAGAATTTTTACTAGAGTTTTTACTAGCAAAGAGTAACCTTCTCCTTGGATGTCCTAACAGCCCCCAAACATCAGCAAGGATGCCAATATACAACAAGAGCAAGTCACACGGACCCTCAGTTTCAAACCCAGTTTTCAAACCCACTTAGTTTCAAACACTTTGCATGGAAGTGAAGCTGTATGCGTTACAGATAAGATAAGTTTTGGCCCATGGGGGAATGTGTCCTTGGGAACACAGCCAAGGGAAGTGCTGGACTAGGAAACCCCCCGGTCGGTATACTCCATATTTCAAGAAATATGGGCTGTATGACTTACAAAGAAAGTGCATGTCCAAGAGCAGCCTTCAATTCTTTTCTAGTTCATACATGATGCTAGAGCAGCTGATAGTGTCTTGCAGGTCCTGGGATGCTCAAAAATAGCTTAAATCCACATTTGCCCTGTGGCTGCTATGCTGCAAGTACTACGGGACCGCTCTTGAAAAAAAGCGGCAAAGAGCCAAGATCAAAGTTTATGATCTAAGTGTCCTCAACTCTTCCATAAAGATCAAGGCATCCAGCAATTCATCTTAAACATCCCAACAACAATAATTTTGACATAACTACCAAGAAACATAGCACTTGCTGGTTTATTAGAGAGAAAAACAAAGACTCAACGTGTTTCATCATAAGTCACTAACACATCTACAATAACTATAATAACTCTACAAATTAAGCTTATGAGCAATATTTCAGAGACATTTTACTCCCGGTTAGCTACAGAATTCGCCACTTGGTTTAGAGCAGTCTTATCTTCTTCCAACACATAATAAAGCCTCCATCCTGTGAACAATCACTTAACATTAGTCATCAGCTTGTGAACTGGATGACTGGAGACCAGCACAGGGTGGGCTGGGGTGCAGGGGTATGCTGGGGAAGGAACCTGAGAAGAGGAGATGGGAACTGCTCTTCCAGGTGTGGCTTTGCTACTCCACCTGCAGTAGAAAGCACTTCCTAGCAGTGCGTTGCAGGCTTGCAGCATCTGAGAGCTGAGCAGGATCCTCACACAGCAGACTCCTGCTGCCTTCCAGTGAGGTCTGGGTCCTGCAACTGCAATATGGGGCTGTGAACCTTCCACCACTCCAAAACCTCATGGGCTACGTACCACTGACCAGACACAACAGGAGATGGGTGGGAGCCACCATCGGGACCAGTGCTCAGATGAAGCCTGCTAGAAAGGTAGCACTCTCGTCTGCAGCCTACCATCAAACCCCATCATGTGACTTGTCCCTTGTCCCTGTCCCTTTTCAAACCACACCATTATATAAGAGCATCTCAGTCTTTGCCAAAGATACTTGTAAGAACCAAAGTAACTGATTACTGTTTAGGGCAAGTTCCTCTTATTCTTATTACAGAAAAAATGCTGGAGATCCCCATCAAACAATGACCTCATTGCACTACACTGTGCAAGAAGACAGCTACTGGCCAGAATCTCTTGCAATATAAATATCGAATCATATTTCATATACCCAGTTGCATGTTTGGCAACTGAGTGCCTCTGGTGAAGTAAGAGGCATGATATCAAGGAGCACAATGGAAACAATAGATTCCTCTTGGGAAGAAATGGTATGCAGTGTTCCTAGTAAGACTGATTGCTCAAAAACTGTTGACATGGGGTAAGTCCAGGTTCTTGCAGTGCTGGGCAGGCAGCACTCTTCCCTTTAGCTCCTCCTCTTCCTCCAGATAAACACTGGGCAACGCACACCCAGCAGGATAGCTTTCCTTCTCGCTGGCAGGTGGAGTTACAGCCTGCTCTTGGGCATGGCAAAATAAAGGTGATCCAGTTAGCTGCAGAGTTTCATGTCCTGCATGCAGTGGAAGCCAGGAAGATGGCCAGGGATGGGTGGTGCTCTGACCAGTTTCTCACAACAATTTGGCTCCTGGGAGATGCTGGGAAGTCCTCCCTTGCTGCAGGAGCTGAAGGGAGTGGAGGGTGCTCACTTTTACACAGAAACCATCCATAAGGGCACACGTCCTTATATTCTAAACGTGCAGCCATTTAAGGACACCTACCTGAATGTCCTTTTCTGTTCTCCCCCAGTTTTGTTTGAGCCATCTCCCTCACCTTGTGCCTTCAAGTGCTTTCTTAAAATTAATGCCTCACACTCTATTTTTAACAATAGGAGCTGAACACTGAAAAGGCAGAGCTAAGTAAAGCGTATGTGGAGAGAAGGGGAAGGAAAAGCAATTTTCCACCCATCCCCCTCATCTGTGATCTGTACATCTCTGCGAATATGTAAAACACAGAGCAGCCTGTACAGCCTATATTACATGTAGCAGTTAGAATAGGGAT
Source organism: Anarhynchus alexandrinus (assembly GCA_008711295.1). Taxonomy (NCBI): domain Eukaryota; kingdom Metazoa; phylum Chordata; class Aves; order Charadriiformes; family Charadriidae; genus Anarhynchus; species Anarhynchus alexandrinus. Next base: position 185,780 of record VUYV01000656.1, on the reverse strand, counting down.
GTTTTTTCCATGTGTTGCCTGTAGCACTGAAAACACTGCTATTACCAAAACACCCAAGCAGTAATGCAGATTACTAGTCCTCTGTGGTTCTAATAAATGAAAGAGAAACAGCAGAAGTCCCTGAGAAAAACCTTTCAGGGGTCTGGCTACCTTTCCCTGAATTCATTTGGGCATATAGATGGCAAGGGTATACCTTTTATCCATTTCATGGGAGCCTAGAGACCTATTTAGAAAGGATGAAAACAGCTATCAAACAAAGTGAAAAAAATGTTCTTAGTACTCTGAAGAAAAGAAAAAGCAAGGAAAGTGCTCATCAGGGAAAACATTCAAGCCCTTGCATGACAGATAGGCAGGGGGTAGAGATTATTTTTACAGAAAAAATGGAAATAGAAAATAGAGATTGCAACCAGTGCTTTACTGATCTTTTTTCCCCAAAAAACATTCTGCATTCTCCATGTTTGCAAACAAGGAATTGATTTTTCCAACATATTAAGCTGGGAAATTGTTAGGGTGATTGCAACCCTAGTTGTGCAAATACCTTCTGCTCTGACGAGATTTCCCTCTCTATAATTACAGTCCACATCAACAAGGCATGTTTCATAAACATGTTTCAGAAGTTTTGTTCTGAAGTCATAAATCACCTTTCTTTGTGTATATATAACACAGGTCAAGCTCACACAAACAGGAGCAAGCTCCTCACACCTTTCATCTATGGCCACTTAGTTGTCCTTCAGGCCAGCAAGTCCTACTGCAGCAGCATCTCTTCTGTGACAAGTTCTGTGGCTCCACATCTCTCTCAGCAAGCACTGCCCATCAGCACTAGGGCATGGGGAGCTTTTGGTCCAGACCCTGAGTGGGTTTGGCTTGTATGGGGTAAACTTTTGCGCATCTGTAGGACCTCCTCAGACTGCCTTTGTGTGGATGATTATGTCAAGTGTGCCTGATTTTGGTTGCCAGTTTGTTAAAACTGGGATTCGGGGAGGGGAAAAAATACACAGAAAACTTATAAAATGCCTTTCCCGAGCTGTGTTGGAGGTACTTATTTACATATGCTAAACACTTACGCACAGCAACACTGCATCTTTCATTCACAGCATCTCTAAATTACCTAGTGCCTTACATACACTCCGACTTCGGTCAGGTCATGGATATTTAACCAGATAAGTGACGAAGATTGACTCCAAGACAGGCATATATTTAAATGCTAATTACCAGGTGCGCCTCACATTTGCAACATATCTGCAATAAATCTCTGAAAATTGGCTAGCGCTCATGTTTTTAACAGAACACCATCCAGTATTAAGTCAAAAGTCTTAATAAATCTAAATATATTACAGTACTTTTATCAGCCAACTATATAAATTCCTCAAGTGTGGATTCAGGCTTGCTTTACAATAACGCATTTTCATTAATCTATATTGATGGGTAATAATTACATTTGTAGATGTCATTTCCTTTGAAACCCCATGCCATTTTTCTGTCATTTTTCCTACAAGTGATGTCAGGCTAACAAGCCTATAATTAGTGGCTTGTCACACCCTCTGAATTCTGGCCCGGTGTCAGTATTTTCCCAGTCTTCTGGAATTTATTTCCAATTCCAAGGTGTTTTCTGAACATCTTTAATTGCTGATGTGTTGAAAGTCGTGTATGACTTTGCTAGGATTCAAGCACAAATCCTGCTTTGTTCTGAATAAAAAAAAAATAATTTTGAAAAATATTTCTGGCTGTTTGCATCACTGATATCAGTTTTGCCTGCTGTTTCTAGTGATGGGTCTAAAATGTTGTCATTGTTCCTAATAATAGAATGCTTTCATATTATCCTTGGCTGTCATTTGCAGATTTTTTTTTCTGAAATCTTTACTTACCTGTTTTCAACACTTAATAATTTCTTACTGATATGGATTGTTCTTTTTTTTGTTCACTATAGAAATTATGTCTTTTCAACAGCTGATTTCCTTCTCCCACAGAATCGTGACTGATGTTTAGTCCCTCCTTTGACAAAGGGGGAAATTTGACATTTTTCCATCTAAGTAAACTCTTCTGAAATAAATTCCCATATTTATTTTCATTTTTCTACCTATATTTTACCTCCCATACACTTTTCTCATAATTTACCCCTGTTTCAGGAATTGAATTTTCAGGATAACCAATACAGATACACTATTGGTGGCCAGTGTGCAATGCATGCCTGTATTTAATGTAATCAGATCATGATCATTGGCCCTGAGGCAACCAAAGCTTTCCAGTGTAGCCATTAATTCTTTTTTTATGAACAGAGACTGTAATATAAAGCCTGAGCCAAAAGCTAAATTAAAGTCACAGAGATTATATTAACTCCAGAAGTTCCTACCTTTTGAATATCTGATTTTGCAACAAAAAAAACCCATGTTCTTCTAGAATAATGCTTAATGGAGGAGGTAGGAGAACAGAGAAATTGTTCCTCTATTTTTCCTTTTTTAAAAGCCCTGAAAATACTGATTCTCTGCCCCCTGATTTTGCCTTCATGAGAAAGGGTCAGCAGCAAGGCAGGAGCTGACCAGCCCACCAAGTGTCAGAGGTCTGTAGGACATTGCAGAGTGTTTGGCAGGTGTTTGTCTTCTCAGTGGCCCTTTCCTAGAGAGGACAAGTGTGAGTCAAAACTATCTCTGGATTCTATACAAAGTCTACAGACCCTCTCATGGATTTCCCCTGGGCTTTGCAGGGGAATCGTGTGTGAGCAGCCACATGTTTTCCTTAGCCCTTCTCAAATTTGACGTCTTCTGCTCCCAGCCCTCCCAGTCTCATCTCTTCCCATTCCTGGCTCCTTGTCCAGTCCCAGCCTCCTACATTTTCTTGCCCAGCACGAATTGCTCACACGCCTCCAAGCTCTAGCTCCAACCTTTCCTATATTTAAACCAAACAACTTCTCTCTCCTCACTACAACCAGCCAGAAAAAGAGGGACATTGAGAGGCCAGGAAAAACAGGACTCAAGGCCACGATAGCCTGGAGTTGCAATGACACAGTCCAGAAGGAATGGTGTCCAGCTCAGACAGACTCTCCAAGGTATTTAGCTCACAGCTACAGCAGAGATCTACAAAGCATGTGCTAACTGCATTTTTTTTCCCTAAAAGGTCTATAACATATTTGCGTTCATTTTTCTGGAGATACAAAATATACAAAAGTCGTTTATGGTTAGTTTCATGTCCCTCCTCCAAAGCATGGGGGCCAACTAGAGTTTCCAAATGAAAGACAGAAATTAAAATCATCAAAACAATACATATTTTCTAGCCACATTCTTGGAAGTGACCAAATTGTTTTATTTATGCACTTAAATTTCAGCTCAATGAACAGATGCCCAGCAGGGAAATTTTTATTCCCAATTGTTACCATTTGGCAAAGTTCTAAACTGCAGAGAACAGGAGCTCATCATGCAAAGCATTGGACAAGCAACAATAGACAGTGCCACTATTAATACAAATCTTTTTATTTTTAGATTTCCTATAAAATCTTTATTAAGTGCGCAAAGGATTTGTTTTACTTCTATTTTCCACTGCATTTACATGGACATTTCACTGAAAGCTCTGGGGAATTGATGAGAGCTAACAGCACCAATAAAGTGCAAACCAACTGCTGAGAAGAAAACAAGCTGAGGATCTTTTGACGGTGGCTTTATAATAACTGATAGGATACGAAATGGGACTTACTTAAAGAAAAGATAAAATGCACCGGAAGGCTAAGGGAAGTAAAACTCAATACCTTTTAGTGGAGTTTATATATCACTCCCCACTATGGTAACCGAGAATCTATTTTTAATGCATGTCACAGAATCACAGAATGGTCAGGGTTGGAAGAGACCTCTGGAGATCATGTAAGAAAATGAGTAACAATGAGACTACTATAAGGTTATGAACATAAAGAGTAAACAGGGAATAAGAAATAAGAGAAACTTGCAGAAATTATCAACCTGGGACAAAGTGTTGTACCCTCAGATTTATATTAATTACACAGATGGACAGAAATCCAGCAGTGAGAAGAAAAGAAGGGACGGGAAGTTCACTTTCTACGTTCCAGTAATCACCAAATAATAAGAGCGTTAAGTTGCAGCAGATGTGCACCAATACAGTTCTCTCATGTGCTCAAGTGTGTCGGAGCTGGGCTCCTGCAGCCAACTGAGAATTGCACCAGTCATGGCCAAGTGCCGCCCTGGCCCCATTTTGTGCAAGCTAAGCACAAGGGGCTTTTCTTTTTTCTTTTTTTTTTTCAATTGCAGATCCCCTCTTTCCCAAATCCTAAACAACAGCAGTAACAAAAATCCCACACAATGTCACTGATTCCTCTGTCTGTCTCTTTGGAAATACTTTTTACTTCTTTTAAACCTCTTCTCCTCTTAGAAGCTATTACTCTTCCAGTAGAGCAAAGGTACTTTTAGCAGATCCTTTCAGTAGGAAAATCTGAATGTGGGCTACTGATCAAGCTCTCTGTTGTATTTTTGTCTGAAAATGGCCGGGTAAACTCATGAAAGACAAATCCACCAACAGTTAGGAAATATATATTTATTTTTTTAAAGGTTATTATGCATGTAATATAGAAAACCTTCCCTCTCAGGAAGCCTCTGAGTTGGAAACAGGCAGAAGATTATTGACAAGAAATATCATTTATGTTTGCTCTGTTCTTACGTTCTCTCCCAGGCATCTACTGACAGACATTCATGGAGATGGGACAGTGACTTAGATGGACCTGGGGTCTAACCTGGTAAAACCAGTCTTAAGTTCTGATAAGAGCTGGAAAGTGCAGAGGGTCCTGGCAGCAAGGGTCTCTCTGCTCATTGGATACCAGCAGCAAACAGTGAGCCTCCTGATTCAGCCTTGTTGTTGCATGTCCAAAGCACCTTGGTCTCCTAAGCAAGGAATTGTAAAGGTTACAGGGATATTTGCTGGTGCACACAGTTGTATTTCCACTGTGATTTACTAGGGATTGGAGTAAAGGCTGCTTCCACTGTTTGGGTTTGTTGTTGTTGTTTTCTAACACTATATGCAACAGGGATCTCTGTTTCCTCCCATGGTCTGAACCACCATTACTATAGATCTAGACTGGCTATTCAGAAGTATCAGATTCTGTGCTTGTTGTTGTGTTCCCTCTGTCCTGAAATTACTTGTTCAAAGACAAAGAATAAGTGGCAGAACCCAACTTTGACGTGTCCCACACTGCTGTTGTAGTGACCAGTTTCCCTTAAAGCATATGCAGTTGGAGGTGTCCTGACACTGCCTTTCCACATAAACTGACAGCGTTTAAGAGTGCTCAGCTTCAGGTATGTTTGGGAAGAAACCTTTTGTTAAAGACTGCCAATTTGTCAAAACCAAAATCTTTTCCTCAGGAAAGAAAAAAAAATTAGTATGGCAGGAAGAAAATTTGCAATTCAGACTGCTTCAGAAGAGCTGGACCAAAGTTGTTGAATAACTCAGCTTGGAACAACAGTCGGGACTCTACTGTGCTTCAGCCAGGAGCAAGAGATTGAGCCCTATTGCCCACATCACCGGTGAGAAGATGCTCTGTGTTAATGAGCATCTTGTATTGATGTAGATACATTGGAAAGTAAATTCTCTCCTTCACGGAAGGAGAAAGCTGTTCCCTGCCCAATTCTACTGCGGCCACTCGGTAGGATCTGCAAATCCCACTCAAGGATCAAAGCCATTTGGTTTGGGCTGGCTGCTGCCGCAGCCGGGCGATCACAGGCACCTAAGTTATTCTTAGCACTTCAGCACTTCTAGTCAAGGTCAGTTCGGTGCATCTGCATTGCACTTATGCCTCTGAATGCAGTGTAGGCATATGCTCCAAAAGTGGGTCATAGCAAGATGATGAAAGCTAAATCACACAGCAATTACGCACAGGATCTCATCTGTTGCAGTAAGACTCTCGGTGCACTTTGACACTTAAAATGAGACTCTTTAAGCACAAATAGGAGGTATTAAAGTATAATAGCAAAGACTGTGCAATACTAGTTCAAAGAGATTTGTGCTTTACATAGTCCCAGAGCAATTATTTTTAGGTAAAGCTTTAGGAAACCACTCAATCTGCAGCTATTAGCAAAGCGCAAGTGTCTACTTCGAAAAAAAAAAATAATTACAATAATTGGGGACAAGTCTGTAGCAATACCCTGTTTTGCTGAACATGTCTATACAGATCAGCCCCCTTGCAGAGCCGCTGTTTCCCAGGACTGCAAGACAACCCCTGGTATCAGGTGGTGCTCTTCCACTACTCGGCCAGCCCAGCGACACAAAGATGTGATAGTCCACAACATCCCTTCCCGCAATAACTGTAATGAGAACTCCTTTCTCATTACATTTCCACCCATCCTAGCAGCGTGGACATCCCACCCGTCCTAGCAGCGTGGACATCTGTGAGCTGAACACCTTCTGCAGAAGAGAGAGGTCGGAGAGCAGGACTTTTAGCGCAGCAGAACTGCAGGGCACAGTTTATAGCATACAAGCCGGGAGACGTCTAGAGATAGCAGTTTAGCTCTGAGTCATTACTGCCAAAACACATGGAAACAATGTTTAACATTTGTATTTCCATAATATTTAATTCCACTGTCTGGGCCTTTTATCAGTAATGTAGATTATGAATACAGATAGATTCAGAACAATAGAAATGTGTGCCTGGGTACTGATAATCTCTTGTTAATTTGTAACAGAGACAGCAACATAGCATTTAATTCCTCAGTGAAAATGACTCAGAACTCATTTGTTTCCAATGAGGCAGTTTAAAAGTTGTAATAGAAATAGGTGTTCCAACATTCAGCATCTTGCAAAAGCTGGATTATGCACATGCTTGGTTATAGCTGAATACATTAGAATTTGAAAATGATGGCAGAAATTCAGCAATTTAAAAGCAATCATATTCTATCATCCTTTGGATGCTTAGATCTATGTATTTTCAACTAGTGCTGTTATTGCAAAGTTATGAGGTGCGACCGATTAAGCTCTTCTTTACACATTACTACTGATAAAAATTTCCTTAAAGTATTAGCTGTGAGGTGCTTTGAGAAAAATACTCAATTTTTGCTTGCCTCCAGTGGAAATGTGGGGTAGACACAAGCAGGAAATAGACAGAGAAAATAATGTTGATGCTGCTGTTGGCCAGAATCAACAATATTACTTCCAGCTCCGAAACCTAGAACATCATTTCCATATTCCTGTCTGTACAAAAGATAACAGTGGTTCAATAACCCTCACTAATAAAGAATGTAGTTCCTTTATTTTTCGTACAGCAGCCTGTAGGATGCGGAAAGCCCATAGAAGGGTTATTTTTATTATTGCTCAGCACATTTTTCAAGGTCCAAGACAGCCATAAACTTGCTTTTTCTGATGATCTCCATATTGCACAAAAAGATTAGCTTGAAACTTAAGCTAAAGGCATTCCGGAAGAAATAGTTTCAGTAGTTCATGGATCTTTGAAACCTTAAGTGTAGCAAACATGCAAGGCACATAAAATACCTCCCCAATAGGATCAGATGCAAGCAGTAAAGAGCTTTAAGGAAGGAAATTGTAAATTCAAAGAGAACTAAAGGGCTTAGTCATGAAGTAGAAATTTTGGTGCTATTCCACTACAATACAATGCATCTGTGGAAAATGTGCCACACACCACATGAATCAAGTACTGCCAGAAAGGAGCAGCCCAGTTTCAAGTCCTTCTGCCTCCCTACATAGAATCATAGAATCATAGAATGGTTTAGGTTGGAAAGGACCTTGAAGGTCATCTAGTCCAACCCCCCTGCCATAGGCAGGGACACCTCCCACTAGACCAGGTTGCCCAAGGCCATGTCCAGCCTGGTCTTAAACACCTCCAGGGATGGAGCCATCTTGCAGTTGTGTGCAGCTCTCTAACCCTTTGTCATTCTCACACCAGTACCGTATGCCAACCTTGCACGTCTCCAGTGTGCGGCAACAGATCGATGATTTATTACCTTTTGAGTGTCGTTATGCAAGTGAGCTGTAAGGAAAGTGGGATACTTTGCCCTCTGTGGAGCTGAGCCTGAGCAGTGGTGCACCTCCTGTCCTCTGGGGATTAGGGTGCTCGGGGCAGCTCTCAAGACAGGAGCTACAGGACTGAGCAAATAAGATGTTCTTGTGAGGAAAGGTCCTGTCCGCCTTCAGCTTTACAGCAGCTACTGTAGGGCTCTAGCAATACTAGCGGTGGCTGGAGTTTAAATGATGCTTTCCCAAATCATTCCCCCAGGTATTCCTCATCTCTCAAGGCTCCTTTGGTAGCTCCTGAGGAGGAAGAGCAGCAAAGTTCCACCCTTAGGTAGACATACAGCAAGGCTGCAGCCACACGAGGTGATCTGCTCCTGCATTTAATTCAAGGCACAGCAAGCACCACCAAGGGACGGGGGAATTCCAGTTACTTTCCAGCCTTAAAAGCCTGTAATGGTGGCTTTTAGCTGCAGTGCTGAACAGAGCCATTACTGTGACAGAGTGGTTTGAAGAGCAGCTCCTTCCAGTGTCAGTGACAGCTTACTCAGTCCTATTTATTCTGCCTTCCCCCCGGAGTTATCTGTGCAGCCGTGCAGTGAAGCCACACAAGGAAATGGATTGAAGTTTAGAGTAATCTTTTTTTCTTTTTTTTCTTCCCTTTCATTTTTGAGGCGAGGAAGTCAGACTGGGTGTTTGGACTGGAGGAGAAGACGATAGAAAAAATGGTTTAGGGAAGAACAAAGAGCTAGCAGGCTGGGTGAGAAAGCTGCTGCCGGCTTAGCACCTCCGCACGTGCCGAGACCAACATTGCTGGCTGGAATACTTTGTTGCCCCCCCTCCCCACCCCAACAGATTCATTTTATCAGCAGAGTTTGGGATTTTTTTTTTTAATCCGGATTTTTATAACACATTAAAATCTCCAAACGAGTAGTTAAAACTGCCTTAGCTTAGCATTGTAGATACAGGACACAAAGAAAGAGAGGAACAGTCTGTTTTGATTAACAACTACTTTAATGTCTCTTGGACCAAAGGCATTGATCTGTAGTTAACACTGCTGCGTTTATAATTCATAAGCACAGGGAGTGCCAAGTCCCACTGCAAGGACAGAGGTAAGATTAATTAGGTGCCTTAGCTGTAAGTTTCCATATGGTACCATGTTTTGTTTAGGTTGTTTTCTGGTAAGTTGATTCTTTACTCTCAAATTTCTTGGTTTGCTATGTACACTTGTGCCCTAAGCACATTATTTCTGTGTTTCATTTTAACCCTTGGTAACCTATTTGCATTCCTGACTATCACCTCCAATCTATCTAATCCTTAGTTTTCTGTTTGGCTTCAGTTTTCCAAGCAATTTTCAGCTTTTATGTTCAAGTAAAAATTACTCTGCTTAGAATAGCTTCAGCTGGCTGAATTTTGGCTAAGGACTGCCTCTGGCTGAACACTGCCCTGTAAATATTTGCTAGCAGACAGGGGGAAACATCACCTCCCCTGCAGTAAGGATGCCCAGACAGGCCGTGAAAGACTTTTTGAGCCTCATTCACCCTTCCTTTTTAAAAAAAAAACCATGCAGAAAGTAACAAAAGAGAACCAATTTCTTTGTTTTACTGAAACATTTCTGAACTCTAGGAGGTTTACAGTCACACGTGGGAGTTACTGCTCAGTTACTGGGGCTGGAGGGGGTGATGCATGGAGGCAGGGCTGTACTTCAGCCTCGGGGATCTGCCACCAGAAGATTTCTTGCCAGGCTCCAGGATGTTTTCCAGCTCTGAGGACTGACACCACTTCCAGCAGCAAGTTATCCCTCGTAGACAATGCGTTAGCTGGGAGATCAAAGGTGGTCCCTTGTAATGTGTTGGCACTGCCAAAAAGAGAGTACTTTTGCACTGTGTGTTTGGCATACATAAATATGAAAGTCTATACTATATATATATAATTTATATATTGTATAGCAATAAAATCTCAGAACTGAGAAGCTTGAGCTGTAGCTTGATCAAAAAAAAAAAAAGCTTGAACTTTTCTCAAGCTGCATTTGAACCTGATTTATTCTTTTTTTTTTTTATTAGGTCTTTTTTGAACCAGAACTGAAACCAGGACTAAAAGCTCATATCTAGATATTGGTTCAAAGCGGTGGTTCAGTGAGGAGTGATGTGGTATGACAGATAATTTTGCCTTCTCCTTGCCCTTTGCCCCATCTCTCTAAAGCCAACCACAAGTTAATTCAACACGCTGAGATGTACTGATCTGCTTATTAAATCATTATATGCCCGTGTCGAAACAACTTCAGTCACAGCTGAAGCTGAACCAAGGGTTCATACCTAAATTTTGCAGGCTGCTATGGGAACGTATTATCATCTGCTCAACGAACACATAAAAAGTGAGAATGTGCCATGATATTATTATGCCTCTGTCAGATAGAAGGACTATCTACATGTAGGTTACTTAAAGGGCTCAATTCTCCCTTCACTTCCACTAATTGAACTCCACTGATCTCCATGCATTTACATTGCTATAGACATAAACTAAACTGGATCTATAATCAGTTTAGCAGAGGGGTCTACTGGTTACAACAGGTCATGTCCCAGCTCATCCACTGAAAGCCACCTTTCTGATGGCCCGCGTTGCTCACCATTATTTCTTCACCCTCAAAAGTTCCACCATTGAAGTGTGCAAGTTTAGAGGCCACTGAAAACACACTCCGGTCTACGAGATACAGTGAAAAATGATATAAATAAATGCCAGATCGTAAATGATAAAGATAATTATTGTCCCCTTCTTTTAAATCCTGGTGCTTTTGGCTGGTTTACTTAGACTGACTTATTTTATACTAAAATATTCCTGAAGTTCACTCATCGAGCTCCCTATTTTTTCCTACTGTTAGCTGCATATGGGCTAAAGCTCAAGAATTTGGGTCTTTATTTACATTCATTATGTGGCAAAACAGCACAGATCTAATCTTGCCTAATCTTAGCTCAGTACAAATTAAGATTTTCTTGTTGAAAACCACAAAATTTTGCAAGCTCCTGCAAAAACATATTCTGATCTGCTTGGCAAATGCACAGAAAGTGAAATTGCTGGAGAATAGGAGCAGAATGCAAAGGTTGGGCTCCCTCATCTCGCATCGCTATGTATCCACCAAGTGACATATCCAGAGGAGACACAGATGTCTAAAACTGGCCTTTGTCACCCAAACCCAGAGCAGCACTGTTGCTGGCATGAGCTTGTGGGGTGGCCTTCCATGCTAAACGTAACAGAGATGCTGCTTTCTTCAAAACCTGACCAAGTATTTCAGGTCCCTCATTGGACTGGACCCCGAGTGACCACCCTCCTCGTTGCACTTGCTCCCCGCTTTCTCTGCCTGGTGCATATGCCAGAGGGATGAACTGTCCATGAGATTGTTCCCCAACGTAATTCAGATAAAATTAGCTGTATTAGCTTAAAAAATATCATAAATAGGCCTTTCCTATTAAAGCCTGACACACTTCACCTGAAAGGGGAATGGGAGTGAGCGTGTAAGCGACCAAACCATCTGCCCAACAATGGCAGGGACACGACAGGGACGTAGCAGCAGTCAGAAGTCTCTGTCTACGTCAAAAGCAAGGCAGAAGCTTTTGATAGGTCTTTGTTGCAAGACCAGCGCCACATCTACCTCTGTGCCTGGGAGTGTGCGAGAGACTGGGGACAAATCGATGTCATCTGATTTGACATCTTTATGGAGATATGTCTATATCTGAAGTGGCATCTCTACAAGCAAAGGAGAAAATAAGACACAGATGATCTCATTTTATATGATGCCATCTGCTTCATCCCAATTCTCTCTCTGTCTCTCCAGCTCTCACCGTCCCTTTAGCTCTGCCTAGAAAGGTAGCCAGAGCTTCAAGATTTTCCTGCTTGCATATAGGGCCCAATATTGATCATGGTAACAACATGACATACATCCTGAAACAACTTCCCTATGCCTGCTGCCCGTTAGAAAGGTACAAGTATTTATTGATAGCTTCCAGTGCCACCTATCCCACCCCATCACTCTTGTCATCCTACATCCCTTCACCCTTTGCAGTTTTTTTATCTTGCTGGATTTTGTCCCTTCTGAAGCTGCCGATGTCTAGTGAGAGCCAGTTGTGATTTGAGCAGTTGCTGACAACCTGTTTTTCATCTTGTGAGGGTGTCTTTTGTCACTCCCTTCCCAGATTATCCCTACCCACCTTACATTTATATTGCTTATCTTGAGCAGTGTATTGGATGAAATTGCAAGAAAAGCTCTTGCCTTTGCCTGTTAAGCCCACCACATCTATTGAGGATCACTTGTAAATGAGAGATGAGAGGGGTTTGGCGCATTCTGAAGACCAGGGTACTGCCAGACTTTTCCTAAACTGGCCTGAAAAAATGCATGTGTGCACGTGTATGAAGGACTTGGCATGTTGCCGTCCCTACGTTGGCTCACTCTTCCACCCGGTAATTAATTTTAAGAGCCCAGTAAGAAATTGACACAAAGCCCAAAAGAAGCCTGTTTTCCCAGTCACCTAATACACTTGTCCCAGTATCTGCTCTGCTGTCCAAACCCTCCCCAATCCACCCTCCCACCACCCCGTGATGTGCACCCACCTTCTCCACCCCAGCCCCGGCAGTGGCTCCCACACAACCAGCAACTCTGTGCAATGTTTTTGTCCCAACACGAACTCTAGGCCCCGTTGAGCCCGCATCACCCAGCTCATCCCCATGGCTCCTGGGACTCTGCACCCTCCACCCCAGGGCTGGCAAATGGAGAAGAGGGCAACCACAGCGTCACAGCCAGCTGCTCCCCTTCCAAGCTGAAGAAAGCATCTAAGAGGTGTTTTCAGCTCCTCTCCTTCTTCCCAAATGAGGTGATGAAGGGGAAAGGAAAAGGCAAGGACCACCTATGACAGGACAGGGAGGAAGATTGCTTTGGGCTTCTGGTGGGTCTCTGCCCTCCCTCCTCATGGCAGCACTTGGGGGGCAACGCTCACCCCCCACCACAGCCAATCCAGGAGGAGGGCAGGGTGGTGAAGAGCTGTGGGAAGGGTCTTTCCTCCTACAGGGCCAAAAATGTATCAACACTGAGTGATCCTCAGAGCTATTTAAACATTTTAGCTTTGCCTCCATTGAGCACTGGCACTGTGTGGCCTTGGATCAGGTAGAAAAGATGGCAGGGGGGTGGAACTTGGTGATCTTTAAGGTCCCTTCCAACCCAAACCATTCTATGACTCTGATTCTATGATTCTGTGAGTCTATGATTCTACAATTCTGTGATTCTGTGCCAGGGGCCAGAGCACCCCATCAAGTCCTCTGCCACAACAAGCACACCTAAGCAGCCATCCTGAGCTTGTGCAGCTCGGAGCTGACATATCAAGTGTCACGGAGGCCAGGTTTGCCCTCAGAGTAGGCACTGAAATCGGGGCACTTCCCTGCTCCCCCTGCCCTTATCCTCCATCAGCTGTACACTCCCTCCTGAGCTGCTTCTCCCCATGCTGCACGCTTCCAGAGGCTCACGGATCCCTGGGGCTGGCAGATTTTGATCTGGCTCTTCCAGTTTTTTTACATTCCCGTCAGAAGCACAATAATCGCAGCAGGCATCTTAGCATGATCTGTCACATAGGTCGGCGAACCGTGGGTCTTCGCGTCTTGCTGGGTGGCTACTGCCTCTGTCACAGGTTAGGAGAAAGCCACTCTGGGTCTCACGGCTGCTATGCAATTTGTTTGCATACAGCTTTCATCCTCTTTGGACTGTATCCTGGTGGCTACCTTTAAGCAAAATTCCGTCTGAAGCCGATGGGAGTTTTCCCTGTAGAAAGAGGGATTTTTCCATAGCTTTCCAACCCATTTCAAAGCAAACCTTTATCTAGCCCAGGCTGAACCAGACTGGTCTGGTTAGGGAAATCCTGACTCTGTGTGTCCTTCTAAAGAACATTCCTGCCTACCTTATCCCGGAAAAAAAAAAGTACTTCCTTCACCCCTGGGGACATGGGAGCAACCTTATGTAACTAACAGAAAAAAAATAAGAAAAAGAAAGTTGGATTTCTCTCCCTCTGATTCCCCCCTCCCCCCCCAAATAAGTAAGGATGGACTCGTTATCAGTCATGGGGTTTCCTGGACAAGAGCACAAGCACTCCAAGCATGTCCTCACTGCCCCACAGTTGCAGAACCTGCTTCCCTGATCAGATTAGGGCTGTGCTGGCTTCTGGGGTGGAGGGCAGGATTAGAAGATACTGGAAGGCTTCCAGGCAATTTTCTCGGAGGCAGGCTGCCCTGACTGCGGCACTGCTCGCTTGTCAGAAAGGGTCAGCTCTGCAGGTGTCATCTCACAGCAGTCACGGTGTAGGTCCTCCACCAAAAGGCATGAAGGTAAAATGGGCTACTTAATCATCCAGAGCAAAACTTGCATTGCAAATGGCTGTAGCTTCATTATCAGGACTCCTCTATGTCAAGGAAAGACATGACATCTCAAAAATAGCTCTGGTATACCCAGGCTGCATCTGAACAGCGGGGTGGTGGTTCTCCATGGCGGAGCCTTCAGACCTGCCCATGGCTCAGTCTGTTAGCCCAGCTGGAGCCCGTCTTCCCCTGCACATGTGCCCAGTGGAAACCACCATGTGGGAGAGATGGGGCAATAGGGACAGCAGATGCCCACCCTCACTGCAGCTCACCACACAGCCCACTGGGAAGGGCTGCTGGATTTCAAAGGTGAAGTCTGAGAGACGGTGATGCAGAGAGAGAAAATGACCCCGTGGCAATCTGCTACAAGAATAAACATAATTCCCCCTGCCCCTACCCAGCGCACATGCTGCCGAGGGCTCAGGAATAACAGTCTTGCTCCTTCCAGCTCAGGGTGAGAGAGGAGGCCCGGATTGCCATTTAAGGGAGGCTTTTTGGTGCTCCCCTCTAATGCACCTACCAGAACGCCTCTTATCATCTTTCGCTAAGACTGACACAGAGCCCCTCTGCATTTCGTGCAGAAGAGTTTGCTTTGACATGCCAGAGGTGTTGGACAGCCGGCGATTGCGGAGCTGCCTCCAGGAACCATGAGTGCCTCAAAGGCTGTCCTCCAGTGCTGCTCAGGGGTCCCCAAAGCAGTCCCTACATGGCACGCCGGCACGGCTGCTTCCCCGCCCCCCTCACACACAGCTATGGATTCACTTGCTCACAAGCGGATTCATGTTTTCCTGCTATTTTTACACACAACAGTCATCCCGGCTGTGCGCAGGGGTGCATGATGCACACTATCATGACCTGACATCTTTCCCCATATATGTGCGTACTTGACTAGACCGTGAGTCAGCGCAAGCAAAATCACACGGGATGCTCTTTTGAGTATCAGGAGTGCGCATTCAAAACTCTCATCTGTTGGGACCTTCTATTACGATAAGCTTCTGTGTGTATTCACAAGCCATCATATGATGCTCTATTATACCTGGATGAACCAGACAGTCAAATGAATTTAAATGAATTTATCCATATGGTACTGCAAACCCTAGTCCCAGGAAGAAAACAATGCATAGAAAGATCGCATCCAAAATTTTCGGTGGTGACCCCCGATCTTGGGTGCGTACCATGCAAGTTTTTCCTCTTGTGTTTGATATTTCTTTGTTTCTCTCTTCTGCTTGCATCGAGGACTCTGCTATTTACTGTATTTTGCGTATAAAGCTCCAGTTAATGTCAGTGGAAGTTCTGCTTGCAGATAAGGGAGGAATATTAAATAGATCTGCAGTGCAGAGAGAGATGATATTTTAGTTCCTTTCATGCATTTTAGTTAGAAAATAACACTGTAGTTGGCTGGTGCCTTTCACTTCCAGAGATTTCAAAGTACTCTGCTCAATACCCAGGCAGAAAACTTCCCACCGCTGAAGTGAGGCTCCTCCTGGTGTGGCGATCGGCAGCCACACGACAACCTGCCTTTTAGGAAAAGATACTGGAAAGAAAAAGTAGCGGAATACAGATGAGCTAGAGTCTTACCCAAATATATAAGATCTTCCATGTCTGGATGAAACAGGTAGGGTTGCTCGGAGCCGGCACCCCTGAGCAGCGTGAGTTGGGGGCTGAGCTGAGGGCACAGGAGCAGAGTACAACAGTTCATCTCAGGTAGAGGTTTGTAGAGACGTTGGAATGTTTTTTGCCATTATGAGCAATGAGCATGGAAGCATTTATCAAAGGTCTTTTTTTTTAGATCTCCAGTGTTCCGCATTGAATACACCAGGGAGTAATTCAGATGTTTTTCAAGTGCTGAAATGGAAATAGCAGTGGACTTCCATTCGAATAGAAGATGAATGTGCATTTGCAATCTCCCTCACTGCCAACTGCTGCGTTAGTGCAATTTATTTGAACCGGACTTTTTCTGGAGCAGTGGGGATGTGCTTTTAAACACTGTTGCCTTAAGACTACCTTCACCTTAAGACTACCTTCATCTTGGCCTTACAAAGCGCACTTTGTATGCTTAGTTGTGGAAATCTTGTGCTAAGAAGCCGGCTCCACTGTAAAGAGTAGTCATATCTGGTTTTGTCCTCAAACCTAATTTGAGGAAGTAATCTGGGGCTTTTCATGCCTGCTCCCACTCACAGTGGGATGTTCTTGCCCTCCTTTGAAAAGCAGAAAATCAGAGGAAAGCAGCATTTTGGTAATAAGCATACGCTTGCAGGAATGCTGCTGTAAAACTTGCAACAAAGGCTTTAAGAAGACAGTGCAGTGCCATAGCAATTAGTTTCACAGCGTCTATCAAATTATAATTCTGACAGCACTGAGGGCGACAGAGCTTCTCACGCAGGGCCAGCACTTCTTCCCACCTCTCTGAACAATTTTGTGCCAGTGCAGTTTGACAGGTTACAGAAAGGGTCCTTGATATGGCCAAAGCCACTCCCTTGGAAAGCAAGGACAAATATTTGCAGGTGTGTTGCATTAGTTGCCTACATCTGTCCTTCTGTCCATCTAAGCATTTGCTTTTAGCACTGTCATCGAACAAGAATAAGACATGAAGGCTTGGGAGCCAGGGAGAGGAGAGATGGCACTGCCTGCTGGAGGAGTGAGGAGACAAGAGGTAACGGGCACAAACTTGAACATAGGAAGTTCCATCTAAACATAAGGAGGAACTTCTTTACTTTGAGGGTGGCAGAGCACTGGCACAGGCTGCCCAGAGAGGTTGTGGAGTCTCCCACTCTGGAGCCATTCAAAACCCACCTGGATGCAATCCTGTGCAACCTGCTGTAGGTGACCCTGCTCTGGCAGGGGGGTTGGACTAGATGATCTGTGGAGGTCCCTTCCAACCCTGACCATTCTGTGATTCTGTGATGGGCAGCAGGAAGGCAACCGTGGCTGTGCAGGAGGAGACGTGATGTATGCTATGACCACTGTGGATGCAGAAATGGCAACATGAGAAAGACAGCTGACCCAACACTGCTCCCCTGGGGGTCTTCGATGCCCCAGCCTTTCTCCCCAACACACTGACCCTTCCTGCAGCCTGATGGGGCCAGGATGGTGCTGCCCACCTTGTCTCTGAGGCCCGGCGGGGCAGGTAATAGTGCAAAGAGTGGAAGATGAGGTGGAGGCAGCGGCTGCGGCAGGGAAGGAGAAGCTGGTAAAGGCACTGGGGATTGCCTGCAATGCCACGGCACCTCCCCAGGGTCTCTGGGCACTATCCCAGAGTGGTATCCCAGAAGTGGCATCCCTTCCCCTTTAGTGCTGCCTTAGTACAATTCTGCAACTGGCTGTTTCTTTGCAGCTACGTCCTAGGGAGAAGTCTGAACAAACAACAGTGGAAATGAAAAAGCAAGTTCAAAGCAAATGGGAAGGAGTTAGAAGNATAAGCATACGCTTGCAGGAATGCTGCTGTAAAACTTGCAACAAAGGCTTTAAGAAGACAGTGCAGTGCCATAGCAATTAGTTTCACAGCGTCTATCAAATTATAATTCTGACAGCACTGAGGGCGACAGAGCTTCTCACGCAGGGCCAGCACTTCTTCCCACCTCTCTGAACAATTTTGTGCCAGTGCAGTTTGACAGGTTACAGAAAGGGTCCTTGATATGGCCAAAGCCACTCCCTTGGAAAGCAAGGACAAATATTTGCAGGTGTGTTGCATTAGTTGCCTACATCTGTCCTTCTGTCCATCTAAGCATTTGCTTTTAGCACTGTCATCGAACAAGAATAAGACATGAAGGCTTGGGAGCCAGGGAGAGGAGAGATGGCACTGCCTGCTGGAGGAGTGAGGAGACAAGAGGTAACGGGCACAAACTTGAACATAGGAAGTTCCATCTAAACATAAGGAGGAACTTCTTTACTTTGAGGGTGGCAGAGCACTGGCACAGGCTGCCCAGAGAGGTTGTGGAGTCTCCCACTCTGGAGCCATTCAAAACCCACCTGGATGCAATCCTGTGCAACCTGCTGTAGGTGACCCTGCTCTGGCAGGGGGGTTGGACTAGATGATCTGTGGAGGTCCCTTCCAACCCTGACCATTCTGTGATTCTGTGATGGGCAGCAGGAAGGCAACCGTGGCTGTGCAGGAGGAGACGTGATGTATGCTATGACCACTGTGGATGCAGAAATGGCAACATGAGAAAGACAGCTGACCCAACACTGCTCCCCTGGGGGTCTTCGATGCCCCAGCCTTTCTCCCCAACACACCGACCCTTCCTGCAGCCTGATGGGGCCAGGATGGTGCTGCCCACCTTGCCTCTGAGGCCCGGTGGGGCAGGTAATAGTGCAAAGAGTGGAAGATGAGGTGGAGGCAGCGGCTGCGGCAGGGAAGGAGAAGCTGGTAAAGGCACTGGGGATTGCCTGCAATGCCACGGCACCTCTCCAGGGTCTCTGGGCTAGTGGCATCCCTTCCCCTTTAGTGCTGCCTTAGTACAATTCTGCAACTGGCTGTTTCTTTGCAGCTACGTCCTAGGGAGAAGTCTGAACAAACAACAGTGGAAATGAAAAAGCAAGTTCAAAGCAAATGGGAAGGAGTTAGAAGCAGTGTGAGTGCTCAGCATCTCATGCTGCCGGGAAAGAGAAGGGAGCAAGAGGAGAGGAACTGAGAAGAGCATGATGCTGTTACAGGGAGTTGGGACACTTCTGGAAAAAATATGTTAACCATCATGGAGCAATCAGGGGCTCGATGAAGGAGTATGTCAGAAGGTTTCTACTTCTGAGGAGTTCTTTGAGTTTAGCCACATTGTCAGGCTCACGATTTTAAACCACATGTATCAGATCCTTGAGTAGTAGGAAACCAGCTTGAAAACCATGAAAGGTTTTTCTTTATTTGGTTTTTGGTTTTGTAATAAATGATAGGGTTTTTCAATTTGCCTTCTACTTTTTGAGCCTTTAGGGCCTATTTAATTCGCATTTTCAAGTCTTCTTGCATAATGGTTCAAGTCTTTAAAATTGTCTTCTTAAATAAAAGCTCTGATTTTCTCAGAATCAAATCATTGGCAAAATGCCAATATTCTGATGGTAATGACAAATTAGCAAGCTACATTTAATACGGATTTTCTGTTAAAGAACAAGTAATTAACAGAGCGGTAACATCAATCATTTTTATGTACTATTGACCAGGATGCTATTTTATGTGCTGTGTATGGGCTGTACAGTGTGGTCTTTTAATGTTGCAGATATGGCAGTATGCCATCAAGAAAACTGGCTGCATTAATGTACGCATAGGTCCCTATGCATCCATGCCTATGCATCCCTATAATATTCTGAAATTTGGGTAAGGGAGGGCAAGCTCCCTCCTACACTGCCCTGGGGATGAGGGAGGGCTGGTAACACCCAAAAGAAAGGAGGAACCAGGAGACCGGGACTGTGATGCACTTTTTTAGAGGGATGCCTGGGGGTTAGCAGTGAACAGGACCGAATGTCACACCAGGAAGTGTGACAGTCTGCCTGCCCTTCTTGAAAGCTGGGCTGGCAGTAAAGGAGGTAGCTGAGTTACATGGTCTGTTTGCAAAATGAGCGAGATGAATAAGCTTGGGCTGGAGTGGGAAAGGAGATTTAAGTAATTTGTGGTAGGATGGAAGTTTTTCCTCCCAGAAGCTCAGGACATAATGGTAAAACAGGGTCTAGCACTAAGAGGCACTGGGAAAGGCGGTCGTCCATCTGAGCTGCGCCCAACAGGGAGTCTTCAACGTCAGTGGGAAGAACGTTTCTCTGCTGAGCTTTGTTGTTGTTGTTCTTCTTAGTTTTCTGTCTGTTTAAAAATAGGGAAATTTTTATGGACTTTATTCTTCACTGATGTCTTTCAGTATCACACAGGAACATATGCAGAATCTAATCCAAGGATGTTATAGATCAAAGTGCTGCCCCAGCTGCTGCATCATATCGGATATGGTTTTTGTAACAGAACTCCATTTGGTTTTCCCATTTTAGAGAATTCTGCTTCAATAAAAAACAGATCAAGGAAAACGAAAACTGGAGAAAAGTGGTGTTATTAAAAGGAAAACTTCTTCTGTGAGCTCGTGTGCCAAGAGATACCCAGCAATCATCATGGGAGAGTGGAGCACCTCTTTGCCTTCAGAGAAATAGAAGCGGTGCCACATGTCCCTGTTAGCTTCTCACATGCCCTCCCTCCGACTTTGAGAGCTACCTGTGCAACCACGTTACAGTGTCTCTACCAATTAGCATAACATCAAAGGGGATTTTAGGGATCTGAAAATGTGACTGTAAGAAATTAGGATGCAGCTTTGGGCAACTGAGCTGGTTGAAACTTCACTGAGAGCAGCTGTATTAATCAGATGACAGCCAATGTCCAATATCTTGAACATTCCTGCAGCTTCCCTGTTTCACTGCAGTTAGTTTAATTCGGGTGTTGCTAGGATATATCATCTTAGAGAACATAAACCCCACAAAGCCCTCGCTGACAAGAGGATTAGAAAAGCCTGTCTACCAGTGGATTATGTATATGAATGAAGAATAAAATTACACATAAAATGCTTCATTTCTAGTTAAAATGATGTAATTCTGTGGACACAGAGATGAAACAATCAGGCTGCCTTTATCTGTTGTGCACCCCCAAACGGTAATGCTCTGCTCCAGCTGTTCTCTCAAGACACATCTCAGCAGAAAGCCAGTGGTTGTTTAGGGAACACCACAGACTTCTCCCTCATCTGATTAAACAGAGACAAATCCAAAGTAAATCTAAGGAGTCACCGCTTGAGCTAGTCACTCTTCTAGACAAATCCAAAGTAAATGTAAGTAGGCCCCCCTTGAGCTAGTCACCCTCACTTCCCATTTATTCAGTGGTGAAAACCACACGCTTTTAGCAAGTGATGCATCTCACCCCAAGATAGGTCAGAAATTGTGCTGTTGGAGTGCCCATTGCTCTCCACCGGCTGGGAAGGATGTCTGGGAGGTCTAACTCCAATGGAGACATCTGGGTTTTGCCCCATGAGCTTTTTCGAAACCGAGATCACGAGGCCCTTCAGATGCTGCAGCTCAGGGCATGCCTCGGAGGCCGGATCAAACAGACGGGGCTTGACCCGCTCGCGCTTGCAGCTGCCCAGCTGCAGGCTGGAGCCACGCCGGAGCGGTCCAGCTTCCTTCGCGCGGCACTCTGCCAACCCCTCCCGGTCCCGCAGGGTGGGATGCTGCAGAGGCTGCGCTCGCTCACCAGCCCCTACCTAACGGCGTCAGCAAATACATAGGCACTCCCCCATACATACATATACATACACATACACATATACACATACAAACATATACACATACACACATATACATATAGACATATGTACATATATATAAACCCCCAACAATATAGGACCTTTATGTATATGTGTGTCTACATATGTATGCATGTGTATGGATATGTCCTGTATTTTTTTATCCATCAGACTCAGGTATCTCCAATTTTATGATACTTTCCCCCCTAAGCATTAAATATATCATTAGAGGAAATCTGCCTATATCCATTGGGCCTTTTATCTGTTTCCTAATACCACCTGTCCTCGTTTGAGTGACACAGGACTATTTTTTCTTCTAATACTTGGGAAAACTGCACTTTTAGAAGACTCTAGTGTCTGAATTTGTGAAAATATTTACTTTATATCCAGCTATAGTGTGTGGGTTTCAAGGTCTCTGTGTTTTCGAGCTCGCCAGGTGCAGGGATGAGGAGGAGCGAGACCCGGGCACTTGACCCAAGCTGGCCAACAGCATTATTTCATACCATGAACATCACATTCAGTATAAATTAGAAAGTTTGCTGAGGAGTTCTCTCTGCCTCCCTTGATGATGGCCATCCTGAGAACTTCTTGCCCTGGTGCCCGACCCCTGAGCCCTTCCCTTCCTCCCGAAGCCGTAGCGCTCACAGTGTCCATCATTTGCTGTCCTCTGCTGGGAGTGCACAGCTCCCTACGGATAGAATTGTCTGAGTATAATCCTCGTATAATTCATATTGGTATTAGGATCAATATTGGTTCTTTAGTGTTATTAATGTTAATTAGCTAATCTTCTTCTATTAAATCTGTTTATATTTCAACACCCAGGTTTCCTTGATTTTTCCTGATTCCCCTTCCCAGGGGGAGAGGGGTCATTGGGTGAGAGAATGATTGTCTAAACAACAATAAATTGTTGTGGGTTTTTCAAACCAGAACACCACCTAACTGCTCAAACATTAAAATGTTGGATTCCAGCAGCTGGTCTTGGACTCGGAATCTGTATATGGATTGATGTGACTCAAGCAACCAGGGTCCAGCAGGAGTTGAAGCTGCTACTCAGTGGGGTGTAAATGCACACGCACAGATAGGCACAGACCAAAATGAATAGGATTAAATTAATGGATTACCACACAGATTGGTCAAAAACTATCATATTTAATCCATGAAAGAGTCAAGTAAATTGCTTGTAAAGCTAGCAGGAATACTGTGCATATCCGAGTCATGTGTTTAGCCTGGGCTTAACTCCAAGTTTTCCTTCCCAATAAAACCCTTCCGTCTGTGGTACCCCTAACATTTGGGGACAAAGTCAGAAAGTGATGTAAACCTCAGTGACAGAGCCTGATAATATGCTATAGATATTTGTGCCTAAATGCTACACATCCTTGTGTCTAAAATGCCACTCCCTGGTACTGAGCAAACCTTGGACACGGGGAGCGAAGAACTGGAAACCCATGAGATTTGGTGACTGAGTACTAACTGAATTTCCATTTGTTTCTCTGCTGTGCACTACAGTATCTGCCTCTTCATCAAAATGATGTGGTGTTTGATTTTGACTTTAACTTTGGCCTTTGACTTGGATTTTGATCTCGGCCTTTGACCTAGACTTTGACCTCGATCTTTTCTTTTCCAATTACTGTCTTGGCCATGATCTGTTTGGGAACTCCAGGAACCATGGAATGTGCCTGCTATTTACCTCTTTATGTGACATATGTGCCCTACTAATTTGCTGCCACACCGATGGCCACATGCCTGTGCATGGGCACTCTTCCATAAGACCATGGATTTGTTCCCTGTGAATGTTCAGGATATTTCAGAGTCTCTAAGATCCCAGATGGCACTTTTTTTTAGCCTGTGCACCAAAAAAAACAAATTATAGACACAGAATTCTACTTCTTGTTTTCTTCTGAGCTTCAGTTTTATTTCCTAATTCAGGTTCTCAAACTCATTAATGTTGCAAGTTTGGCAACTTACCAGTCATGCAACTCTCTATCCCTCTGCTCTTGCCCTACACAGCTACACCAGGAGTCTGCTTATTATTTACAGCATTAAATAGCATAAGAATCTCACATAGTTTGGATTCTTTCCTTCACCCAGTCATTTCTACAGAGCAGCCCTCGTCTTTTTGACAAGTCCCCAGTTCAGTTCTTCTTGAGGACCATCACAGGGAGGTACTAGAGCGGTGACAGGTTGCAGCAAAGCCCAGTAGGTTTTGGCAAACCTAAACCCAAGCTGAGCTGGCCAAGCCAGAAAAACCTGGTGTGCTTCTACACACCTAGTCCATGCACACTCATAGTGTGCATCAGGCTTGGCAGCAAGGACCCACATGCAAAAGAGAGCTCAGTTTAAAGTATGTACAGATCCTGCTTATCCTTGGCAGGCAATGTCAGGATGCTTCCTAAAAAGACCATGTCTTTCCCATCACCATGTGACAGGCTACCAGGACAGCAATGGGAGTAGCTAAGATAGAGCATTTCCAAAGCATTCGTACATGCAGGGGTACACCCTGGTCCGTGTCAAAAGCTTGCCAAGGTCTGAGCTTTCCCCATTGGATCAAATTGAAGATTAGCAGAAATCTGTGCCTGAGTACTACCAAGGCCTCTCTTGAGAAAAGGAATAGTCTGAGGCAAGTGTGGCCCTAATGAAGACGGTTTTCCAAGATTTGCTAGACAAAGAGCTGTTTCCTATCACAGTAACTGGAGTTTTCGGTCAGGACTGAACTGAAGACAGCTGCTGAAATCCTGGGACAAACGGTTCTCTTTTGTACAGGCCAGGTTGGAGACAAGATGTCTTGTGACACCTGGGAGCCCTCGCTGTGGTTAAGGCAAATGAAAAACTGTCCAGCATGCTACTGCACAAACTGGCTTGAGGGTTGCTTGTTCTCGTCCATCTAGCTCTGCTCAGCGCAGCAAAGGGCAGACTCATTTCAGGGTCATTAGCAGATGTCCTTGAGGTGTTTGAGGCTGGTGCCTCAAGACAAAGGAAGAGGTTTGCAGATCAAAGAAGAGCTTTGATCATCCAGGACATTACTTTTATGAGCTGGGCTAAAAAACCCACAAATTCCATAGATTCAAGCATAATGAATAGGGCATGGAGCAAGAGGTGGCATAGCTCAAGACTGAATTTCTAAATCCAGAGGTGGCTTCCTCAACTTGGTGGCTGCTGGGCGGCATGATTTATGGCTTTGCCTGTAGGAGGTAACCCTACTGTTAATAGGAAGTGACCTACTGGTTAAACCGAAGAGCAGGGTGCCTGTGTCCCATGGTCCTGCTTCCCACATCCTGGCTTCTGCTGCCAGCATTATGTTTCAGATCATGACTTCAAAGGTTTATAGGAAGCTTTGTGACTGTCTGAAGAGCTATGAACCCAATACTGGCACGAGAGCAATGAGTTGTGTTGAGGAGCAATGGGAATCCATCTTTCCCCTTGTATGTATGAAGCCAACAGCACACACAGGATAAGGGACTGGTCCTCTGCAGGGGAGTCTGTGTGGCCTGCCAGAGTTGGGAAAAGGCCATGGGGAAGGTTGTAAAGAGGCAAATTTTCTTTGTCTTTCCAAGGTTTTTTCATGTTACAGAAGATATAATATGGGTGCACCATCTTATTTGGGTGACCTCTTTGAATGAGCCAGAACAGAAGGCACATGGGGGAATGACGTATGGAAGAACAGATCCAAGTGCTGGTGTGGAACGTACATTTTCCCAAACTGCGTTCTTTTTTGCTTTAAAACGATACTGGTTTTGTCAGGGTAAAGGCTTACAAAGTTCAGCTGTATAGGCTATGATATACCTATTGTTATCCTCCAACGCTGTCAGCAGTTATAGATACCTCTTCATTAGACAGATATATACATACACATAGACACACACCCTTATGACTTGTTTATGCAGCAACACTGTTGCTGGGCTGACTTTGTCCTTTGGCAAGTGTTTTTTCTTGTGGATGTTGCCCATCTTTCCTGGAATGTAATAAGCCGAAAGAGTTTTAACAGGAATGATCACAACCTCAGCTGGCAACAAGTATGACCAGTGTTGGGTAGAAAAACCATTCTTTGTGTTCAGAGAAATATTAGCAAAACATCCCTGAACCGCAGTGGAGTGTATCACTGTAGAAGCCTCAAAATATTTCATCAATGCACTCCAAGGTCATTGAGTGACAAGATCTGTCAGCATAAAGAGACATCAACATTTCGTTCTAACTGTTCGCTGGGTTCTGTAGGTACCCATCATTCAGCATTCATAGCTTTGACTATATGTATTTTCAAATCACCCTGGCGGATGTGAAGACCGGAGGCCAAGTTTTCAGCCACGTCTCAGCAACTGTAGATCAGTAAAAACTATCTCAGTAGTCGCTGAGACAGTTGTGTTTGCAGCGTGACTGCTTCTGGGAGTGACAGGGCTATACAGGTCGGATTTGCCACAGTTCTTCCACTTGAGGGCAATGAGGGAGGTTGAAAAGTTTGGCAGAAATCCAGTAGCTGCAAACATGGCTTGGAAAGGGTGGGAACCACTGACCCAGTTTTATGTATGTCCAGATAATTACCCACAGGAAAAATTCACACTGAGAACAAGCTCTTTTTTTTTTTTTTAAATTTTTTTCCAAAAAAAATAAAGTTTTAAAAAAAAAAAAAAGGTTGAACGGAGCAGGATTTCTTTTCCTGACACTCTTGAAAACAATCATTGTTTTCCTTCTTCCTGCACTGCTAAATCACGTTGCGAGGCTTATCACGCTTTAGCTTGGTCGGACAGGTCACATGTCAACATCAAGACAAAGTCATACCGAAAACAGCACAGCCCTGGCCTGTAGACGGACCTGTGCTTGCGGCAATGCCAACAACCCACAGCCTCTGCTAAAATATTCGCAGTAGTTGCTTCCTGCCCCTGCAGCCCGAAGTATATTTCCTAAATCAGGAAAACCATGTAAATATTCTCCTACGAATCACAGAAATGTCTTTCAAGTGGTAAAATAGAAGCAATCGGTGCTGCAAACCTCCCTTCTTGTCCCCAAATAAATAAATTAAAAAAAAAAAAAAAAGAAGGATGTTTTGGTTGTTCCTACGGAGCCAATAAACGTACTTCAGGGGTCATTAACTTCAAATCCATTCTTTTGGAAAAAAGATTAAGTGCAGCACTGTACCTTATCCTGGATCCCCTGCCAAGCTTTGTTTAGAAATAGCACTTTACTGATATCTTCCCCCCCCCCCTCCTCCTCCCCGGCATGAGAAAAATCTGCTCGCACAGGGCGGAAGCTGACTGCACGCAGCGGAGAACCCGGCTGCATACCAAGTGCCACCCTACACTTGCATAAGCACGCTAAAAAAGCCTCATTTCTCTTTTTATTTCCAGCAGTGGCAAGCGGTTGAACGGCTGCAGCTCAGCGAGCAGCGTGGCATTTAGGAAGCGAGCCGGTGCTCCTGACAGCCACTTTGAGGTCCCACAACAGCGTCCGGTGGCTTTGGGCCACCCGCATCCTGCCAGAGAGGTTCACCCAACCCTTGCTGCACACCCTTCTCCTCCTTTAACCCTTTCTGATGAGAAACTGCCATGAGCAGAGAACAGGGATTAGGGCTTTGCAGCAGGTTTTGCGGTTGGACGGGCATGGCAGGAGGCAGGTGAGGGGAACAAGGCCATGGTGGGGCTGGACATTTGGGGTCCCATTTGGGACTGGGCTCACCAGGAGGGTGGACGAGTGGAGGTCTTTCACAGCACAGGTGCTCACCTCTTGTGAGCAAACTATGCCTGATATGGGATACTTTAGGGATATGAAATTTTCCCTTTAATCACGGATGTGTCTCTCGTGTTCATTTCAAATACCTTCCAAAATCCAACAAAATTACCATGTGTTCAGGGCATCATTTACTTTGTCGTTATTGACAACACCCCATTTTGAGACATTTCAACTTGTCCTCTGTGTCTTAAAATCAGTTAATGCAATTCTTCCCAGAAAAAAATGAAATTATTTCAGTTTGAAGCCTTATGTTAATGCAGTTTTTAATGGGTTCACTTGTGAAAAATATTCAGCATGTCAGTAGAAATGACATCATGAGTTCTGAGAGGTTTAAGATCATGAGAGGATCTGGATTTAGCCTATTTCCTAATACAAGACTCCTGAAACATGTTCAAGCGGCTCTGCTGAGACTCTCGGTGTACAATAAACCTTATGCAAATATGCCATATCCAGCTTTCTGTCGGATTGAAGCCACTCAGAAGAACTTACAGTGTGCTGAAAGTCAGTGGTTTTTTTTCAGAGAAAGCATCTTAGATCCAGGATTGAAATTAAAATGTGAAGTCAAGTTTTGGGGTATGTGACAAAGTACTTTTTTTCCCCTTCACTAAGAAGTGTTCTGGATAAAAGCTATACTTATGACTGAGGAACTACCAATTCTGTCTTGTGACTTACCTCTCAATGAACACATGATACAATTAACTTCAGCACATGCATCATAAGGTCATTTAATTTTAAGGTTATCATTTAAAAAAATCCTGTGGCAAATTGTGAAAGAAATGTTAAACTTTTGATAGTACCCCTTTGTCAACCACATCTAAGTGATCCTTCAAGAATGTAAAAGTGCAACCGGGAAATCTCTATCTAACATTTGAAGAGATAAAGAAAGAATTTCTTTACTTGTTTAAAGAGCTAGAAAAATATTTGTAAAATTCTTTTAATGCGACTGTATGGAGATAACCATCATCTGGAGAGATACCTTGATATTTCCATGTGTCTAAAGTTAGCAAAAATGAAATCTCTTCTGCAGTTTTAAAACTCTTGAAACTAAGAAAAGGTCTTTGTAAATGTTGTTAATCTGCTTTTAAGATCAAATTACTTTTCTGTATATTATATGAGAGGTTTAATCAATTAGAAGAAAATATAATTTTATTTTCTACTAATCTGTAACTAGAGGAGCATCTTCCAAAGTTAACATCTGCATTATCAGAAGCTTTTGGTGACACTGTCAAAGTTCAAATAATTTGAATTTAGTTAATTTTTTTACATGTTCAGATATTCCTTGTGCAGTTTTATCACCCCCTTGAAAATAACAAAAAACATGATGGATTATTCTCCTTTCATGTCTGTGCAATAATGAATTAATATGGAAAACTCTTTTACATTTTCAGTTGAAAGCATAGAGAAAAATAAGCTGTATTCAACCACATCTCCACTGTTTTCTCACCTGAAAAGGAAGCTCAAATCCGTGGACAACACAGAAAACTTTCATCCTACCAAAATGTATCACATTAGCTCCCGGCCAACCTTGGAACTGATATTATTTAAGTTGCAGTCATGACAGATTGATCTGCGTGGTTAACTGCAGCTACTGCTGCTGCAGTAGCAGCGGCATCTACCACACTGTTAGCAACAAAAGGATTTCAAGGATTTTGCCCATTAATAATTCCTTTTGTGATCAGCTCTCCTTGCTCTCAGTCTTCTTTCTGGTTATAACCACCATCTGCTCTATACCCTACGCATATTGGACCAATACCACATACCGTGCCTTATGCAGCCCAGTATTTATCCCCTAATAACTGCACAGGATAAATTACCTTTAGATACTAAAAGGCAGGGTATGGAGGGTAATCCCAGCTGTTCTTTCAAAGAAGCTAAAGCTTTCCTTGCAATGCTGTTCAAACTGACCTTCTCACATTTGTACGGTGCTTAAAATAATTTCTATATGAAGAGTAGAAAGAAACATAGGACCCTTTGGTTTTATAGGTACTGCTTAAATGTGAACATACATTTGAGTTAAAACACACAGAGCTACAACAGGAGAGCTGGGGGAAATGAGGTGGCCTCCAGCAAAGATAAGTCAGAGTCGTTCATTCAGAAGTCCTGCTGAAGGAGCGATTACGTTCGGTTCTTCAGTTCATTTTTCCCAGGAGGTTGCTTACCCAGGCCAGGTTTTTCTATCCGTGAAGCATAGGAACTGCGGGAATCCCCACTTCAGTTTTTCAGAAGGGTTTTTCCATCTCAGTTCTCCTGTAAAATCCTTGCCAGGCCTTGCCCTAAACTCAGAGGGAAACTTTTACTTCCCTATGCTGGGATCATCTGGCAGCTTTATTCTTCCACCGACCACCTTAGCGCTGCAGAGCCAGTGGCACAGTCTGCTCAGTCTCCTGTCTGCTGAAGTATTTCCAGAAGGAGGATAACGAGTATTTCCAGAACCTCTGCTGAGACCTCAGCTTTCACATCTCCAGGCCGTGCTAGAAAAAAGTATCTTGACACCATGGTTTAAAGCCCTACCCTGCACACTGTGCTCACAGAAGAAGCATGTGCTTCTTATACAGCTCACAGTGACCTTCCCCCAAGCCTTCCCCCTCGCAAACCATTTCTTTCCAGGCTTACAGATGAAAAAAGAGGTGCATTTTTTCTTAGCAGGCAACGTCTTTAGCAGGCAGCCTCATCCATGGTTTCCGTTTCACGTGTTTCATCCTGTACCGCCTCAGGATAACAGGACAGAAGGAACTTTGGCAGTTATTTTTGTATGACTAGCTTTCATCAAGGGACATCCCACCCTGTAATATGGTTCCAACAGCAAAGCCAATGAGATAGAAATATATATTTATATACCTATGTATTTACAAGAGATGTAACTGAATGTTAAGCTCGGTGGATGGAGTGACCTTCCTCCTTTTGCAGGCATCAGAAGAATGAAATCTGGTGTGCTTTCTCGCTGGATGGATGCTCGCCTGGGATGTCCACAGCTGCTCAGCCTCCCCCAGAGGTGCCAGGGTGTGCTCAGCTGACTACAAAAAAACAGCTGCAAAGAATTGCCACTGGCTGGACGTGTAGGATCCAGCCAGATGTGCACCTCCAGCCAGATGTGTGCTGCCTCTGGAGAGGGTGCTTGGCAGACCCCCAGGGTGGAGATATGAGACTCTTGGCAGCCATGGGGGATACAACTGGAGGGGCAGGAGGACTGGGACTGCTCTGCAAGCAAACTAGGCGCCTGCCTGGGACAGACAAATTAGTGGAAAGTGGTCCCAGAGCTGCAACATGACTTGGTTATCTGCCAACCACACGGTTCTCCCCCCCAAAAAAAAATCAGCAGGGACATTTTTGACTTATCGGTAACACAGACTTGCATGCAAGGCTTGCTGACCAAGAAGTGTGCTGCCTTCCTGGGACTGTAGCTAAGGGTTTAGCCTGATGGAGGCTGCCTGGAGGAGACCACGGAGGAGCTAGGGTCAGCCCTGGCTTTGGGCTAGATCTGTTGCGCTCAGAGCCAAAGCAGCAGTAGCGAAGAAATGTTGGATTACACCTAACCTGACCATAGGAGAGAAGCCACAAATCTGCAGTGCCGGAAGGCAAAAGAAAGTGGCAATAAGAATGGAAAGCAATTTCTTATTGCAGGGACTCTCATTAGAGTGATGGTCCTTTCTTAAAGGCTGTGAGAAAGAGGAAGCTGTGCCTGCTTTTGGCTGCCCCAAATGGTTCTGCAGACCAGGTGATCTCACCAGGTCATTTTTATAATGAGATGATGATCTGTGGTCTGTCCTCAAGGTACATTTATGCATTCACGTTTCCTTCAGCAGAGTTCTGACTATATAAACTGAGGGCTGAAATCAGCCCATCTGAAGTGAGTCAAAGCAGAAGAAACTAGTTCCCCCTTTGGGCATGATGTTAAATACATCTGTCATACTGATGTTGATGTGGGTACTGTACAAGAAAAATATTCCTCCACCTCGTGGCTAATGCCTGCCTATATATTTATAAATGCCCTTTGCCTTGGGCAGCTTAAACGCTCAGCGTCCAAACCTAATAAAAGCCCGCATCTCACTGACACAATAAAAAAAAACCCAAACGTATCTCATTCCATTTATAATCATGATATTTCTTGCTGTAACTCTGTTATGTCAGGATGTGGTTTTCCTTGCATTTTTTCTCAGTTTTGCTTATATGACATGATCCATACATAACCAGGGTGCTATGAAAATCAGAGGATGTAAATCATTCTCATGCTGGCACGCCTGTTTTAGTATCACAAGCTACCAGAAAAATACCTGAGAAACAATGAGAGATTAAAGTGCACAGGAAATTCAGTTTCTGTGAGAATCTTACATTAATCGGGATGATGCTGGCACCATTCACAGCCTTTTTTGTGGTTGTGGATGCGGACCTAGTACATCCACCATCTTACTTGCTTGTGACTGTGTATTTATGCTGGTATAATTAGCAATACATATAGCTCTGGCACAGAACATACAGAAGTTGCACCTCTTATCAACTATAACTATCCCCAGCTAAAATGATTTTACAATCAGTCATGTTACTCAGTTTTATATTTCAGTTTGGTGAAAGGGCTGGAGAAGCCTCAAAGCGAGCTGTTTGCATATATAGTGATTGCATTACTACAAACATGAGAAATACCAGACTTTGTGCACTGAACCAGAAGCTGCTGCAATTGTAAGATACAGTGAGAAAATGTGCAATGCACTTAGGAGGTGTCCTTGCTTAGTTAAGCTAGCCTGGTCACAGAATCACAGCATGGTAGGGGTTGGAAGGGACCTTTGAAGATCATCTAGTCCAACCCCCCTGCCAAAGCAGGTTCACCTGGAGCAGGTTGGACAGGAATGCATCCAGCCAGGTTTTGAATATCTCCAGAGAAGGAGACTCCACAACCTCTCTGGGCAGCCTGTTCTAGTGCGTTGCCATCCTCAAAGTGAAGAAGTTCCTCCTCATGTTGAGATGGAATTTCCTGTGTTCCAGTTTGAGCCTGTTGCCCTTTGTCCTGTTGCTGGGCACCACTAAAAAGAGTCTGGCCCCATCCTGTTGACACCCACCCTTTAGATATTTATAAGCATTGATGAGATTCCCCTCTCAGTCTTCTCTTCTGCAGGCTAAACTGACCCAGGTCTTTCAGCCCTTCCTCATAAGAGAGATGCTCCATTCCCTTGATCATCTTTGTAGCCCTCCACTGGACTCCCTCCAGTAGTTCCTTGTCTTTATTGAACAGAGGAGCCCAGAACTGGACACAGATGCAGCCTCACCAGGGCAGAGTAGAGGGGAAGGATGACCTCCCTCAACCTGCTGGCCATGCTTTTTTTATGCACCCCAGGATGCCACTGGCCTTCTGGGCCACCAGGGCACATTATTGGCTCATGGTCGACTTGTTGTCCACCAGGACTCCCAGGTCTCTGGTTATATACTAGGCTGACATATGAAACATGGACACTGATTTGGTTTCAGAGTTGTCCTGCTTTCAGCGCAGTCTCTTGCAGCAGTCCACAGCGGGTGCATTACTCCGGGCAGTGGGAGATGCTCTGCTCATTCTGGCGGAGGCACCTTCCTCATGTGCCTACACACACCGCACACATGATGCCTACACAGACCACAGGCATCACACACTCCTGTCCCATCCCTGCACTAGTTCTGCCTCTCACCTCACCCAAGTCCAGACAGTTCAGCTCCCCAAAGCGGCAGAAATCTAAGCCAGAAGGAAACAGGAAAACCCAGCAAAAAGCAGGAATCACTTCAGAAACAGCTTTTCTGGACTCCTGCCATCCCACGTATCTAGGAAACTTAGGTACATTTATATGCATTTAAGATAGAGCTGTGCAGCCATCTCGTGCAGCACCCCACCGGGCTCTGGCTCAGGGAAGGCATTTTCAAGAGCTTTGCCAGAAATCAGAATGAAATGTTGATGGAGGAGCCAAGTGCGTCTTTTTCTTCACCTGGCTCCAACCTGCAGCATCATCCTCCTGTCTGAGAGCAACCCAAAAGAGGTTTTTAAGTTCATTAAAGTGCAAATATATGTTGAATATTCTCAGAAAAAAAAAGATTTAACTCTGACTCTCGTCTTTCAGTTAGCAAAATGAGAGGACTGTTTTCTTTTAAGTGTTTTCAGAATGAAGGAGAGACCTGTGGAGGGGTTGCCTGGGGACATCTTCCTCATTATAGATGAACTCTATCAACATGTCTGTCAGAAAGGCTGCTCTGCACTGAGCAGCCCACTAGACATGATTTATATCTAAGATTTATATCTGTCAAGCCACATATTACACATATTATACGTGTGTTGCCTTCCCTTAGTCAGGGAGGGTAACTATAATGTGCTTTTAAGATCATCCTCGTCAGTTTTCTCCACTTGCTAAAATGATTTGTGATTTAAGCAAATTATTTGTGATTTAAGATTTGTGATTTAAGTGATTTAAGCAGAACTGGTACGATGTAAAACTTCCTTTTTCTTTTTTTCTTTTAATAGCCCTCATAATTTGTAACCCGTTGTTGTGCCTCTAAGTACTGTGTGCACAGGAACATGTTTTGGCCCTTTTTTTGCCACGCAGACTTAGATGGTTCCACCACAGTAGTGAGAGTGGGATCCTGGTTTTGGAAAGTGCCTGCACAGGGTAGGGTTGTGCTGCAGCACCACCTTTCCTCCAAAAACCCACCACAGATGTGCAGGAAGAGGCGCTACGGTAACATCTGCAGAAAACACAGGTTATCAACACCTGGCAGTAATGACATTTAAGACCACTGTGACCATTTCTTCTGAATGATATGGTGTTCCCTGGAGCAGTTCTTGTTTCATATCCCCAGACCCATGACTGCATCTGGAGCTGCGCTGCTCCAAACTCTCTTGGATCAAAGCGCACCGCACAAGCACATAAAATACAAACCATCCTGGTCACCACAGTAAGTCAGGATAGCCCAAAAGCTGCCTTCAGTTAGACTTCAGTTAGACTGACATTTACTGGCTATTAAAATCAGCTAGGGACTTGGTGTTTCTCAAAATAGGAACTTTTTTTGCAGTTTAGTACCAACTTACCTTCTACCTCCTGGGCCAAACCAAGCACTGTAATGATCACAGCAGGATCAGTTCAAAGGAAAACAACCTCCCTGCTCCTACACAATGTTGCCCTAAGTATATCTACTACATACATATATCAGGTTTTTTATTCACAGCATCACACTTCAGTTCAGCTGCTTATTCCCCATGGTTCCTAGAGTATTTTTAGTTGGACGTTTTCCTACGGACTCCTTGCTCTGTGATCACTGGAGCTTGGCCCCTGCATGACTGTAGAGGCCAGGGTCTGGTGGGAATCCTTTTCTAACTCTGCAGACAAGCTTTAGAGCGGGGCTGATCAGTTGGGTCCTGTGGGAAATGGCCTGTCCGTGAAACCACAACAAGCTGATGGATTACTGCAATTTGAGTCGTCTCCCAGCTGTACAGTCTGTGTAGCCTTGTCACTGCAGCTGCCAAAAAGGCAACGTTCCTCTTGTAGGCATTGCTCGAGACCTCTTCCAACAAAATTCATCACCTTTCTGCCCTTTAACATCCTCCTTCCATACTGTCTTCCATACTGAAAAGAAGGAATTTTTTCTGTCTCAGAAAGGTAGTCAAAATACTGCATATTCTTCCTGATTCAAATTGTGCATGAAGGAAAGCAGAGAACTTCATCTGATGTTCCACATTCGTGCACCGGAAACTTGAAACTTGAATCAAGCAAGTTAGAAAAGTCAAGCTGTTGAGTATAACTCAGAGACCCAATGTGATATATCAAGATGTCATTTAGTACACAAATAATAGTTTATGGTAGTGGAAAAAACACATAAAACATAAATTATGATAAAATCTGCTTCATTGTGCTTCTTGACTGGAAATCCAAGATGTTGAGATAGGATTATTTCACTAGAGTTGGTTGGGAACATTTCAGCGAAGGTTTTGATTTTGTTTTGTTATGTTTTGTCATGGTTTAACTGCAGCCAGCAATTAGGACCACGCAGTCACTCACTCACTCCCCCCACAGTGGGATGGGGAAGAGAACAGAAGACTAAAAGTGAGAAAACTCATGGGTTGAGATAAAGACAGTTTATTAATAAGTAAAGCAAAAGCCACGTACGCAAGCAAAGCAAAACAAGGAATTCATTCACTGCTTCCCATCGGCAGGCAGGTGTTCAGCCATCTCCAGGAAAGCAGGGCTCCATCACGTTTAATGGTTACTTGGGAAGACAAACACCGTAACTCCGAACATCCCCCCACCTCCCTTCTTCTTCCCCCAGCTTTATATACTGAGCATGACATCATATGGTATGGAGTAGCCC
Organism: Anarhynchus alexandrinus; assembly: GCA_008711295.1. Taxonomy (NCBI): domain Eukaryota; kingdom Metazoa; phylum Chordata; class Aves; order Charadriiformes; family Charadriidae; genus Anarhynchus; species Anarhynchus alexandrinus. The sequence continues at coordinate 150,159 of VUYV01000656.1, read as the reverse complement.
TTTGGTCAGTTGGGGTCAGCTGTCCCCACTGTGTCTCCTCCCAACTTTTTGTGCCCTCCCAGCCCACTTGCTGGCAGGGTGGTGCGAGGAGCAGAAAAGACCTTGCCTGCTTAGCAACAACTAAAAACATCAGGATTTCACCAATACTATTTTCATCCCGAATCAAAAACATAGCAGTATACAAAGTAAAAAAGTCAACTCTATCCCAGCTGAAATCATGACATGCTTTTAGACCAAAAAATATCAATTTGTCTACCATTTTGATGAAAAATTTCTGTTTCAGTGAAACTTCAGTCAGGAAGACATTTATTTGTAGAAAGATCTTTGTGGGCAAAACAAGAAAGAGCTTCTACTGTAAAATAACTCACAGATCTGTGAGTTACTGCACATAACATACTAAAACACAAAAGACCCCTCGTTTGAATCCATTTTAAACTTTATGTTTGGAATCCTGGAAAGCGTTTTGGGTGTCACAAAAGACAAGCAATTCACACTTTAGACTTCCCTTCAAGACCCCAGCAAAGAGGCATCCATCTCTTTCCTTGGTGTCTCATTGCAATAGTGAGAGACCCTCAAGTAAAAATCCCTGCCTCATTTTTAAACTTTACGTGTTGGTTTAAGTGAGTTAAATTACAGCCATTTGTTTCTGTTAAGCCTTGTCTTCCTAGAGGCATTTTCTCTCAATCAAGGTACTCATGCTGTGCAATGCTCTTATCTCTTAATTTTATTTTTGAGATACTAAAAAAAGAAGTCTTCTGTTTGCCTTATTTCAGGTATTTTTTTTTTTTTCAGTTCTTTAAAATTTCTCAGGCTCTTCTCTCTGCAGTTTTTAACAGTGTCTTTTCAAATGAGCCGTGCAGATCAGATGCCAGACTGGTTTACTGGGGCCCTCAGCTCTTGGCCACAGACGCTCCTAACTAGCTGACTCTGTCCCTGGCCATGGTCTGCACTCTTTGTTCTTATTTGGATGTCCTTTCATGTGGCTGGGCCAAAGCAAATCAAAGACTACAATAAGACCTTTCAACAAAATTGTTATTAATATGTATTACAGCAGTGCCCGGAGTTGCCAGTTGAGATGGAGACTGTATGTGCTGTCTAGCTAAACATTGTCTCTGTCCTGAAGCGGAGACAATCCCTGGGTAAAGTCTGCCACACTCCCCTGGAGTATCTCGTTGCTCAAAATCACTAGCTCCATTGAATTCAGCGGCACCGTCCATGCATCAAAGTACTATTTTTCATGAATGACAGCAGCAACAAACAGCCAAAGCGATCTGGTTAAGTTTAGAATTACCCTGTTCCCTGGATGTGTGATATTTCTTGAATTCATTGTGAAAGACAAGGTGAAGGAGAAATAACCCAAAAATCTGTCGAGCTGCTTGCAAATCCTTTGTGAGAATCCTGTTTCTTCTACGAGGGAAATAATAGACATTTTAAAACCAGGATTTTGGAATGACAGTTCATTAAACTGGTAGGCAAGGACATATTCTATGCCTGTATGCATTTGTGTCTTGTGAGACTTCAAAGGATTCAACTGATAATGTAAAAATTAAATGATTAAAAACTTTACTGGAAGACCAGTAAATCAGAATGAGACTTGGCTATTCCGTTTCTGCATTACTAAACTCCATTATTAATATATTCTGGCTATTACTGGGGTTGTATCCCTGTGAAGGGGCTTGCTGACCTATCAAAGCCTCTAGAGTTGAATTAATGACAATAAACCACTGCATAGAAGTCTTTCAGATCAGGTAGCAAATTGGACTTGAAACTATCGCCTGTGCTTGAGCATGAATAAAGTATGGATTTTTTTTCTCATCAGTGATACATTCTCCTCAACAGGGCAAGCCCTTGCTCCATGGTCCTGGGCTGGGCCTTCCAAGCACTTCTGTTCTGCCTCGGAAACATGGATGGAGGCACACGGGCCTGGGAGCTAACTTGCAAAATGAAATAAAGATCATGGAGCGGCCAGCGTAACCATCTAGTTTATAGTTCCATTGTCTCCGCATTAAGTCTCATTTAAAATGGGTAGATGATTCTGAGGACAAATGAGCTGTTAAGTTTAATTTACTCTCATTTTCAGAAGGGGTTGAGGGCTTCTGTGAACATTGCAGAATTCCAACCTTCTAGTTAACCCAGAGCTTTATAAAATTAATTTACACGTGAATGTTAAATATAGACAGAATAATAAATAGAGAACAACATTCTTTGTCTGTTTTAAGACACTGGCACATTAAATCTTCTTACAGACTTGCTCAGCTGCAGATAAGATTGGAACATCCAGATTCCTTAGCCTGAAAAAATTCAGTTGCTTTGTCTTCTTTTTTTTATTTGCAGAAAGGCTCAATTATGATGCAGATTTTTTGGAACTACAGCTTCAAGTAGAAATCGGCTCTCTTCTTTATCAGATGAAATGGACTCCTGCGTCGCTGTGTGCTTTGGGGATTAATTCAGAGAAGACTGAAGATGCGGATGCCAAAGCTCCTACTAAATCGGAGCGAGAACCACAATGGCCCTCAGGCGCTCTGATCTTCAGTGCTTCAACGCCTTGTCTGTAGAAGCCTGGGCCTCGGAAAAGAAAGCCCAGTCCTGAATTTGGAGCCCAGCTGCCTTCCAACAGAGCCAGAGGGTTCAGACCCACTGAATTCAGACTCCCCACCCACCTGGTGGAAAGACCCCGCTTTGCCCCATGAAGCTGTCCTACTTTGCAGCAAGGACTAAAAGCTTGAAGGGGACAGCAGCAGAGGGCATACAAGAATGAGCGTAGCTGTAGTTAATCCTTTAAGGGACTCACCCAGGAGGGAAGGAAACTGGTTTAATCCCTTCTTCAAGGGCTTTTTATGCAAATGAATGCAAAACAGGTAAGCTGCCTGTGGAACAAGGACTGGCGTGCAAGTACCACACTTCATTCAGGCATAAGCTCTGATGGGGCTGGGGGAGGAGAGCGAGGAGCCCTGAAGGGAGGTCCCCTCAGCGATGCTGGGCAGCACGAGGTCTCTCTGCAAGGCTGATGGGCAGTCCGTCATAATTTCAGCACTGATTGCAATAGCAACAAGCCTGAGCCCAGGGATTTTGAAGTGTTTTAGGATGAAAGCTGCCATGCACAGTCAAACCACTGTGCAATAAGGCATCACTTTAATCCATTAACTCCCCATTATGGGCTAAGTATGTTTCTTAATTACTGAGGGCGACTTTGGAGAGTGGCTTAACCACATGATTCTCACTAACATGAAAGAAAAGTTTATTGTTGCATCCTGGACTTTGCCTAATATCTTAATTTCACCCTCAGAGCCGTGCCTGCAGGCAGCAAAGTCAGATGAGATCCATTTAAGGAAAAATGCGGTTTAGCGTCAGCGTTCAGGATTTAGTGCACATCGCTCAATCCTCTCTTTATTTGTAATTCCCTGTTCAGTCATTTCCCTTCTACGCTGTGAGAGCACCTCGTAGCGCTCTGCAAAGGCCGGGCTGAGGGATAACACGTGGTGCAATTACGGCAGAGTTGTTTTTCCTGAAGTTAAGGAATGTGAACGCAAGGCTTCCTGGGCCTGGTCCGGTTTTTAAAAGCAACTGTGTCAAGCATAGAACAGGAGGCAAGGAACAGACAGGGCTTTACGGCCTTTTTCTCCTCCCTTGGGCTGCCTCCAGTGTCACCAGTGCACAAGCTACAAACTCAGCTCCGCCATGACTCGTGTTGAGCTGCAGGGAGCTGCCACATCCCTGCCCCCACCTACCGCAGACCCCATCAAGGGCACTGCAACAGCTGAGAATAACAGGAATGCAGCCGCTCAGGTCACCTTTCTCTTGCCGTCCCCCCTCCCCCACTTCAAAATACTCCTCTTCCAGAAAGGAAAGCAATGACTTGTTCTGGTAGCGCTGCACTATTCAAGTCTCCTCAAATTCGCAATAAACAAGGTCGTGGGGCGTGAGTCTAGAGGTGTCAGCGCGGAGCAGACAGTTGACCCCTTAGAAGTTGAGGGTCTTGGTCTGGAAAGCCATCTCTGCCAGTGGGAAACTCGTTAAAAGAGTTGCTCCTCTCCATTTCAGCCCCTTCCCTCCCACCCACACGCTGCAGCTCACGCTCCCCTCAGTTATGCCAAGGCAGCTGCTTTGGGAACTGTGCTACAAACAGGATCAGTTCAATGATCTCGATTTAAAAATAAACCTTTTTTTCCTTATTCTTTAGCTTAAATCATTTCAATAATCTGCTTTTCAGCCCAGCGGCACAAGCTGTTGCGTTGCTCAATGAAGGGGGCAGAGTCGCAGTGTTGGGAAGGGAACTGTGGCTGAGGCACTGTTTCATTGAAATACAGCCGTGTTCATCCGTAAGGTTCCTGTAGTACAACCTGGATATTCCAATGCGTACGGGGCACCTTGGTCATTAATACTGAGCTGTACACTGCTTGGTCAGGCAGCAGTATGAATTTATGCCCAGTGAAACACGGACACACCATTGTACGTCTGCTGAATTGGCGAGATAATGCACCACGGACTGTGTCATCTTTAAATATTTATGCTGACCTTATCTTATGGAAAGCAAAGCAATACCTTTCCTTGTGGAAAGAGTGCAAGGACAAAGTTACCTTATCCACACTCCCGCTTGTCTGGAATTAACTTCAATAAGCAGAATTAAGCACCTAAATCAAGCCCATATTTTGAAAAAGACTTCTAGCTTTTTTGAAGGAGACCGGACTGGAAGACTCATGGCTATTTGGCACTGGTGGCTTCTATATTGGTGCATCTATAAGGCGGAAGTACCCCATGCTTGATTATGCCAGTCTTAGGCTCAAGTGCCTGAGTGTCAGGCCTGGAGGTGCTAGTAAGACTTTTTGCTGTATCTGAGGCAGCCTATGGAAACGGCAAGGAGAAGGGGAAGGGGAAAAAAGGAGGAGGAGGAGAAGGAGAAGGAGGAGGAGAAGGAGAAGGAGAAGGAGAAGGAGAAGGAGAAGGAGAAGGAGAAGGAGAAGGAGAAGGAGAAGGAGAAGGAGAAGGAGAAGGAGAAGGAGAAGGAGAAGGAGAAGGAACTCTCACCCAGACCTCCTCTATGTAATACCATGCTCAGAAGTACTAAAACAGGATTGATCTCAGATGTTGGGACACAGATGGGAAGAGGCAGGACCTGCTTGACTACTGAAAGAAGACAACAATTCATTTAGGCCACAGCTGGAAGGAAATGGTCTGGGGCCCGCTGGATGCATTGGTCGAATAGCATGTGGTGCAGAAGGCGCTGGTGGAGATGAAAGCTCATGTACAAAAACAAGCTTGAACTAAAGAAGTGCATATTTAGCTGTTAGTCTTAATACTAGAAGTCCTCAGTTGTTGTGCACCCCTGGGTGAGTTATCTGGTTCAAGGATAAACTGTGCTTGATTGTATGCATCGACAGCTCACGTACAGTTGGTTTTACTGGCTTAGATGCACACCAACACCTGCAAATGTAGCTGTTCTTGGGTCTGGAAGATGTACAGCTGCTTCAGCATAAAGCTGAGCTGATAAACCATGTTGCATCCAGGCTAGCTCTGTGAGAAACGAGCTTGGGCATCTTGGTACAACACAGTGGAGAGCATGATCAGCCAAGCTCATAAACCCATGTGTTGCATGGATCCACTGCTCCTGCCCTCCCCAGCTCCCATACGGTCAGAAACTTCTTGCTGCTCAGCTTCAGCTGTGAAAACCACGCCAAATATACCTCAATTTAAATTTCTCACACAACTCAGCATTTCCAAAGATGTCAGCTGAACCATCCAAAGGTTAGTCCCTAGAAGGACACATGAACATGTAAATAGATGTACTATCTGCACACATACAGCATCCCATGGAAGCACAGGATGGTTTGGTATTTCTCAGTGGTGGAAACAGGCATAAGTTGAGGCAATGAAGTGAAACTAAAGAATGAAAAAATTACACTAAATAAGAACAGTAAAATGTTCTGAATTATGCAGTGTCTTGCATGAGAAATAGCCCACATTTCTTATATTCAACAAAGATTGAATTAAATATTCAAAATGCAACACAGGGAATAATTTTTCACTGAAGGTGAGATAGACACAGAGATAAACCTACTGGTCTTTTTCCCTGTCTACTTTCCATGAATCTGAGAATGATTAATGGATTTATTTCTCACAGAATATGTAGAAAAGTGCCTTTTTACCAGTCAAAACATAACCGAGCTTGTTAAATACTTTATTGAACTCAGCTAAGTTTGTTCATATGAACAAGGCAACAAAGATTAACCAAATGATGACCATTTTCTGATTTGCCTGAAAATGTCATTGTAGCCGCTGCCTTTGCACTTGAGCCTGAGCCAAGGCAAATTTATAAGCTGGATCTACAGCACAGCCCGCTCCACACATAGTTTTTATACTAATTTTAACTATTTTTTGACTCAAGGTGTGGTTTACCCTAAGGAAGTTAAACAACACTGCCCTGGGGCAGATGCTTAAACTGCATTTCTACTGGAACTTGTGGCTACCTTAAGGCAGGTGGGCTATTTTAATCACAGTTGCATCCAGCCCAAGCAAGGGGCTGAGGTGTTTTGTGTCAGCAGTCCTTAAATCATGACCGGCCTGAAGCCAAACTTTTTCTGCCTTTTTTCAGCTGAAGGACCTGAGCACAGTTTCTTTGCTGTGTTGAGCAGGACAACAGCATTAACGTGAACATTAGCAGGTATCCCTGGGCACTGCATTTAAGCAGGAAGGGAACTTGTTAAATGGGTATTTACACTTTGACTAGTCAGACAACATCCTCAGCCACCACCTGCATATCTCTCTCTATTTATCTTGTTCTTTTTGTTTGTTTGTTTGTTTTTAATGTGGAAACCTTCCTCAAATTTTAATGTGGAAACGTTCCTCAAATTTTAATGTGGAAACCTTCCTCAAAGGCACACCAAAACCTAAATTCTTACACTGCAGAGGGGAGATGTGATGTTGCCGACCAGCTGTTCTTTTCCTTGGGTTCCCCCACACATGGGCCTTCTAGATGTTTCTTCAGAGGTACCTGTTATCCTCCATTAACAGTAAAAGGGAAGCTATATGTCCAAATAAGGAGTTCTGGATTTCCCTGCTGAGGCCAGGTGCATTATTTTTAAGCTTAATGCAGGCACCAGACTTGGGAGGTCTGAATGTTGCTTATTGAGTTTGTCCTTATAACTCCCCATGAGACAGGGAAATACTCTCCTTATTTAACAAAATCTTTTATTACACCATAGTCAGCACAGAAAAGTATTTACCTGCTATTTACATCTGGGTCTTTTCTTTTACTCCATCTGAATTCTGCCTGGCCTTTTTTTTCCCCCTGAAACTCAGTATTGATAAGGCTGACATCACGAGGCAGTTTAACTTTCCTGCGACTGGAACAAAATTTCCTACACATTTTGGTAAGTTACACCGTCTAAATTTAGAGGGAGTAACATTTTCAGCAAACATCCCACTTGTAAATGTGAACGACAGCTTTAGCTGAGCACAGGCAATGATGCCGGCAAGCTGTGCCGGGGCAGGTGAGGTAAGAGAAACAGCTGACCTCACTTCTTTCCTACCTGCCAGTAATATCAGCACAATGGCTCATTATTCCTCTGCTTACTTATGGGCTGTTGTATATTGACCCTTGCAGTACCAGGCCATATTAGCACTGAATCTCGATTTTTGTACCTCCTCCTCTTTACTAAAGTGGAAAAAGGCTATTAGCTTGCTTTTAAAAAAGCACAGCTATTTTGAGTCTTCCTTTTCTTATCTTGCAGATGACCGACAGTACTCGGATTCAGAACTTCTGAAGACGAGTGGCTTCATGCAGATCTTTGCGTATAACAAAATAAACTAAACTGGCATGGGACAACACAGTCTAAGTACGACACTGGCCAGCAAAACTCTTTCTCCCTCTTTCTCACCGATCTGAAAAGGTCTCCACGATGGTTTAAGCAGACCCGAGGGGTCTTGGCCCACGGCAGGCTGAGGCTGAGTTCAAGCCCAACATTTTGAGGACAGGCGGGATGCAGGACATGCCAGAGCATCACCAACCCCGGCACTTCCACGCACCTCCCTTACCCGGGTTTGAGGGGGAGGGAAGGACCTGCCTCAAAACGCTGGAGCTGATGGAGACCAACATTTATCAGGAGAGCTTTGAGGGACCGAAGCTCTTCGCCGGAGTACGCCCAGGTGAGCTCAGCCCCGGCAGAGGGACCCGACGGACTCTGCCTCCCTCTGCTGGGCGCTCTCCCCGCCGCCACCCGAACCCGCCCCGAGCCGCCCCCGCCTCTCCTTTTGTGGCGTAATAACTACGTCATGGGCTTCGGTGCGAGTCCCCGCTGGCAGCGGGTGTCTTCGGGGACTTGCTGAAGCTTTTGGGTTGCCTCCTCCAGCCATCCAACGCGGGGAAGGTGGTGGTTATGCTCCGGTAGTGCCTATTTCAGGGTGTCGGGAAAACACAGTGTAAATTACTCATTTCTGACACATGCAGTGATGCCATAAGCACCTGAGAGCAATACGACCGGTTTGGTTTTTTTCAATGACGCAAGTCCGTGCACTACCTCTGATTCTTCTGTAACTAACCGCGGTGTAAACCTACCGCAAGAACTGTGATGTCCAGCATCCCACCCAGCGCAGGTTCATCCACGCACTCTCCAGCCACACAGGTGGCTGTATAAATACCAACACAAGTACCAGCAGGATCTTAATTCCAGGAGCCGCTCCGGGGAACATTAAAATCCAATGTCCATTTTTGAAAAAGCAAGGACCAATATTTTTGATTAAAACAAAAGTTGCCCTCCTTAAATGTTAGGTATGAAATCTCATACAACACATAAAATACTGTGAAGTATCAGAGAGCAGTATTTGCAGACTCTGCTTGTGCTGCTGGAATTGAAAGCGTTTGCCATTGTTTAGCAACCTATAAGCAAGGATGTCTGTATGAGGATTCCTCCATAGATGTTCCCCCTTTCTCAACCTTGAAACTCCAATTTCGGGAAGTCTGTGCGCAGACATGGCATGGGGCCAGATTCCACAGCCGTCTGCTCCCAACCACACACCCCCCAAAGCAAGCGGATACAGTGTGAAATAAAAAGAGACCATTCTATGACGGCTTAAACCCATCTCATCTGAGCCTACCACAGTCATCTCCCTCTTCTCCTTCCCTCTTCAAAGCTGGCATCACTGGCTTCACAAGAGGACATTTGTCCCGCAGCTGAGTCTGCAGAGGGTATCAGTTTAGTTTAGACGTGTCCCTGGAACAGCTTTTGGGCATACTAATATTATACGACTACCGTGTCCCCTGCTTTCTGACAACAGACTGAAATTATTTCAGATAGCCTATTAAATTGGGGGACCGTAGCAAAAGCAGAGGCATTCTATGACATACAGCAATTCTACTTTTAGCATGAATTACCTATTTTTTCAGGAGCTAGAAACTGTTTTTCTTGCTAATACTGAAAGAAACCAGTTTCCGCTGGGAGCTACCCACTGGGTCTCCAAAAATAAACACCATCCTCTCCTTGAGACCACACAAAAACCCTAAGGAAAATCTCTGTGATGCTTTCATAGAATCATAGAATGGTTTAGGTTGGAAAGGACCTTGAAGATCATTGAGTTCCAACCCCTCTGCCATAGGCAGGGACACCTCCCACTAGACCAGGTTGCCCAAGGCCACATCCAGCCTGGCCTTGAACACCTCCAGGGTTGGGGCCTCAACAACCTCTCTGGGCAACCTGTTCTAGTGTCTTACCACCCACTTTGACAGTACAATTTGGTTTTATGCTTTTTTTACATGGACGGTCTAATGATCTCACACTAATCCCACGGACATCAGGCATCTGCACCTACAACCAACTTATCTTCAACTATGAGTAAAGCACTGAACAACAGACCCTTTATGTGCTTTCTGATTACATTAGTACTTTTCCTAAATAAAATTAGAAACACTGCCATACCTTCTATTCTCAAGGTCCCAGTGCATTTTATTGCACTGATTGATTAGATCACCTGAGCCAACTGACCCGTACAAAGTGGGTCTTGTCAAAAATAGAACAGAGAGCCTTTTGGAGAACTCATTACCCTTTTTCTGGGAAAGCAGTAATTGGAAATCCTATTTTAAATAGCTATCTAGTTCATTTTAATAGTCAAAGATTAATTCCCCCTTTCACTGCTATAAATGCCTAAAACACCTTAATTATCAGCTCCTTAAATCTAGCACATTCTTTCTCAGCTATTAACACGTATCTCACTGCTGCTAAGCAATGCTGAGAATCAATGGGGGGACTCTGCACTCATTTACCTCCACAACAAGAGGCAGCCCACATTGCTGCCAGTGCCCCTGTTATTAATTATTCCCACTGATTTCCTTCATTCAGAGTCTCAGCTGATAATGTGAACCATTCCGTGTTGCACGATGGCTTTTGTTCCCATGGAGCCTATGAGATTTTTTTGTCTTTAGCCATCGGTGACAGAGGAGGTGCAGAGGAGATCAGAGAAGCCAGCAGGTCTCAAGGTGGCCTGAGGTAGTCATCATGGAGCCACAAGAGTGGGGTATCTCCACAGGGGACAAGCCAGGAGTGACATTTGCACAGGCTGGGCAGCCACGAAGTTGGTGTCAACATACATCAACTTCATTCCCTGAAATATTGGTCTGCTGCGGCTGGTTCACCACTGCAGAAGTACCAACGCAGCAGGAAGCCTTGGCCAAGTCGGGGTTACCAAACCTCCCCACAAAGCCCGCCTCAGCAGCGCTCTGCAGAATAGTCATTTCATTCAGTACGGCAAGATTCGTAACCCAGGGCTCAGATCCCGTAAAGCCAGAGCGACTCTTTTGTATGCTCCCATATGTCATTATCTTTTGTAAAAAGGAATCCAAATGTCAAGCAAAGGGAAGAAGGAAAACAAATACAAATCACTTAAATAGAGAATAGAAAGTGAATAGAAAAAAATAGGCAAAAGAGGATGTAACAAACACTGTATGCCTGAAGCAAAAGAACAAACCCTGCATTTACTTGTGGTATTCAAATACAGAAAAAAAAATCCACTGATTTCATTGATAGGAGAATCGTACCTTGGCTTGATGCCTGTGAGATTGCAAGAAACGACGTCTATGTTTGCCATCTAAAATAACCCCTCCATACTGAAAATCCACTACTTCTCACTTTCGTAGCTCCCGCCTACTGACGATTTTTCTGTCGTATGGGGGGGCTGTGGTTTCTGAATTGTACTTCAGTGATGTTTGGTGACCTATGAAATCCTCCCATGTTTCTGACACTACCATAACGCCTGTCTCTTCAAAGCAACACAGCCATCTGCCAGGCCTTCATCAGCTTCAAGGACTTCAGTGGTCACTGAAGTCATAAGAAAACCCATCTTCACAGCTGGGTCAAGGCTCATTTATGATGATCAAGATCTCTGCATTCAAAGTAGATCCCTAATTTTCTTTGTGGGGGGTCAGTGTGTTGCCTTGTAGTTAGAATTTTAGCCATTTTCATTAACATTAAAGTTGTTTTGCAGGTAACGGGGACTATTTTAGCTTTGAAAGGTAACTAAGAAAACCAAGGATATGGACAGCGGGCTTCCATCTACCACATCAATTTACTCCTCCTTTGAAAAACGTGTAGGATGCCTGAGGAGCAAAACAGTTCAAAAGCACTGCAGACATAATCAGGAAGAAAAACAAAACAAAATGAAACAAAACTGGAACGAGACAGAGAGCAAAAGATGTATAAGGAGAGGTAGTTGTCCTAACAGGTCAGCATTATAAAGAAGACAAAGCAGTAGGATATGCCCAAATGGGTCCTATCACTGGATTTCACCAAATTCATTGTTGAATGTTGGATCCTTCGTTGTCAGATTAATACCCCCTCAGGTAACCGAGGGTGTCTGTTGTGTCTCCTTTGTTCAGTCATTAATACAGCAGAGGCCAACACATCCCTGACAGGGGATTTCTTGGCAAAAGTGCTTTACACTGCATATGGTTCAAAGCAAGGGCTGGCTCACAATATCCCCTCCCGTGCGTGAAGCTACAGACTTCACTTGTGTTTTGGAGTTTTCAATGAATTTTTGTTTCACATGACACCTTCATTTAGAAGGAGACCGAGCACACGCAGGTCACAGCAACCCACACCCTGGTGCTGGAGGCTTTCCACTCCAAGCTAAGCGCAATGAGTGTGTGAGACCTCTCACAAGGAGGAAGGAACTGCATCCCCCAAACCAACAGACTTCCCAATAAGAACCATACCCAAGAACACAACCTCTTTCAGAGAACCTAGCTCCTTGCTTCTCTGCAACTGAAAGGAAGCATTTTCTCCAGTTCCCAGGGCAGAGGGAAGCAAAGCAAAACTGAATTTTTAACATTTATGGTTTTGACAGAAAAGGTACAAGGGTTGCTCTTGTTTTTTCAGCTGTTCAGGTGGGCAGCCAAATGAAAATATGACTTTTTCAAATAGTCCCACCCAGGTGTCAATTAGCTGTGAATGTGTAGATTCAAAGTTTTCAGTTATTGACACAAAACCACCTGTGGTTAATGTATTCAATACGTGTTGCAGTGTATTTCTAAGAACTGATAAAAGATTGCGAATGCAAAACATTGCCTGTTTTCTCTCCAGCTAATGCCAGTGGTCCTAACGGTCCAGGAAACTTGCCCCTCCCTTCAACCTTGCCTCCTCCAAAATTTGGAGCTTCTCAGTAGCTGCTAACAGCTCTTTTTAGAGAATGCACTGTTAAGTGTCACATGTAACCACACCCTGCATAGAGAGGTGGTGTCCCCTCCCTTCCCAGTAAATAAATACCTTCTGTATCTAGTGTAGTAATTTACCTTAATTATGAGCCGATTTCTTAAGAATTATGTGAAAACGTCACTAAACTTGATGGAAGACAAGGGTCGGGCGAGGAGCGGGTCTGTGCAAACCTCATGAAGTTCAACAAGGCCAAGCGCAAGGTCCTGTACCTGCGTGGGGGCAATCCCCAGTATCAGTAGAGGCTGGGGGATGGATGGATTGAGAGCAGCCCTGCAGAGATGGACTTGGAGCTGCTGGGGGATGAAAAATCAGATATGACTCAGCAAGAAAGCCTGGGCTGCATAACAAGAAGCACGGCCACCGGGTCGAGGGAGGTGATTCTTCCCCTCTACTCTGCTCTCATGAGACCCCACCTGGAGTACTGCAACCAACTCTGGGACCCCCAGCACAAGACAGGCATGGATCTGTTGGAGCAGGTCCAGAAAAGGCCACAAAAATGATCAAAGGGCTGGAGCATCTATCCCATGAAGAAAGGCTGAGAGAATTGTGGTTGTTCAGTCTGGAGAAGAGAAGGGTCCAAGGAGACCTTACTGTAGCCTTTCAATATATAAAGGGTGGTTATAAGAAAGACAGAGACTTTTCCCCAGGGCCTGTAGCGACAGGACAAGGGGCAGCGTTTTTCAACCAAAAGAGGGCAGGTTTAGATTGCACATAAGGAAGAATTTTTTTATGGTGAGGGTGGTGAGACACTGGCACAGGTGGCCCAGAGAAGTTGTGGACGCCCCATCCCTGCAACTATTCAAGGTCAGGTTGGATGGGGCTTTAAACAATCTTATCTAGTGAAAGATGTCCCTGCTCAAAGCAGGGAGGTTGGACTAGACGACCTTTAAATGTCCCTTCCCACCCAAACCATGCTGTGATTTTACGAAATCCTACCAGCAGCCCAAGCTCCCACATAATTCACACAGTCTAAATATTAAATGCTCTGGAACTACACAACCTCAAGCCCTCCTTCACAAAGCTTTCTTCCTTATTTTAGTGGTGTCGCTTTGCAGTACCTCAACCCCTACAGGTCTCACTTTCTCAGTGAACCCATACATGCATCAGGTTAGCACAACCAAGCAGAGAACCACGCTGCAAGACACGTATTTCGAATGAAGTTTCCCCCGAAAAAGCTGTCAACTGCTCCTTTCCCATTTTTATTTGCATGTGTTCCCCATCCCCCGTAAGATGAAACCCAACGCAAGCCTGACTGCTGGTTGACGCTGTGAAATGAAAAGCTGATTTGGTTTGGCTTTTGGCCATTTGCATAGATCTTATTAATGAGAGTTTGGATCTATTTAAACTCTGTTTCCAGCAGGCTCCAGAGCCAGGATAAACTCTGCACTTCTGTGCACAGAGTGAAGCTCAGTGACAAGTCTGCACTTCAAAACAACTTCAAACCCAAACTCATCTGGCAACCCAGGCACACCCGGTATTTTACTCTTCCAACTTCTGCCACCCACCGCCCACTGTGAATTTACAAATTGATGTCTAATTGACAAATAACTAAGCAGGCACCTGGATTCTCTTTTCTGTGTTGTGAGAGAAACTGCCTTTCTCATAACCAGTCACCCTACATCTTACAGGCACTTTAGATTTTATCTGGACTAAAGGCTTTTGCCAGCTGCAGTCCTGCTAGCACAGGTTTCTGCTGGTGGTTTTGAAAAGCTGCCCAGAAAGGTACCTGGAAGCAGCCATGGAGAGCGGTAGGAGATCTTGCAGTGATACCTAGCAAGACTCACACCATTTAACACACAGAGTGAAAATACACGCTAGGGTGGGCTAGTCCAAAACCTTTTTTCTTAAATTCTTAAATTTAGCTTGTTCCAGGTCAGTATGCAAATGATTCTGTAATTTCTAGGGTCTGAAAGAGGTGGTGTGTGCTGGGATTTGGTTTCTCTTGTATAAGTTGCATTCACAGTAGGATTTTTTTTTTTTTTTAGTTTAACTGTACCCATCTAATATTTCAGCAAAATTTTTCAGCTACAGACCTGGCCTGAAAACCAGCTGGTTTTAATATCTTGGAAAAGTAATGTAGCCTCACGTAACAACATTAGGAACAGCTGATATTCTCATTTATGCAGTAAAAGAAAAATAAAATCATTTGATGTGGTGCTAGGTACAGTAGTACCTAATATGCTATCTCAACACTATTGAATTGAAATTTTGACATTCCCTGTCATTCTTTTTCCTTCAACAACAACAACAACAACAACAACAACAACAACAACAACAACAACAACAAAAAGGCAACTAATTGGTTAGCAAAATTGCCATGATTTCATGGAAATGTTTTTGTTTCGACAGAGGGTATTTTTGAATGAAAATAATCCATATGGAAGATCATTCTGATGTCCTCAAATTAGCAACAAAATGGTATCGATATTTAAGGGAGGATAATACACATATTTAAGGGAGGAAAGCAGAAGGCTGCTGTTGTTAAACATTCATCCACTGACATTTAGCTCTGAATTTAAGAGAAAGTGTCAGTGACAGATTAAAAAAAAGTGATCTATCTTTTACAGGGCATGTGATGATTTTGACTTACAGCTCAGCTCTCCAATGCATTTAATGGGGTTAAACAAGAGTAAATACTGAGGCAACAGCTATAAACTATGTCTTGGAAGAAGCAGTTGAAACAATAAAGGCTCAGGCACCGGGTCGCTTACACAAGTCTGTGGCTGCTGCAAATGTCGTTTGCTGCATACCGCTACATCCCCTTTTTCCAGAGCACATGAACTGGGTTTGCAGCGTGCTGCCCGGTGGCTGTGCACTCCCAGGATTTAGTTTAGCATCCGATCCCTGGGAAGACAGAGTAAAGTACCGCAAAATCTCAGCTCCTCCTGAAAGCAGCGGGACTGAGAAGCTCAAGAGCCGTGCAGGGCCAGACCTCTCCAGTGGCCCTTCCAAATGGTTCGGAGTTGAAAAATATAGTGCAGTTCATCCTGCAAACACAGCTGGAGCTTCAATAACAGGTGTGCAGCACCTGAGAGATCTCCCTAGCGAGATTTTCTCATTCATTTAAGTTAATTTATGGCCTCGGAGGACATGGTTACGCAGACATTGTTTTGAATGGCAATAGTGCCCTATAGAGCTCCCGTTCCCCTTTGCGAACTCTCACGCCTGTGTTATCCCTTTACCGAGCCAAATCAGGTGTGTGTGTGCAGCCGCGTGATAAACTGATCTGGCTGGAAAACAACCTCTTGTTTTCTGAATCATTCCAGGCTGTCCCTGTTCCACCGCTTGGTTCACCCCCTAGCTGCACAAGCCGCTGCACGGGTGGCTCGGGGAGGCGATGGGAACAAGTGGTCACGAACAGGGAGGCGAGAATCGAGCTGGTAAAGCGGCTTAGGCAGCACCACCACCACATGTGAAACTAGGGTCTGACGCTGTATGTGTTGCAAGGAAATGAAGGGAGCCACAATAGCGTGCGAACAAGTGCTGGCTTACAAGCCTCTGGCACGGGCTCAACCATGTGCAGGACACTTTAAGGCCAACCCCCAAATCCCTCACATAGCTGTTACAGAAGTCCTTGGGCCACACAAAGAAAAGTGGGAGGAAATCAGAGCTGTAACTAAATTCGGGTGAAGTTAGGTCAACATATGAGTGAGTTCAGGAAGGGAAGTTCTCATGATGTATCTTGGTAAGGTAGAGACAGCATAAAGCCTGCAGCTCATACGCTTCTTCCAATTAGCTTTATCCACGCACGACAAGCCGGGCCTGCCTCATTTCTACCTTCCCATTTAATAAAATGCTTTAAACAAAGTATTCATTCTCTAAGGCTGGAGCTGGGACCCTAATTTAGGTGTCTACTGTGTAGGTTTCTGATCTCTTTTAGCTGTTTTCTCTTAGGAGGAACTGAACTGCATCCTAGATGTGCACAAGCACCAGGCTGGCTGAGGATGACTGGCTCAGAAGTGGGGATGGAGGTGTTGGGTGAAACGTGTGGCTTCTCATCTGGGAGATGGGGTCAGTGCACACGGCCGCCATCTCGGCGCCTTGGGGTGGGTAACAGTCGCTGGAGTGACAGGATGCGAGTGGGAAAAGTGTGAGTGAAGAAAGTCCCCAAAACCACCCGCGAGCACGTTTGCCCCAAAGTGGGTCATGCTAAAGAGGAAAATAACAATAATGAAGTTTGCTTAAGAGATGGCCATCAGCTGGATTAAATAGTAACCAGGAAATTACCAAGACTTCGGGGGGAGGGGGGACGGACGAAAAAGGGAGTCAGCTTCAAAAGAAGTCTAAACAAAGCATACAAGTTCGTGGTAAGGGAAGAGAAACCTGGCCTGATAATGCACGACATCACCTCATCAGCACAGGGTACATGAGTTATGGGTGTCTGTAGCTCTGTGCATGGGGGAGGGGGTTGAAATTTGGGGGATTATTCATAGAAGGGTGTTCAGGCATTTGTAGGTATTTGTTAACATTCTGGGTTATCTGTTGTATTGCTGATACCGATCCCACGTGTGTAGCACACTAATCATCAGGTGAATATGTGACATTAATAAATCAATGACCAATTATTAGTGAATCCCTGTGACTGAAACCACATGGGTGGAGCACTTTTTCCATGTGATGGGAACTAGCAAATTCCACCCTTCTCCCACTGGCAAAAATACAGACTGGAGTAGAAGTAAGACTGAAAAACCTTAAATGCAGATGTATTCATAGAGTCCCTCCATGAGACAACCCTTCTGGAATTCTGAATTCCTTGATAATCCTGGATTTTTCTTCTTTTTCTCCTCCAGCAGCATTTCAGAGTCATTCAAGGCAGACAGGAGCACATTCATTAGCCTAGATCACATGAATGTGTCTATGTGGGAGGAATTTAGCTCCATAACAATGCTGATAATACTGTTCTACTGCATTTTCCCCTCTATATTTTTAGTAATAGGTTGGTTTGGATATTCTGATAATTTTTTCCCATGTAGGAAAGTATCAATATCAGATGTGAATTTCACTATATGTGTTTCTTTTGTTTCATGCCAAAAAAACAGCTTTCTCCATCATTGCTAAATTCAGTGATTTCAGGTCACAAGGCTGTTTTTCCATTTTAAGTTAGAACTACAAAGTTTCAGCTTATTACTGACAGTTTTTTTTAAAAAAAACAGCACTTCACTGAGAAGTATCACAGTATTTCAGTCTGCGTGTGCGCATATTTCATCTATGTTTAGAATACAAAACCTTTCATGAATAACAGGTCATTATTAAAAAAAAAAAGCACTTTTGGTTTAGACTGTGTTTTCTCATTCATTGGTACCAGATTTGTGGTACTGCATCACTTAAGAGTATAAATTTCATCCATATGAAGTGCAAGCACACAGTATCACTTCTGTCATGTCAGAGCATAGGAGATGGTGTTTACACTAGCATTGTGGTCCCTGGGGGCTGGCAGATGATACCTCATCCACTGTAAAATCTGCTTGGACAAAACTGTCTCTGCAAAATATGTATTACACTTCAGCTGGCATTACAAGTTTGTAACTGCAGTGTGTTTGATCCAGTGCTTTGTGCTCTAGGACCCAGTTTCTCATCTCGTGGAACTGCGGCCTCAGATGGAATTCAGGCTCCATCAACTGGGCCACCACCCTCAAGAAGATGAAGGGCTTCTTGTCTTCATGAAAGCCAGCCTGTTCTTCACCACTGCATCATCTGGTCTAATAAAAGATATTACCTCTCACTGTAGGCATTGCCTCTCTTTTAAGCACTTGACAGTTCAAAAGTTTCCCTCTCTGAAAGAGCATCTTGACATTTCTATGTTCTCTATCACCAGAATAGTGTGTGAGCAGAATATGTCCATTATATGAATGACTGTTCTATCACAAGAAAACTTCTCCGGGAAGGAGCCTTTGACTGGATTGCTCCCACTGGGTTTGCCTGGGTGGACAGCCGTGCCTCCGTACACTCCACACGATTTCCCGGGGACTCTGTGTGCAAAAATGAGACTTTTGGCTCTGCCTGCAATACAAACACCACACCAGTTTGTAAGTCAGTGTAATTCAACGAATGCAAGACAGTCCCGGAGATAAAGCTCAAGTGCTTTTGCAAGATTTGATTAGTTAAACAATTTAGTGTTGCAAATACTAAAAAGCAGAAGTTAATAAAATAACCTCAGCACAGGGATTGGTTCATGTTACAGTTGAAAGGACAGTGGATGTCTAAATAGCAGAACTCCTGTTTAAAAATGGAAGGCAGAAGTAAGCGAATGACTAGTCATCTGTTTCAAAGATGCTGAACTGCGAACATCTGCATTTCCATCGACATTGTTAACCCTGATGAAATGTACCAACTGTCATTACTTTACTATCTACTGTGAAGACAAAAGGGTTGGAGGAAAAAAGAACTTTTTTGTTGAACTGGTACACATTTTGTGTACTTTTTCACGTAGGTAATGACCTAGAAGCTTGATGACAGAGGCAGCAGCATCTTGAAGCAACTGAAAATATTTTGTAATCTGATGTCACTTTTCTTGCTTCTGCTGCTCACCCATTCAGCAGTAATTTTTTTCGTGATGCTTTCATACATTTTTTTTTTCATAACAAACAGCAGATGTCCCCAGGACTTATGTTAGAAATTGATCTTTTAAGCAGTGGCCCTGCAGGCTTAGGAAATGGCTTGAAGAGACACTACCAGAATGCTCTCCAGCATTATGAAGCTTTGAAGGGTCTGCCTGACAAATGGGCCTCTCTCAGCAGCTGCTCTAATATTTTGAAGGGTATGACATCCTGTGAAAATACTCAGTTCTTCCAATACATTGCCTGGGAACTGCCTCTCGCCAGAACAGATGAAGCGTCACTTCCTCATCATGCAGCTCTCCAATGCAGTGACACAGTTCAGACGTCAAAAGTCAAACCCCTGATTCTGGAAAGTAAACATTTATCACTTACCAATTGGGTGCTGAACACTTGAAAGCAATGAGCCCTTTTATTCGCTTTAAATGAAGGAGAAACATTAATGTAAATTTTGTGCACCGACTTCACATGTTCAATTGACTCCCATAGTTTTTCCAAATGTCCCAGCAAAGACTGGAGGAAAAGAAGGTGTGTCTATCAGGCTCACCCACCTATTTTAATGACTTGCAGTGACTAATCCCGCTGGATCTTTTACTTTCTCTGTTTGCAGCTACGGTTCTCAGCATTTTTATTTTGGGTGCCTTCCTGCATGATTTTAATGCAGGCGAAATAATTTGATTTGCTACTGAAGTTTCGTGAGAAGAACAAATTCTTTCCTAGTAGTAAGTTATTCGGCCTCTCTGATGGGCAAAACAAAAAAGGAAAAACCACCTTTCCACAAGTGACTAGTCCGCTGATACAGCTGTAGCTCCTTGACCCATTTTCTTTTGTGACAAAGTTAGTTTAACAAGCAACCAGTCCCATATTTTGCCCCCATCCGTTTTTTCTTCTCACATAAACACACACTTCCTCATCTGTATCAGTCTTGTGGAGCTGTGCTGTACATTGGACTGCCAAATAATGAAATTTAATAATAAGCTATAATACCCCTTTAATTTTTTTTTTCCTTTTAATGTATAGTCTGAATTACAGTGGCACTGGCAACTGAAGGAGCAATAAACTGCAGGGCAGATATGGGAACACACAGCTATGAGACAAGATAGGTGGCAGCAAGGACAGGAACTTCTTAAGCCAGTTTTGCCATGCGAGAACATATATGATGTCTCTACCCAGATGAGATATGGAGAAGTACGGTCCACATCAATAGTATCTGTTCTCTCTCTGTCACATATTCATGCCAAGAAACTCCACCGTCATCAGCAAGCAGTGTGTGAGCTCAACTCTTTACCCTACGTAAAGAGGACTTAATGCAGTTGAGAGTGGATTCTTAAATGTCTCCATTTCCTCTGTCTTTAACATCCTGTGTGATTCACCCTTCTCCCTTTTTCTAGTTAATCCACCCTTCCCCACACGCTTCACTTCAGAAATTGCTATGCAAATCATGTTTCTAAATTATTGGGTTTTTTTCTGTCGTACTCATAAGGAATAGTTGCATCCTGAGCTACGCAACAGGTTAAAACCAGAAGTTACTTAAATATGCATGTACATATGGTATTCTACTGACTTTAAAGACACTGTATAATCCTTGCCTCAGCAGTTGTATTGCTACAGAGTTCACTATTGAAAACATCCAAAAGGGATGTTTTTTCAACTGTTTCTGATGTTCTGTTCATAGCTACTGGGATTAGCCTTTTCCCAAGATGCCAAGCTTTCCCATCTGCCTTGAAATGGACAATACTGGAAAGCCTTTACAGCCCGATTTTAATGGAAAACTGCAAGGAGCTTTCATTTTCTTTTCCTTGACCTCCAGAGCCCAGCTCTACTCCTCCTGAGATCAGTTCTGCTCCGTCCCTTTCTCTGCTCTGTGATTTTCACTGGTTAAAAGGATGTGTGGACATGCACTTAATTCTGTCTTCTAATGACAATCTTTTCACACACTACAGGGTCTTTCAAAAGGGCTTAATCTCATCTAAAACAAGAATTTGTGTTAATTACGGCAGTTGCATAGAATCAGTAACGTACAGAGTCAGAGTTCCTGAGCAGCAATGGCCAAGGTGCCTTCAGCCTCCTTGCCCTTCAACTTGGGTGGCTGAGCCGCTCATAAAACACCTGCCAAACTACGAGGCTTAAACAATGCTGCGGCAGAAATTATGGTCTTTGACTGCAATAGCACTGACTACATATTCGTAAAGAAATATCCACCAGAACGAAGCAGAATGTGCATTGATGTGATGGAGATGTGCCACAGCATCGTAAGGTCTACCAGCAAACTGAGGCTATGGTAGCTCGCCCGGGAGCAGCGTGGCCAGCCACCCAGCAGCTGGGTGGAAAGCCGGGGACGCTGTCACAAGCTGCCGTCCTCTGCCAGGGTACCACCATCCTCAGGCATGCGTTGTATTTTGGCTGGATGCCTGTAACTCAGCATGTCTGGAATTCTTTAGAGGGTCAGCTGGCCACCAGTTTCCTGGATGTATGTTTGGCTTGGGATAGTTATCCCATCCTTGTAATTATTTTGGTTTTACATGCAATTATTTTTATACTTCCTTCTTTTAGCATATTGCTGCTATTTTTAACTTTAAGACCATTCCAGATAGCTTTTTTTTGCTGGAGAATTAGGAATGATGATTCTTTACAAAAGGTAGAATTCAGTCATTCTGTAACATTAGCCTTAAAGCTTAAGGAAAAAAAAAAAAAAAAGAAGCCTTTGGGGCTTCTCTTTAAAAATCTTCTTCCAAATAATTGCCAAGGTTGAGCTATTTTAGTTGTATGATTAAAAATACTTCTTCCACTGATTTAAAAAGCAGGCCTGTTTCTTTTACACAATTTGAAAGCGCAAAGATTCCTCTACAGAAGCCCACTGATGTGAGCTCTTAATCCACTGTTTCTGCTCCTAATCTCATTCTTCTGTTTTTTACATTCTGCTGGAAGGTTTTGGGCAGGTTTTTGCTGATGTTTTTCATTTTGGCATATACGCTAGATGAAACAGCTTGTTTTTTTCCTCTTCCTAAACCAATGTGTGTCATTCTCATATTAGGGCAAGATGCCAGTTTGGTGCACTCTGGTCTTGCTATGTTTCCATCTTGTCCACTTTAAAAACAGGTGGGCATTTCCTTCCTCTTTTTCCTTGTGATTCTGCATCTGTCCAGTTTTCTAATATTTCTGTTGGTGTCATCTGCAAAAAGTAGGGAGGCTTTTAATCACACCCCAAGCAAAGGGTCTAACACAATACAAGGATTCCTGACATTACACACATACGTGAAGAAAGCAGCATGGAGGGGAAAAAAAAGCACCAAATCATAGAATCATAGAATGGTTTAGGTTGGAAGGGACACTGAAGATCATTGAGTTCCAACCCCCCTGCCATAGGCAGGGACACCTCCCACTAGACCAGGTTGCCCAAGGCCACGTCCAGCCTGGCCTTAAACACCTCCAGGGATGGGGCCTCAACAACTTCTCTGGGCAACCTGTTCCAGTGCCTCACCACCCTCAGAGTGAAAAATTTCTTCCTAATGTTTAATCTAAACTTGCTCTCTTCCAGTTTGAAGCCATTACCCCTTGTCCTGTCACTACATGCCCTTGCAAAAAGTCCCTCCCCGGCTTTCTTGTAGGCTCCCTTCAGATACTGGAAGGCCACTATAAGGTCTCCCCGGAGCCTCCTCTTCTCCAGGCTGAACAGCCCCAACTCCCTCAGCCTTTCCTCATAGGAGAGGTGCTCCAGCCCTCTGATCGTCTTCGTGGCCCTCCTCTGGACCCGCAAATGGTATGAAAATCCTCAAAATGCTACCACACTCTTTTTGTGCAGTATTGCTTTAAGACATATTTGGTACTTTGCATTTGTATAATGATTTTCATGTAAGAACTTTGGAAAACTTTATAGGAGTGAAGTACAAACTCCCTAGCTGATTTTTTTTTTTTTTTTGCCAGACTTTAGTAATAAATCCAGCAGAACTATGAATAAATCTGAACCCTTTCCCACCTTACTACCTGTTCTTCCCCACCCGAATAGGTAAGTTTCTCAAAAGTAGAATTTATTTTTACACACAGCCGTGTGAAATTACCATTTTATAGCTGGGAATTTGAAACACACCATAGGATAACATCCAGACCAAGTTCAGACAACCGTGCAGCGTGGCTAGCGGCTACCTCTAAGTTTCCGCAGCCCAAATCCACTGCCCTACTTACTGGTCAAGTCATCACCTGTGCTTGACAAGGGGGGCAATTACTCCAGAGCATCTGAAAGCCACATTTTCAACTGCAGCTCGGTTTTGCATTCTGTTTACTGCTTCGACTTATTTCTGCATGGTACCATCTGCATTCTACCTCCTTGCTACTTCCTCATGGTTTGCAATTTCCTAAGTTCCTGCAAATATTTTTTTGCGTTTTGTGGACCATCAGCAATTTTTTTTTGGCTCCACGAATACAGCTCAGCATTCCTTCACTTTATTTTTAGCCCAAACTGGCTACCAGGAACTGCAGTTCGCTAGCTCGGAGCCCGCTGAGGCAGCTGACTCTGAGACAGGCCTGGCAGATGGCTCCATCCCTTTCCAAAGCTGAGGGAGAACAGATCTTTGTCACTTCCAACATGCCAGCTGGTTTGCAAATCCTGGAATACAGCTGATCCTTGAGGTGTGTCGGCACGCGTCGCCTGCGGGCCTCAGCATCCCCCACCCCACCCCCACTGAGAAAACACCCTCCGGTCACTCCCAATTGACTTATCTCGGTTTGGTTTTAGAATAGGATGGAATAGAATAGGCTGTTTTAGTCGGAAGGGACCCTACAATGGTCACCTAGTCCAACTGCCTGACCAACTCTGGGTTGACCACAGGATAAAGCATGATGTTAACGGCACTTTCCCAAATGCCCCTTAAACGCTGACAGGCCTGGGGCATTGACCACCTCTCGAGGAAGCCTGTTCCGGTGTTTGACCACCCTCTCGGTAAAGAAACGCTTCCTCATGTCCAGCCTGAACCTCCCATGGAGCAGCTTTGAACCATTCCCACACGTTCTGTCACTGTATCCCAGGGAGAAGAGCTCTGCACCGCCCTCAGCTTCCCCTCCTCAGGAAGCCGCAGAGAGCCATGAGGTCGCCCCTCAGCCTCCTCCTCTCCAAACTAGTCAGCCCCAAAGTCCTCAGCCGCTCCTCACAGGTGCGTTTTGTTGTTGTTTGGGTTCCTTTGGGTTGGTTTGGTTGGGTTGGGTTTTGTTTTCTCCAAGTCGTGCTGCGACACCCCACAGTTACCAGAAGGCCGGGCCGGGCCGGGCAGGGCCGCTGCGCGCCGGCGGAGGGACACACCACCACCGCCCCTTTGCCGCCCGCGCCCCCGGGCGCCCCCGCCCTTCCACAGGCGGCCCCGCCCCGGGGCGGAGCTCCGCTCCCCCCCCACCACACCACCCCCCCGCCCGCCGCGGGAGGGCCCCGCCGGCCGCTGCTACAGCGCGGGAGGCGGCGGGATCCGCGCTGAGCTTCGGCGGGTCAGGAGCGCTGCTCGCAGAGCGGGGGGAGCCGGGCGTCCGCGGCCGCAGGTGGGGACGGGGACGGGGACGGGGACGGGGACGGGGAGCTGGGCGGGAGGCCGGCCGGTGTCTTGTCAGGCGCACGGTGGGGGCGTTTCGGCGCCTCTCTCCGCATTAAGCGCTTTCCAGAGCTGTCCGGCAGGCTCAGGGCTTCCGTGCGAAGGGCTGCTTGTCCAGGGAGGGCAACGCCGGGTTGTTATTCCCCGCCGCTGCCTTCCCCTGCCCGGCACC
>VUYV01000656.1:90539-125155 GCA_008711295.1 Anarhynchus alexandrinus | reverse complement strand
TTTTTAAATAATCTAAATTGGGTTATTTCTTACTTAGATTTCTGAGCTCTGCTTTTCGGTAAGCTCCTAAGCATGCAAGGTCAAGACCGAAACCAGTCCCGAATATTAAATGCGGAGTCTGCAAAACATATGGAGAACAGTGGTTAACGTGGTGGTGGTGTTTAATTCTTTCTCTGTTGGTTCCAGGTACTTTACAGCGACAGCAACAACAAGCAACAAAAAAAAAATGAATGTTTTCCCATCATGTCTCTCCACGCGGTAGCTCTGGCCAGCTACAGCCGAGCACAAGTCTTCAAGCACCCCCGCTCCAAAAAGGTAAGGGAGGCATCTAAATGTTCATAGCATCATAGAATGGTTTGGGTTGGAAGTGACCTTAAAGATCATCTAGTTCCAACCCTTCTGCCATAGGCAGGGACACCTCCCACTGGACCAGGTTGCTCAAAGCCCCGTCCAGCCTGGCCTTGAACACCTCCAGGGATGGGGCCTCCACAGCTTCTCTGGGCAACCTGTTCCAGTGCCTCACCACCCTCACAATTAAAAATTTCTTCCTAATATCTAATCTAAATCTCCCCTCTTCCAGTTGAAGCCATTCCCCCTTGTCCTATCACTACATGCCCTTGCAAAAAGTCCTTCCCCAGTTCTCATGTAGGCCCCCCTTACATACTGGAATGCTGCAATAAGGTTTCCCTGGAGCCTTCTCTTCTTCAGGCTCAACAACCCCAACTCTCTCAGCCTTTCCTCATAGGNTGGAATGCTGCAATAAGGTTTCCCTGGAGCCTTTTCTTCTTCAGGCTCAACAACCCCAACTCTCTCAGCCTCTCCTCATAGGAGAGGTGCTCCAGCCCCTCTGATCATCTTCATGGCCCTCCTCTGGAACTGATGTTGGATCAGTGTTTTCATCAGCTGGGTGTGTGTGTGCTTTTATTATTATTGTTGTTAATTTAAAAAAAATAGCTTTTAGTTGTCAGTGCTTGTGGTAAATACTTTAAATGCTGGCAGTTTCATTTCAGCGTTAATTTTGGAAATACAGTATTGGGGGGGAGCTGACTCATTTATGCTATGTAGGGTAGCAAACTGTCAGCGGTTTGTATTGGTTATGGCAGTGTGGTGTGGTACTTTTCACACACCTCTTGTCATATTTTCTTATAAGTGCTCCTTAATTGTGCTTTTTTTTTTTTTAAAAAGTGTGATAGTTAAATACTAAAGGAGCTCTTTCCCAATCTGTGATCTAGTTGAAATCGTAACATCTTGAAAGTAAATGGAAGTCTTTTATCTGAATTCTCAGAACACCTGCTTGTTTCTGAAAAGATCTAAGAGATGGGAGGGTTGTTTAGAAAAAGATAAAATCTTAAAACTTAGCACTCAGTATTTACACTTAGATGAAGTACTTGCATTCGCTCTGGTGTCAGGCAGTTGTAATACTTGCATCCTAACACGTAGAGTCTGTTAATTGCTGATATTAAAACAAATTTTTTCTAGAAAAAAAGTAATTAATAAAAACC
Source organism: Anarhynchus alexandrinus (assembly GCA_008711295.1). Lineage (NCBI taxonomy): Eukaryota > Metazoa > Chordata > Aves > Charadriiformes > Charadriidae > Anarhynchus > Anarhynchus alexandrinus. Next base: position 123,653 of record VUYV01000656.1, on the reverse strand, counting down.
GAGTTTCTGTAAGAACTACTTTGTCCAGTAATAGTGACAATATGGTATTTATATGTATAAAGGCTGCCTGCACAGCTGTTTCTCTAAATTAGTGCAAAAGGGGAAAAAAAAAAGCACTATCAGATACTGAAAAGAGTATTTTTCTAAGCACTGGCTTAATCAAACGCTAAATATTTGAAACTCAGCATCCTATTTTTGGCCCAAAATGTTATTCTTCAGTTAAAAGGGAAATTCTTTGTGGGTTTCAATTTCTTCTGCTTCCCGTGAGTCTGAAGGGTATCTGGACTAGATCTGCTCTCTGAGTCACCTCGCTCTCCCACGGGACGGCATGGGGAATGTAGAAGTCGATGCAGGTTTGCAGAGTACAGCACATCTTTTAACTCCCTTCTCTTTGTATGGGAGCACAGGGTGCAGGGGAGGGCAAGAGGCATTCTGGGGATGCTCCTGTGTGGAGACATCTCACTGGTGTCTGAGTGGGGAGAAGGCACCAGGTATACCTCTTTTGCCCGGAGAGGTTGTGTTGCCCAGAGAGGTTGAGGCCCCATCCCTGGAGGCATTCAAGGCCAGGTTGGACATGGCCTTGGGCAACCTGGTCTAGTGGGAGGTGTCCCTGCCTGTGGCAGGGGGGTTGGAACTTGATGATCTTCAAGGTCCTTTCCAACCTAAACCATTCTGTGATTCTATGATAAACCTTGGTTAAGTGCCTTTTAATGATGCTCCTGTCGGAGCAGGGCACCCCTTTGATTTCCCTGATTTCTGTGATGTGCTCTGCAAGTCTGTGACATACTCGAGGAAGTGGAGAGGGATCAGGAGATGAATGTGTGACCCTCACAAGGAAATTGTGAGCTTGGGGAGAAGACCTGCTGTTTTGCAGTCCTGGGCGTATCTTACTCCTGTGTTGGAATTAGCCCCTCGGTGTCTGTGCTAAACTGCTTGCCCTGGTTCAGCTTATGCTGGTTTGACAATACGGTAAATCCAGCTTTGGGGATCGAAATGCCAAATCGGAAGCGTCATGACTGCAAAAAGCGAAATGCTGATCTGGTATAAACCTGCTCTGTCAGTTCAAATACATTCAGAATTTTTGTCAGCTTAATACCGGCAGGCTGTATGCCAGGTCGAGTGTTACCTATTCATGTTGCTTCTTGCTTTGTGCTGGGCCAACCGCGTCACTGACGTGAACCACATGTACTGTGATCTATCAAATTAGGCAGAGGTGATTAGGTGACCGCGCTTGCTCCCAGTGGATACAGCTGGGAGATCAAGCAGCACGTGCATCAGGTGCTCGTGGAGTTGGGGCCTCATAGATTTAGCCTGTAGCATCAGCTCATACATCTACACAGGCCCGTGCTTCCAGCTACAGATTGGTGGTTTCTTGAATTCTTTTCCACTACATTGCTGTTGTTTTGACAGATACATAGACTTCTGCTGATTCAGCGTTTTGTTTCGTATATGCCTTCTGCACATGTTTAATTCTCCTACCGTGGAGAGTTTCTCTTGGTCAGCCACCTTCTGGAGTGAAACATGAGGTGCAGAGCTGAGATGCCGGTGCTCCTCAGGCGTTGCATGCTTTGGGGGAGATTTTCAGACAACCAGAAATACAGGCAGTGGTTAGGTGACTGTCGGCAGGCCGTAGCAGGGTGTTCTTCCTGCTGGGATGACTGTGAGACTGGGGGTATCATTACCAGAGCGCTGCTGTCTTATAACGAAATTGTCTGCCTGTGTGTTCTTGTTCTCTAGTTAAACCACGAAAGCTCAAAGGTGGCTTTCACCGAGTCAGCATATTCTTCAAATCCCTCAGCGAGGATTAGCTGCCTGGCTCCGACACCTCAAATCTCCGTTCTCTCAGGTATGCCGATTTGTTCTAAAATGCCTCCCTCTGGGGAGCTTTGCTGGCGCTTGTAGCACGAGCAAAAGCTATCGGTGTTTTTGTGTGCTAAGCAAGTATAGTCTGGTTGGAGAAGGAACTTTGCTTATTGGCTTTAAAGGTGGGACAATGTCAAAGTGTATTATATGATTTGAAAGTATGAGGGGGGGTTGCCTTTTAAATGGTAGTTTGGCTATTTTAGTTTTGCTGGCATTTTGTGTGCTCCAGAGTAAAATACTTTAACCATTCAGATGATTCTTGGCAGATTAACTCCTTGTTCATTCAAGAAATAGTTTCTCAGATTTTAACAGATTACCATAATTACTCACATGAGTGTCAGTTGCAAAACTGAACTTGAGATTTTTTTTTGTTTATTTTATTTTATTTGAACTAACCTATTTCTGGTAGTAGCTTAAAATGTGGGGTTTGGTTGGTTTGTGTTTTTTGTTGGTGGTGTTTCTGTGTTGGTTTCTCTTTTTAAGCTTGGCAGAGCAGAAGCATGAGTTAAATTTTTAAAACTTGTTCTTTTTTTCTCTTGCAATCCACTAAGAACAAGTATTTAGCAGAGTAAGTCAGCATGGTTATAAGATTAGTGCTAGAGTCGCTCCATGATGCTGGAGTAGTGGGGATGCTGAAGGATGAGAGGGGATGGGAAGACTGTTGGGATGGGCTTTGCAATAGGAGAGCAGAACAAGAGTTGAAGACAGTAAGGCTAAATGTTTTGCCTTGCACAGAAAAGATGCTGTTTTCAGCCCAGGTTAAGGTATTCCTGTGCAATTGAAAAATCAGTGGTTACCAAAACTGCTTTCTTTTCCTGAAAAGATTGAAATATGCTTGTTTGAAAGTCAGCTAGCTGTTATTTTCCCATTCCTGCCCTTACACCTTGCCAACACAGCCAGCCATGGCAGTGTTTCTTTGCAAGTGCACCCGGTAAAAAATGCAGTTTTGCTGCTATGTCTGCAAGAGCTTTGCCCTGATAAGTGGCAGGTGGCTGGTCGTTATCACTGATGAACTCTTCAGCTAATTTTGACCCGGCTTTACTAGGACAGCATTGCTAGCAGCTCTTGCAGCATAGCTTGTACATAATGTTGTTAATTATTTCAACTTCCTCATGATGAGGATGGCTCTTTATATAGATTTGCTTTTCGAAAGTAGGTGGGGGTTTTTGTTTTGGTTTTGATCCCTTCATTAGTAAACTTTCTTATCATGCAGTTTGAGTTCATTCTGACTTCCAGGTGAGTGACTCCTGGAGAGGTTTACTGTTTTCCGTTGAGATATGTCCAAGGAGAGCAACCTCTGGGCAAAGTCTGCAGTCTGCAAGACTTGCTGCTTTTTTCACCAGCGGTGTTTAACATTCCTTGTGGTCCTAAGAGTTCTTTGCCCTGGAAATGAATCTCCTTGATTGTATCTATTCTTAGAATTTTATGACCAACTTATCTTCCCCAAAGGAGGCAGTTGATAACTTCATTGTTGTGATGTGGTCAATAGTTTCTTCTTGAACACAGACTTTGTGTCTAATCTCTCCATTGCTTGGGTGATGGAAGTTCCTGTGAGGCTTTTTATTCAAGGTATGGGATTTCCATTTATTCTTGAATATCTACTGGTTGCAGTGCGTGCTTCTGCATCACGCTAATGTTGCCGTGTTTGCCGCCAAAAGCAGTTTTTCCATTTTCTGTTGAACTTCAGTTTTGCAGTGGATCACACAGGACCTTGGCAGGCAGTACTTTGATTCCTTCAGAGGCATTATCATGAACTCCCTGTGACAGAGCTAATTTTCTTTATGGCTTTACGTAAATGTTGCCACCCCTATGAATAATGGACTGAAGGTTACTTTAGCCTTTCCCACATGAGGAGGAGTGTCTGACTGAAATGAAACACGCAAGCAATGTGACCTTTTATTACTAAGTCTGTATTTTGTTTTCTTCCTGCTGTATTGATATGCCATGTGACCTTCTGTTTTGCTGGCAACGGAACCAGTACCTGTACTGGTAACTGTACCTCATCCAGTTTTGTAGAACAATGATGTTTTCGAGCACGTTGACAATCAGTCACCATTAAAGTCTTAACTAATGTTTGTTAAGTCTTAACTAGTGTTTGGCTAGCAGCAGCATACTTTACTGTTGGTTTATTACCTAGCCTTATCAACGACAGAATTGCTTCCTGACTGCAGAAAGCAGGAAAGCACTGCTTTCTTGCAGGAAGAGGCAGCAGAGAGCAGTGTGTGAATTCAGTTCTTCCCTTTCTTCTCACCCATGTTAAAAATAACATGTGTTTTATTTGTGTTGTAAATTAAAACTTTATTTTTTTTTTTATTGTTTCCTTACTTCTTGATTTCTTCCCTTTTCTGAGCAGATGAATACTCAAGGCCAGCAGTGATTGGACATGCTGGAAATTTTGGATCGTACCCAGGCAGTGCTGAGGCTATCAAAGACATTCTCGTGTCTGTTTTAAATGCATCTGGCTTGAAGCCCTCTTTGGTGCTGGAGCAGACCACAATGCAGGGAGCTGAGCATCTGGACAGTGACATGGAACGGTGGGAAGAAAGCAGCGATGGGGACAGCCATGATGACAGCGACAGTGATTCTGCACATCACAACGCTGCCTGTACGCAAACAGACATTCGGTTTACCAGGCACCGGGCGTGTTGGGACAACACGCACTGCGATTCCTCTAAACCTTCGCTGGATACTTTCTTTTGTCCTCGTTACTCTGACGGGGATCCTGCTGCTTCCTCCTTGAATGGTTTCACTCTTTCCAACGTGTCCCCTTTGAAGCGGGACTGCTTTACCCAGGTGACGTTAACCGGAGGCACTGTCACATCGGCGGTTGTGCATTCTGGAAAAGAACGTTATGCCTCCCCTGAACGAGACTTGACTTTCACAAGGTTTCTTCCCGATTCAGCTGTTGGTAAGCCAGCAGATCTGTTGAAATATCCTGATGTTTTGGAGCCTGCGCCTGTCAGCAACAGCGACAGCAATTCTCCCAGTGGACTTTCCCAGTCAGAACCAGTCAATCAAAAAGGTAACTTTACAGGTTTGTTTCTGTTTTAAGATTTTGGTGCTAGGAAAGACAACTGTAATTGAACTGGGACTTGTTTATGGTGATTGTGAATTAGACAAATGCTGTCATTTGAAATAGGAGAGAGGGGAGAAAGAGAAAGCTTAAAAACGAAGGAGAACCAGAGGGCTGAACTTGGTGAAATGGGAGATGCTCGTACTTGCAGTAGTTGTCTGTCTCATGATGCAGAAATGCTTCTGTAATATGCAGCCACTGGTAAAACGTAAAAATTGCTGAGCTGTGAGCAGTGTAGAACATCCATGGGATGAGGCTTCCACCATCTTCCTCTTGTCTTCACTGTTACCCTTCTCCCAAAAGCAGATAAGGTGCATTTGGGTGTTTGGTAGTGATGCACTTGCGTTTGATGTGAGCCGGAGGAGAGGGAGCCCTTGATTCCGGGGTTTTGGAGGCAGGGCATTAACATCCATTCTTGTTATGACTAAATTGGCTTGTGCCAGAGCGGGACTATTTCTCCTCTTCCCCTTTTCAAGTGCGCCCATTGTCTCAGAGACACATAGATCCTGATCAGTACTGGATGGGGCTTTTTACCCCTCGCCAGTTTCTGACCATATGGATGTCCCGCATGTTGTCACCCCAGGGTGGCTGGCTGGCCTGTGTGTGCCTCTGTGAGGTACACCAGCCTCCCCTGGGCTGCAGGCCAGGGCCCCTGCCCCTCGACTGGGACAGCAGAACAATCCCCTCGTGTTTAACACCTAGCATTGGTACAAACTGCTTTGCTATGGCGAGATGAAGCGTTTTTATTTTATTTATAAGGCTGTTGTTGGTATCTAAGGTCTTATTAGAATCATAGAGTCATAGAATGGTTTAGGTTGGAAGGGACCTTTGAAGATCATCGAGTTCCAACCCCCCTGTGCCATGGGCAGGGACACCTCCCACTGGACCAGGTTGCTCAAAGCCCCATCCAACCCAGTCTTGAACATTTCTAGGGATGGAGTTTCCACACCTTCTCTTGACAACCTGTTCCAGTGCCTCACCACCCTCAGTGAAAAATTTCTTCCAAACATCTAATCTAAATCTCCCCTCTTCCAGTTTGAAGCCATTCCCCCTTGTCCTATCACTACATGCCCTTGTAAGAAGTCCTTTGTAAAAAGTCCTTCTCCAGCTTTTTATTCTTACTAGATACTGAGTCCTGGAAAGATGGTGTAACTGGTAGACTGATTTTTCTTCTGGAAAGAAGGCAAGTGGCAGGGAGCACTCAGCCTGCTTTTTTTTATATAAATAAAAATAGCAAAGGTTTTTTTTTTTAATTTGTTTTTTCTTCTCCCTTTGGTTAATAGTAGTCCTAGTGGTGACACTCCATTGAGCTCCACTTCCAAGCTGCGATCCTTCACCCAGAGCTCCTCCAAGGCCTCAAGCCACCAGGGGAAATCCTAAATAGGCACGTGCTGGTGCTGGACTGGGAGCTTTTAACAGTAATAACTGTCATCTGGGATAGGATGTTGTCAACAGCTAGTATGGTGACGATTGCGGTTGTTTCCTTCTGCTGGGTGTTTTGTTTTGAGAGGTGCCCGTCAAGGAGAAGGAAACCACACTGGGCTGTCGGAGCTGGCCAGGGGCCGGTCGCGCAGGTTTGGGTAGTCGGGTCTGGAAAACACAGCCCAGGCTCTGGCTGTCAGCCGGGACCACGAGGCACGTGTCTAAGAACATATAAATTGTGTGTGACTCGATCTTCTGGCATCAGTGGGACATGCCACAAGCTTGTGTTGGGCCGGTAATGCTGCTGGCTCTACAGAAAGCAAATGGAGGAATAGAATCATCTAGGTTGGGAAGGACCTCTGAGATTGAGTCCAACCATCAACCTAACACTGCCAAAACCACCACTAAACCGTGTCCCTAAGCACCACATCTACCTGTCTTTTAAATACCTCCAGGGATAGCGACTCCACCACTTCCCTGGGCAGCCTGTTCCAATGCTTGGCAACCCTTTCTGTGAAGAAATTTTTCAAACTATCCAATCTAAAACTCCCCTGGCGTAACTTTGAGGATGGGAAAACAAATGGCAAACTGAAAAAGATAAAATAAAATGCCCAATTTGAAGGCAGGAATTACACAAGAGCATCTCCTGATTTGCCATCCTCTCCATTGCTATCTCAGAGGCGGTGGTTTCTCACTTTTGTGTCTTGCAGTGGAACTGGTTGAGGAATGCACAAGGCATAAGAAAATGACATAAGATGACTTAAATCAGAATAAAAAATTTTTTTCAGTGGGATTTTCTGCTGGTCCTGTGAGATTCCTGTTAGGTCTTGTTCATACTTCCAAGGGCCTCCTGCAACCTTCTGAAAAGGCTCTGTCATTGTTAATGAAGCACCTGTGACTGAATTTGGCGTTTTCTGGGGGCTTTGTTGTGGCTGGTGTGTCACTGGCAGTTCACAGGCCTTGTTCTTGCTTTTAACCTCTGTGTGCGTCAAGGTCACTTCCTTCTGTGGCTCTTGAGGGCTCTTTTCCCAGCCCCAGTGGCCTCCAGGCAATAGTGCTCAGGAGCAGGAGGGCAACCAGATTATTTTTTGTGTCAGACCCAGAGTTGCTGGATGCACTGGGCTCCTTCCCTGGGCTCCTGCGCCTTCCCATTTTTCGTTCTTTTCACTTAAAGATGCAAGTGGGATGCAAGAGGTAAGCAAAAGAGAAAGCTCCCATTAGATTTCAAAATTATATTTAAGATTAATTGCATCTTATATTGTAAAGAGAAAGGAATAACTTTCCCATTTCCTTATTTCTGCTTATTATTTTTAGTTTGGAGAGTAATGTTTGTTAACTTAGGAGAATGTAGGCTTTTATCAATCTGTAAAGCCTTTAGCGCTTACCTGTACTCCCCGCACACTGCTTATCCAGCAAGATGAATCATCAAATAGGCGTGAAAATAACATAATTAGGTGATTAAATCTGTTTTGAAAAATCGGATCGTCAGCCTTTCCGTTTTTCTTCCATGGTAAACATAACGAGGTATTAATAATTTTGTACAAAAACACCACACCTGTGTCACTACGCTCGAGCACAGTATTGGCTTTCCAGCCTGATGTCACCGATGCTCAGGGCAGTGTAACATGGTTTCTGTAATTAAGGCAATATAAAGAATCTAAACTCAGCCTGAGAGTCAGTGCCCTTTAGTTGGAGAAAAAGTTTTCATAAGTTATTCTCATATTTTGTGGGACACTTTTATCCTTTGTGTGACTTTTAAACCAATCTAGGAATGGCAATTTCATATTTTTTTTTTTCCAAAGAGCCTTTGATTAAGCCGTGTTATCTGCAACAACTTTAAATGGCATGTGGGGTGGTAGCATTTAGATATGGTCTATTTTATCCTGTAAACATCACCACAGCAAAACAGAAATTGCTTGGTTATAAGGTCAAAGAAGTAGTAAACACACAGTCAGTGTTAAACAAAAGGAAGCGACTCCTGTTTTTATCTCATTAGTGTGTACATCCATGGGTATTATATATAATCTTCGTCATCCAGCAAATTTCTCGTAGCAGTGGTTGTGGATGCTTTGAAAACAAAACATGAGGGCATGATCTCACACCTTCAGTTCTCTGGGGAAGAAGGTTGTGACAATATATATTTATATACAGAAATCAATCCATGGTGCATCTATAGAAAACCAGATTCGTGCTCTGCTGCTTAGTGTAAAGTTCTTAATGGGAAAAAGAGATGAATTTTGTTTCACATACCCATCATACTCGGCAGCGAATGCCAGGAAAACAAAGCTGCTGTTCTGGGAAGCAGGGAGTTTTGCGGCTAATGCATCTGCCCCGGTTATATGTATTACCATGCAGTATGGGATGCATTTGGAAACAGGAGGGAGATTTCCTCGAGATACGGAAACAGAATGGAAATTTTTTTTCCAAACAAAAAATACCAGCAGCGATTCAGGAAATCTTTTCAGGCTGATGCATCTCTGTGTGCCCAGACGGCAGCGAGGTTTCTTTTTCTTCCAGCTGTTGTGAATGAGCAGAGAGCAGCGTTAGCTGGCTGTGTTGTAAACTGCGGAGTATCGCTGTAATGCCAGCCCAAGGTCCTGGCCGTGGTTGTCCCCAGCGGCTGAGGCCGTAGCTGGGAGAGGGCTGGTGTTGGGAGTGCAGAAGTGCCGTCACCACACAGCATTCAAACTCTGTTTCCCTGGTAGTCGATACTCATGCTTCAGGTAGTTCAAATACCAACTTGTTCCTCGTACTTTTCTCTCATTCTCCTTAACTTCCACCACAACCTCCAGCCCTCAATGGTGTTTGGTTTTGGGAAAGAAAGTTTGCTTTGCTTTCTGGAAATCACCCTGCATACATCCTGGGAGCTGCAGAGGAAGAAATAACTCATAAAAGTTCTTGTTATACCCGTAGGTTCTACTTCTCCTTTGAACATAAGTGCTATACCCTTGAATCGCTCGTTGCAGGACATCTGTATGCTTCCTGAAGATGTGGAGAAGGTGAGGACAACAAAGACTATTGTCATGATGTTTTTTTCCATTTTATAGTGCCATAACCAAATGACAGGAGGTGTTTCCCAATAACAGAACTTTCTGATAAATGGACTAATCTTTACAAATACTGTATTTTCCCTCCTCTTCCCCTCTGTGGGTGAATCTGCAAACCCAAAATGCCTCTTTCATAATTTATTTTTAGTCCTAATTAAATATTTTAGTTTTTTTAAAATAGTGGCAATATTTTAGAACACTATACATTTCCACTTCTCATTCGATCATTTTCCCCACATATTCATTGAGACCAAACTTTAAGGTTATTGTAGTCATTTTAAAATTACGTTAGAATGTGTTACATAGAATTTGTTGCAGCTACATGCATGTGGATGGAATTTACCTCATGCTTTTACTATCAGAACGTAAGCACACACAAAAAGAAACCACCTCTCCTTATGATGAGCATGTGAGACTGCTGTAAAAGAATTACAATATGAATAACAAGCACAGTAACTGTAACATCTGCAGTAATTTAAGCAGTTTCTCATGGTTTCTAATTTGCGTAAGGTGCCCAAATGGTCTGAGGTGTTTTGCCAGGTACGCAGCCCATTTGAGCTTATAAATGGAGATAAAGGTGAGAAGATAGTGCTGTCATACATAACTGTTTGCTAAATGTTTGTCTTCTCTAACAGTTGGAAAAGAGGGCTTAATGTTATAGTTAGTATTGCAATGAGTAGGATTTAATACAAAAGAGCTTTAAATATGTGCCTATAGAAGGAGATTTTTTGCCGGACTGTGGATGTGCATGTGGTCCCATGTCCTGGGCCCAAGAGGTAATCGTCTTTGTGCACAGCACTGGTTTTATGGGAGTGGCAAGTTCTGCAGTTGATTTGAAGCTCTCAGTGTCCCTAAGGTGCACTTAAAAAAAAAAAAACAAACAAACCCACCCAATTAATAGCACACCAAAAACCAACAAACTTGTGAACGAGCTTTTCATGTTGCTTTTTGTAAAAGGTGTTTCAGAAAGGAGATGTTTCTCTGTGTGTAATGTGGGAACCAAAACCAAAGTAATTTGCTTTCAGTCACCAGGAGACCAGTGAGTAGATACCTGGATTAGAAACCACAGTCTGAGAACTATTGAGTGAGACTAGATCGCATCATCTACTTCTCCTGTGCAGATGATTGGGGGCTGGTGTGAATTACAGGTTAAATGATACCAAAAGCTCAGTCCATTATGAGTGAAGCTGCCTTTTAAAAAAAAAAAAACAAAACAAAACAACCAAACCAAAACCCAACAAACAACACCCAAAAAAAACCCCCAACCAAACCCAACCAACCAAAAAACTAACCCCCCAAACACTTTTAGGTTTTGAAATAATCTCTGAAATTTAGGAGGCTGAAAACTAAGGTACATGTAGTGTCAGCAAGTCTGAGAGTTGTAGTTGTGTGCCAGGAAGGAGATGGGCCAGATGATCTAGAGGGACTTTCCACTAATGCGAGTGGGAGGGAAGAGAAATGAGAAGAAGGTTGGTGTGTCACAGCTGAGTGGGGACTGTGTCCTAGGGTGATGGAGCTAGCAGGAGGCAGAGCTGAAAGCTGATAGTTATGCTGAGTACAGGAGTGCCTATATCCTGTTCCATCTTTTTGCAACGTAGCTCTCAGATACGCTCATAGCTGCTTTTATCAGCAGGACATGCTGATATGCTGCGGTCTGTCACTAACTTGGGGTTAACCAGCGCCACACAGGCTTTTTGCATCTTCAAAGTAGTAGATGTCCTCTTTATCTCCCAAAGGGAAAAAGGCTGTTTAATTCTTTCCTTTGCTAATGGTGTGTCTTGAAGTTTGCTGAAGGTTGTCTCTGGAGAAACTGTGCACCAAGCAAGTGATGTTAATCAGTGTTAGGGAAAAGATAAAAGTCTCTTCAAACACCCACAGGGACTTGTGGGCTCTCTCTAATGTTGAGATGAATCTCTTCTAAATGCATCTGGCTGTGGACAATAAGAAAGCGGTGATATCTGTTGTGCTTCTTAAGATTTAGCTATTCCTAAACACCGATGTCTTTCTTCATGCTTCCCATACAGGTTGTAGGGGATGTCATTGAGTGGTACAATTTTCTGAGCATAAGCCACGTTTATAAAGCTTTAATTACTCTGCACTCATAATCTCTAGCCTTAGATAACTGCCATGTATTTTTACATGAATGTTTAGCTTTGCACAATGCAAACACGTGCAGTTGAGGGGAGAGGAGGAGAGTGTCCTGAGCATCTCTGGGTTTCCATCCATGCACCTCTCCATGATACATCCACTTTTGAGCAGAACCTGGGCTGGGAAACTGTGCAGGTGGGACTGGTGGGATGTTCTGTTAGACCACAGGAAGCAAGGGATACAGCAGTGACATTGGGGCAGGGAGCCCCAGGTTTGTCTGGATGTCTCAGTGGTGCTGGAGGTGGCTTCACAAATTGCCTTTTCCTGGAGGATGGGTGACCTGGGCAGGCAAGATGATGAGGGACACCATGGGGAGTGGTTGTCTGGCAGGAAAATGCTACAGTGAAGCTCTGAAACAGCTGATTTTTGTTTAAGGCAGTGTGAACCCCAGGGGAGCTATGTTCCCACTTACCCTTATCACAGACTTTCTATGCAGCCTATTAAATCCTATTAAATAGGTTACATGGATTCACAGTTGCACACTAAATAATGCAGTGTAACTAGAAGGCTATGTCCCTAAAATGCATCCATATTCATCAATTAGGCATGTGATCAGCTTTCTTCTTATTTAATAGATGGGTAAGATAAAAGTAAATTGTATGTTTTAATCAAGGGTGAGACAATTATCTGGGCAGTTGCCTTTTGCATGTTGTCTCTGAATTGCCCTTGGGGTGTTTGCTTTTTTTTTGTAAATGAAAGGTGACAGAGCCTTACATTTTTATTTCTTGTGTTGAAAAAGTATGGGGAAAAATTAGATATTTCACTTCATCTTAAGTAAATATCAAATATGCTGTGTACTAATGAATGTTCCAATCTTGTGTCCAGGAAAACGCACACTTTTTTGTTGCAGATATGATTATAGCATCGCTAGAAAAAATGAAATGTAATATTCTAAGCCAACAAGTGGAGTCCTGGGGTGTGGAGGAAACAAGTGGATCAGATGGCAGCTATCACACTGATTCGGAGTTATCTTCTTACCCTGGAGCGAAGAAGTCTGATTCTTCTGTTGCCTCTTCAGACAGTGGTTATGAAGGCAAGTTACTTAGTCTATAATGCAAACTTTTCTGACAGCCTTTGCTGTTTATTTTTGTGCAAGAAAATACTAAATGAATTTGCACACTGCTTGGAACCATATCCTCTGTTACCTTCTTTGAGTCTCTTGAGAGCTGTGTTCCCTGAGGATCATTGTGCCACAAGTGTTTTCCCTGTGGGTCAAATTCTTCCTTTTGAATGCTCACATCTGTGTGTTATTTATTATAATGAATGGGTCTTTTTTTTTACATGAAAAAGAAAATGTAAGGTTGAAGTGCCACATGCCAAGCACAACTCTCCATAGAGTGTGCCTGTTATTGGCTGTTTTCTCTGTGCTTAAATCCTTTTTTTGCAGGATTTGAAGCCTGTCTCTTCCCTTCTATGCTTACTTCTGCAGTATGCAGATCAGGCCACGCAACTGACTTGAGTGAGACTGCCCAAAGTATTCAGTCACATGTAGTCTGAGGCAAGATAATAAATGCTCCTGGCACTGTAATGCTTGAGTCAGCACATGCATTTTTAAGTAGATTTTAGTCTCTTGAATAATACGGACCTTAGGGATGGAACTTAAGTCTAAATGACATAACTTGTGGGGAAAAATGAATGGTGTGTTTGCAGGTGAGAAGGGGAGAGACCACAGATAATATAACACCTCTTGGTTTAGTCTCTAGAAGCTTCTTCCGAAGAAACTGAGGGACATGCTGTATGACAGCCTCCCAAGAACTGGCTTTCTGTGTGTGTGTATAAAAATAAATAAAATTGCTCTGTAAATACAGGCTCTGTGCTAAAGTTTTGGTAAGCAAATTAAAATATAAATGTAGTTGCAGCTACTCTATAAATGTTGGAGAAGTTTAACTGGTGTTGTCTTCATTCTGGACAGGCTGTGCTTTGCTGCCTGTCAGCTCCCCAGTGCATCTACCATCACATCATGAGGTTACCAGATTTCGTTGCCACAGTGACTCAGAGGATGAATATGTAATTATTGGTAAGATTTATAACTTAAATTATAACTGCAGAAACAGCTCTGTATTTTAACAGCTGAATCTGTTGCATTGTTTGGAAAATCTATTGACTTAGATGTTATCGTAGGAGAAATAGCATGAGAAAATGGAAAAAGCAAGGTATGTGTGACTCCTTATTAGAATACATGCAGAAATACCAGAGTGATACAGGATTTCCTTTCTACAAAAGAACACATTTTCTGGTTTGAGGGACTGAAATTATGCCTGAGGATTAAACCCAATGAATGTGGGTGAGCAAAGTGTGAAACTGGCACAGCCTTGGCCAACTGTAGCAGAATTGTTTGAGACAATTTAGGAGATGATCACTTCCTATTTCAAGATATTGATTGGGTTTTAGGCAGCCCTCCCTCTGCTTCAGGGCTAGAGCAGACTGTCCCCTTAGACTCACCAGTGCTCTGCTTCTCTTCAGGACATCCTGAGTTTCTTTGGTCACCTTCTGTTTTTTACATGTACAGAAACAGAAACCATTAAAAGTAGCCTGAGCAACATCTAACCTCTACCTTATTGTTTCCTGTTGACAAATGCTTTTTTTTTTTTCCTCCCTTTGGTTTAGGTGATTTGCCTATTTTTTTCACCTCCTCTTTCCCTAATCTAAGAATGAAGAACTAGCTCCCAAAACCTCATTTCTAGTAGCAAGAGTTATTTTGACACATATGTATGGGGAAGCATTTGTCTTCAGAATAATATATGTGGCCAAAACTAATGCTACCAATGTGAACACCTTGTCTGCATGAGTATGTCTAAGCGTAATGAAGAAATGTGTGCTTTAATTCCATTCACCTCACCTGTTACTAACTTGTTTATAGCATTAGCTGGCATGTTTGTGATCGGTGCCTCCAAATATCTGCCAACGCCTGAAAAAAAATAAGGCGCATGCTTTTGGTTCTGTATACTAATGTTTATGTCTAGTTCCTTCTCGCTGGGCCTGGACTATCTCCTTATCGATTTCCCCGCTCTTGAAGGGAGGCTGATGGTGGTGATATGATGTGTAGCTCTTAGGGAGTACTCTTCATCAGCGGATGTCAGATCTGTAGAAGAGATATGACTCCTTACGCCTGTTCTACAACCAGGGCTGAGGTTATTTCCATCATCCAGCAAGGGTTTTGTAGAGATGAATATATTTGAAACTGACACCATGGTAACACAGAAGGTAGATTTAAAACATTGCTGAGTAACAGAAGCTTGCTTTCTTAGATGGCTTGATAAAATTTTCTCGTTTACTGCAGAACTTGAAGACCTTGAAAATCTGTCTGTCGTCCCAGATGAAAGGTAATTCTGTGTATCTTTACTATAATAGACTGGTGGCACTACCTTTTCTGCTGGACCAACTTTCTGATGACTCTTCCAGCCGGGGCAGGGCAAGGTGTGGCAGTGGTAAATTTGGTCCTCCCAAGGAAGAGGAAGGAATGCTGCTTGACAGCAAACGTCTGTGGCGCTTGGCTTGGCAGAGCCTTTCTCTGGTCCCGGAGTCTTGCTGGAGGGTGGTGGCGGTGACTCTGCAAGGGCCTGGGTGTATCAAAGCAAGGGGATAGGAATGAAGGGATGGGAGAAAACTTTTCAGGGATGCAGAAGAGGCAGCGGAGCTGCTGATGACATGCTATTTTTCACTGTCTATCGCTTAACTTTCAGATCATCTTTTGAACCCGGCAGCAATTCTGCTGAAGCAACAGCCCAGGAGTTGTGCAGAGCTTTCAGAAAACACTGGTTGCAGACAGACTCTGCAGTTCAGCTCTCTGGTTCCCTGAGCTCATCTAAGCAGAGAGTGAGTCTGAGCCGAAAACAGCGGGCTCTTTATTCAGTTCCCCAAATAATCATTGTCTCGGTGCAGCTGCTTCACTCTTAGGGAAAGGGGGAAATTGCATTTAAAAAAAAAACAAACCCAAAACAAAAAGAAAAGAAACACAAATAAGTATTTACAGTTTATTAGTTGACTTTAGATACATTTTTAGAAAATTTCTTCTCTCTTTAGCAATTTAGGATGTGCAGTTGTGAACAATCAGGATGTGCTTTTTTCTGGGACTGATATGAGGGAGTTTAACTGAGGGGGGACTACATGCAAGTGAAAACTGAAATTTAAAATCCTGAAGTATAAAGGGAGATATTTCATAGCATTTCATTGCATTCATTCATATGTCCCGCTGATGGGCTGTTCATCTTCACGAGTTTGTCTTTCCCAATAGTCTGTGCTGAAAGAAGAGATTCCAAGAGAGCTCGAGTCCAGTTTGAATCTGGCTGAGGAAATAAAGATCATATCCAAATTAAGAGGATCTTCTGGCTGGGCCCCACCAAGATCGCAGATTATATTTAACATTCACCCTTCAGTCAAGTAAGTCTAAGGGATCTGAGTGTTGTCATTTAGTGCAGCATGGGAATTTGTCTAAAACCTGCCAATGGAAGGAGACTCTGTGTGATTTAACAGAACCTAAAGTTAGAGATAGTGCATGGCACAGCCTTCTGCAGTGTCTGTCACCCGCTTTGCTAGAAAGCAGATGGCATCTTTTTCTCTCTGTTGGCACGTCCTGATTGCCATGGCACGTGCACTTTTATGTGTGATAATACACGTACGTGTTACGGTGGCAGCGTGCTTAGCTGGACTCCTAAAAATTTCATTTTGTGGAGTCTCTCATACCTGGAGAATATTCTTAAGAATTTCCCCAATTCCCTTTTATGGGTAGTAGGTTTTCAGAAAGGGGCGGAAAACCAGGTTGTGTCTGGGGAAACTACTGTCTCGCTCTGCATAAAGTGCTGTTAAATATGCACAGCAGGCAAACTGGCCAATTTCCTGTGCTGCTGCCGGTCCAGTTGCTTTTTCAGTTGCAGATGTGGTTTTTCTCCTCTCCCCTCCCCCTTGATACTGATGCCACCTTAAGAAATGAAAAAGAACTTTATTCTTGCAACAAGCCATATTTAGAAGCAGTAATTGATGATTCTGGGATCTCCGCAGAATGATCTCCACAGAATAGCTTACAGGCTCCCGCTAAAATAATGATCTGCATCTCCTTCCAGAACCCCCTTCTTCATGTGGAGGAGTAGGAGTCAGCTCCTAATTTGGACATTTTCACTAGTGCCAGTGTAGCTCTCTTGCACTTCAGAGGAATGTTAACTAAAACTGCGTTTTGGATGCTGAAAGGTGTAACTGTTTGCCTCTGTATACAGGAGAGATGCAGTGGTGGCTGCCCAAAACTTTACGTGTGTTGGTTGTGGAACCCGGATAGAAAGCAGTAAGTATTACCAAAAGGGAAAAAACTAATAAATCCATTCCTAGTAATCAAGCTATGATCTTCACCAACGTAGGTACCACAATTATAAAATTATCTGAGCTGGAAGGAAAGTATCATTGTTGGATGTGCCTGCAACAATAAAACAGGCAGTGGGATCTTACCACTGCCTGGAATTTCTCATTGCAGACAGAATGCAATACTTGAGAGATGTCCTTCTGATACACGGTAATTCATGACAGGCAACAACAAAACAGGAAAAGCTATTAAAAAAATGAAGCTCCCAGTCTGGAAAGTGCTGATTTTACATCTTCCACTGGTTTATTTGAGTAATTGTTTCTCTGTGCCAATTTACGCATTTCCAAAAGTCTCTTTCTACAGACTTTGTGGAAGCTTTATGCGAGGTCATGGAATGTGTGGTTTTGCTGTTCTGGGGTGTCTTTTTAAAACTTTTAAATCTTGATCACAAAATCCTGCTTATGTTTTATTTGTGATACTTTGTGAGAACTGCTTGAAAGCATAATGATTTACAGGTCTGACAACCAGACCTTACCTAAGAAATCTTTGAAGTGGCTTTCAAGACTTATTCAGGGTCTGCTCACAAAAGAACAGCATTTGTGATGGCCTGTCAAGTATCAACAACCTATGATGGCACATCAACTCGAGCAAACCTGAGATGCTGAGATAGCTCAGAAAAACGCACAAACCTCTTTATATGACAAAAGAAATTATACAAATATTACTCCAAGATGAACTTGTCTTTCAGTTTGGTGGAAGTGTTTTGTTGTGTGTTTTATCTTGTGTCTCTTTTTTGCCGATAAAGCAACAGTAGTTTCTCTAAGATCTCATGGTGATAAATATAATCAGTTCAGTTTGACAAATGTGGAAATGGCAGCTTTCTCTTCTGTTGCAAAGTATGGACCTTGTGCATGTGTTTACCACAATAATAAAACTCCCTACTTAACAAAAAAAAACCCACCCAAACTCTATTGTCCCTCACTCCAATAGATCAGAGTTGTTTAGACAGAATAGGCATACAGACAAGAGGTATGTCCCATAAGTATTAGAAATATTCACAATTTCATTGCTCTCTACCTACAGAATATATCAGGAGACTCCGCTACTGTGACTACCTGGGGAAATACTTTTGTGACTGCTGCCACAGCTATGCCCAGTCTTCCATTCCTGCCCGAATACTTTTGAAGTGGGACTTCAAAAAATACTACGTATGCAACTTCTCCAAACACCTGCTGGACAGCATATGGCAGCACCCAATTTTTAATGTGTCGTGTATTAACAAAGCCCTCTACACGAAAAGTAAAGAAATGGATAGGGTGAGGGTAAGTGTGGCCTTTTTTTATTGGGAATTTGTGGGTCTGAGACTTTTGAGAAGAATGCCATAGGGTAGGTTGTCCTTTGCCGTGTGTGTATGTGGGAAGAAGGCAAAGTTGTTTTTTCTGCACTTAGGATTTTCCCATCACTGCTCCTGGGACTTGCCCTCTTTCCTCTCAGGTGAAGGGGAGGAAGGAGAAGTTTCCAACCTATGCCAGAGGTCTCATTTCCCCCCTTGTCTTTGGGAGGCATTTCCTTATTGGTTTCCAAGTTTTAGTTCATGGGGGGAGCTGGGCTCCTGCAGTAAATATTTACCTCTGTTTGGCAATTGGTGGTTGGAAAGCTCCGGAAGTTTTGAATGACACCTTAATTTTGTGGGCTGTTAGAGAAAACACCCTTGGCTCGTCTAAGGGCTGTATCTCTTACAGCTTGAGTGAGGGTGCTCTGCTGAAGATTCCTAGTTGCTATGTGCTCCCTTCTTGGCTGAGGAGATGCTTATCTGTTCTTACACAGGTTTGGGTCTAGCATCTTGGTGTGCTGACATGGAGCTGTTTGTAGCATTAGGAATTGCTTCCCTTGTCAGTGAATAAAAGTAGCATTTGCCTTCCTTGGCCTTCCGTGCATTAGAAAATCCATTTGTTTAATTCTGTGCTGAGTATGAAGTTCCTATTTTTAGATGTGGCTTGATGTACTGAGAAGGGTTGCTGACTCAAATAGTGTTGTTCCTCACTTAGGGAATATATAAATGCTATTGCTTTTCATTTGAAAATCGTTTTGTTTTTCCCCTTCATCTTCTAGGAGGCGCAAGAACAGCTTTTTCATTTAAAAAAGCTTTTGAAAACCTGCAGGTTTGGTGAAAGGTATGGGTCAAGATCGTGCATGAAAAATAGTTTATTAAAATTTACCTAAGGTGCTTATAGAGCCCTCTTCTCTAGAGACATTTGAGTGCTGTTTTAAATGAGTTAATATGGTCATTAGAGAAAATTCAGATAACAATTTCTTCTATTGCACTGCAGATGTTGAGTGAAGAACAGGTTTTATGTGGTAGCTTTCTGTTTCTTGTAACATACTTAGACATTTGGTTTTAAATGTTGAATGGTTCTTGTTAGGTGCGTATTTTTTCCTACTCTGTCTTTCTTAGGTTCTCACTCATTCTTAAAAGGTCAAAGATACTTACGTATATCTCTGAGATGATTTGTCTTCAAAAAATTTTTTAAAAACTTTACAAATGTGTTCCTTGAAGGTTTAAAGATTTCTTCCAGAAATCTGTCATAATGCTCAATTCAGTTTATTTTATAAACATATTCAGATGAAAGTAGTAACCAAAAGTGATAAATACCAAAACATGACCTTACTTGTTGCTGCAAAGTAAAGATTTTTGGTATTCAACTTCCAAAACTATGGGCATAACTAATAGGTAGACATGTGACTGATAAAACCTTCACTGCAGAATTGCTGACCTTGTTAAAACCAGACATAAGCAAAATAAGCTTTAAAAGTAGGTTCTGTTGTCTCTTTGACATGGACCTCTGTTATGCATCAATTACATGGTGTTCACCAAAATTAAATAGTATTTTAATGTCTCTCTTCTGGACATCCCCCTGTGATTCCATTATAGAAATAAGCATTAGGATCCTCACTGTACCTTCTACATTGGTGATACTTTAAAAGTAATAGCTATATTTTCAGTGTTCACCCGCTCAGTACAAGCATAGTTTCACCCAATAGTGACCTATGCAGGATGAAAACCCCCAAAGTTCTCTTTGCAAAGAAAAAAAAAAAAAAGCCTAGCTTATTGCATTAGATACTATGTAGGATTTTAGTTACTGTTCCTGAGGTAGGAGAGAGCCCTTTACACATTTTTTTTTTTTTTTTAAGAATTGTGGGGGTAACTGCGCATGGCAACTCCGATGCCTGAGGAATGCACATTTTAAGCAGACATTTTATTCTAAACTCCAAACCCTCCATTTTTTGTTAATGTGATCTCAAATTGGAAGGGGAGGTCGGATTTTGCATGAACTTGCCTTGTATGATCCCTGGCTGACTAGAGAAGTGAAAGAGGCTTATTCTTCAAATATACTTGGAAAACAACTTTTTGTAGCTTGATTTGTTTTTTCTTTCTCCTTGCAGTGTACTGAAAGAATTTGAACAGGTCCCCAGCCATCTGACAGAGGAGCTGCATCTCTTCTCACTGGATGATCTGGTGAAGATCAAACGAGGGCAGTTACTGCCCCTTCTTAAAGATATTCTGAAGAGCTCCACCTCCCACGTGGATGGTTGTGAGGTAAGGAAAAGCCAGGGCTCTCACTGTCCTTGCAGCTGCTAGTGTGGGGAATATCCCTGCTGACATTCCCAAATAGTTTTTTCTTAGATTAAAAGTAAATCAACTCTTTTGCTGTCCTTGTAGCTTTGTCAAGCGAAGGGCTTTATCTGTGAATTCTGTCAGAGCGCAGATCTGCTCTTTCCATATCAGATCGCCAAATGCAAAAGGTGCACAGGTATGTTCCAAATCAACCATTTTTTTTCTTCCCTGGGGGGATGTTGGTGTGTAAAACTGTTCAGACTTATTTCAGGAAAACATTGAGAACTTGCTTCACTGAAAGCATGTATATTTGAAAACCTGCATGTGTGTTTGAAAATCATGGATAGCGTGTATCTTTGAAAACCATCCTGTGGCAGCCGTCTTGCATCAATGAATTCAGAGAGCAAAACCAGGGACTTGCCTGAACATAATTATGGCTGCAGGGGAGGCTATTTTTTGGGTCTACACATGAGACAGAGCCTGGGACGGTGCTATATTGCTGCTATATCACATCTTGCTGACATTCATTGTGAATCCTGAGAATCTTACCAAAATGTTTAGTCATAGTTGTTATAGTAGTGGTTGTTGTCCCAGCCTTGCACTGCTTCTGTTTACTTTTATACTTAGGTGAACTAGATAAAACATCCTTCAAGGAACATAGCTATTGATTCATTACTTCATTTGCTTTTTCCTGAATGTTAAACTGCTTGTATGTATAAACAGAGTGCAAAACATGCTTTCACAAAGCATGCTTCAAGTCCGGAGGCTGCCCCAAATGTCTGCGGATCGCAGCTCGGAGGACGCTTTCAGAAACTCCATCACTGGTGCCTCAGTGAAACTAGATTCCTCTGCTGATTTCAGAAGATGCTCAATGCCAAATTTTCAGGTGCCTGTCTTAAGAATTAAATAATGTTGTTTTAGACATTACTATTTTTAATGCATTTCTCCTTTATGGGGGGTTAAAAAAAAAAGACAAAAAAAAGACTTTAATATCATAGTTGAAAACTCACCCTATAGGAGTTTCATCTTAACTGGGGACAAAGACTTGATGTTAATTCTGTGAGCAGCCTTTTGTTTTGTCCTTGTATGTAAAATTTTTAATATTATATTTTTCAATTTAAAAATTGTTCTCTGTAATTTTGCAAATAATGTATAGATAGTAAATGAGTGTTGGAAATCCTTACCTGTGTGTTGGATTTTGGAAATAGGAAAAAGTGGTAAAGTACGAAATAATTCTCTCAAAAGCTCTACAATAGAAAAAGTTTGTCTGCAAGCTTTAGGCAGATGCTGATCTGAAATTCTGTTCTGGCAGATGATTAATGTGAACCAGTGGATTTTAAGTTACTTTTAAACAGATTTATGCAACAGCTTGTGGCGTGTTGACCTTGGCCTGCTGCTAGGTGCCCACCCAGCTGCTGTCTCACTCCTGCTCCTCAACAGGACAGGGGGAGAAAATAAGATGGAAGAGCTCGTAGGTTGAGATAAAGACAGGGAGATCACTTACCAACTACTGTCACAGGCAAAACAGACTCAAATTGGGGAAAATTAAATTTATTGCTAATTAGAAATTGAGTAGGGTGGTGAGAAACAAAGACAAAAACTAAACCAACTTCCCCTACCTCACCCACCCTTTTTCCCAAGCTCAACTCCACTTCTTCATTCCCAACTCTTCTACCTTCTCCCCTGCCCCAAGTGGTGCTGGGGGGTGGAGAATGAGGGTTGTGGTCAGCCCATAACAGCTCGTCTCTGCTGCTCCTTCCTCACACTGCTGCCCTGCTTCAGTATGGGTCCTTCCCACAGGCTGTAGTCCTTCAGGATAAACCTGTTCCTGCATGGGCTTTCCAGGAGATGTAGTTCCTTCAGGAAATATCCATGTGCTCCAGTGTGGTCCTTCCCTTGGGCTGCAGGGGAATCTCTGCTCTGGTGCCTGGAGCACCTCTTCCCCCTCCTTTTTCACTGACCTGGGTACTTGGTACCTTGGAATTGCTGTTTCTCATCCCCCCCACCCTCCCCTCTGCTGATGTGATGATTTGCCCTTTCTTAAATACATTTTCTCAGAGGTGCCACCATCTTGGCTGAGGCGCTCAGCTGTGTCCTGCTGTGGGTCCATCAGATCTGGCTGGAAGCAGTTGTGTCTGGCATGGGGCAGTCCTGGCCTCTTCACATGGAGGCCACCCTGCAGCCCTCCGCTGCCACCATCTTGCCACCTACACCCAGTACACCGCTCTAGAAGTTTCTTTCCAGAGTACTTAGGAATGTGAGGAGAGACAGTGAGCGAGTAGGAGAGGTGCTCCTGTTTAAATCCGCCCTCACGCTTGCAGACAGTCCTTGCCTAAAGGTGAATTTCTGGAAGTTGAAAGCAGCTTTCTTTGCCAGCCTGGTTGGTTACTTCTGATGAAACTGGCTGAGGAAGCAGCCCCGGCCTTCAGGAACCCAGAGCAGCTGCCTGAACCTGTAAACCCCTTGTTCTGTTTGTGCCACACGTGAAGTGCCAATGAACAGAGAAACCTCCGAACTTGAAAGCATGTACCGAAGTTCTGATCTCTCCAACAGGGTGCTCTTAATATTTTGAACTTGTTCTGGTTTTGTGCTTTGTTCTTCCTCTCCTCACCTGCTAGCTCCAGCTTTTAGCAAGGAAAAGATCAGCTGTCTGTTACCAGGGCCTGTGCAAGTTCACCTCCATGCTAGTGCTCCCAATACTAGTAAGCTCACTAGCTCTTCCACTTAGCTATTTTTTCCTGTGGTCGAAAACAGCTTACCTACTTACTGCTCAGAAGCAAGATTATCATCTCTTACTCAAGATCACCAAACGGATACTGACGTGGGGTAAGATGTGGTGAGAAGGAGCCTGCTTATGCAGCTGACTGTATTTAATGTTACGCAAGAGTAAATTCTCATTTGAGTTGGGTGCACGACGAACTGAATCACATGGAAGGCCTTGCTGTAGGGATTTTCTACTTACGAAAGAGCTCACTTGAATAATCCTTCTGCGGGATAACCTGCAGGGCAACTGAATACATCTTTTTCATTATTCATGGATTTGGAAGAGCTGATCTTTTCTTGGCTGTGCTTTTCACAAATGTTCAAGTCTCGATAAACAGTAGTGGTGTGCAGGAGGGGGAGTGTCAGAGAGTTTTGTACATCAGGTGTTGATGACTTTACATCCACTGACTTCAGTCCAGGTCTCCACAGAGCCTGTACAGTGTATCCTGAGTAATTATTGCCATGTACCACAGCATATATCGCAGCAAGAGAAGATCCTCAATGAGTTTGAGTAGCTGGCGGAAAGCGGAAGACCCAAGAGGATCAGTGTGACTATAATCCAAGTAAAACTAGTTAAAATGTTCTGCTGCTGAAGCTAAAGTAAGAAGGACCAAGTTGTGAGGTGCCAACAGGTTGGTCACAAGTTAAATGGAATAACAGAGGCCGTTATTTGCTGCTTTTGAGGGGGTGGTGCTCTTGACTGCTAGGTCTGTCGTGCCAAAACCCACATTTTTGTGTGCTGGTGTCAGCACAAGATACCGCAGGAATGTGCTGAGGCCATTCACCCTGAGCCTCTTCTCTGGTGAGAAGCAAGCCATGGGTGACTAGACCTGTAGCCACAAGGTGTTGCTGAAGTGAGAGTTTCTTCTTATCAGCCGCTATCCTGGGGTAGCATAAAGCAACCACGATAAAACTGAAAGCATGCACTGTATCTTTCTGTATTTGGTGATACACTGTCTTGGACAGGAAGGGGTGACTTCTGTGCTACAAACTTTCTAGGTGTCTTTAGGGTTGTAGCCGTGTTCTTTGAATCGAGTTTTGAGACTCATTAAGTGTCTCTAGATCAACACTATGCTCTTCCTGAGCATATCTCTATGGATAAGTACTGAGTTTGATCATTCCTGAGGTTAAACCAGATAAGGCAGAGCCAAGATAAGAACTTTTTAAGAAACAAAAGCTATATGGCTACAGCCAACTTCTTTGCAGGAAGTAAAATCCTACATGCGGAAGCTCTGAATTCTTTGAGAGGAGAGGACACAGAAAGGTTAGGCTGCCTTACCAAGGAGTTGGGCCAGTTCAAAATAAGTTGCCTGCTAGCTAGAAAGCTGAGTGTGTTTCACAGAGGACTGTGACGAGACTCTTCAGCTAGGGAAAGAAAGGGAATTGTCACACCTTTCTGTTTGCCTGGGCAATGAGGACCAATGCTCATTCTTAACAGCGAGTTTCCATGATGCTGTGTGGATGCAACAGGAGCACCTCTGCGGACCTTAATGGAGGAGCACTGTCAGGGACATAAGTGGCAGTGAAACCTATTCCTAGTTAACTGCCTGCCTCACTCCACAGGCGGGATTCAGGTCAAAACAGTTTTTTTTAGTAATTTCCGTGGGAGCAGGTTTTCACAATACCAATATATCACTCTTGCTGCCAACGATTTTACCTGCTTTTCCGTTAGTTACTAATTTATACTGATTTGTTGTGTTTTTCCTCTTAGTTTCAGTTGTGAGTTGTCTGGAGGTGGAAGTGCTTTACTAAGACATTGTACAATGTGTTGCAGCCAGGATCTTTTGTGATACATCATACAGCTGTTACTGTAAATAATAGCATAATGCTAATTGCCAGGCGTAGTATGGACTCACAAATGTAGGTCTTGTTGCAACTGTAAGCAAGTATGTCAAGTAATTAAGCAGTTTTATGGGCTCATGTAATTCCAGGGATGTCTGTCACACCTATTCACTTTAAGAGAAGAAAATATCTGTGTGTTTTATGAGAAATGATATTTTGTCTGGTTTTGCACACAGAGTACACAAACTCCTTCAGCGGGGGTCTTTCACCTCTTGATGTGGCTGCTTCTAATTTTTTAAAAGAAATTTACCATATTTTCCCACATTTGCTCAGTGACTGCTGCTTGATACAGTTTTCTTTTAGGCCAGCTATCTGAATACTCTGAAAAACACCTGAAGTCTTCTCTGTAAGATACCAGTTGTACTTGTGTGGGTCAGTATTGACATAATCATTGGTATCCTTTGGTCCAGAGTATTTGCCTTCCCTCGTGATTCTGAACAAAGCCTTTCATTTCATATATGTAAGTGCCATGTTTGCTCACACATTGCACATCTGTCTGACCACAGACTGAAAAGTCTTCTGAAGACTGCAAACCCGGGAGGTCATTAAGGGAAATCTAATCAGTAAATGAGGGAAGGGAGAGGTAGGGAACAGATTTACAGGAAAGGCTCGGGCAGCGTATGCTTTACTGGCAGCAGTAAAAGCAGCTCTGTACCAAATAAATCATCCATCCTGTCTGCAAAGGATGATGATATTTTACATTTGACTAGAAAAAAAAATGCAGGTTAAATCTGTTATCAGTAACTTAAACTTGCCCAGGACTGGTGTCTGGTACTGAGGGCAGATAGCACAAGATGGGCCAAGTTCAAATACTCCATGTTTTGGTTCACCGTGGGGTTGCCAAATCCGACGTGCCTGTTGTGAACGGTCCCATGTCCATGCTAACTTCTGGTCTGTACTTGCTGTCATGGGCCAGAATTGTGCACGTTTAGTCTTAACAGTTTGCCGGTGTAGACATCCATGATTTAATTAGGAAAAAAAAACAACCTCTATGGCTGTCATTGGTTGATGTAACCACTCTGTGCTCAGGAAAGTTTACAGCTTGGTAGCCACCAATTGCTCACCTTTTGCAAAATGATGGCATCTTCCTAAATTTGTTTTTCCCCACCAAACTGCTGAAGGTCTGTTATTCTGGGGCTTTTGACAGAGCATGTCTTAAGGCAGAAGAAAAATGAAGTATTTCTTTATTTCTCCCCACTATGCAAATTTCCCCTGAGTGTATCATTTAAGGTTCATTTATTTGCAACCAAACCAAACCCAGGCCAGCCTAATAACAACTGCTTTAAGGTTGGGACTGGACAGCAGAGGGACTTGGGGGCCAAATATGTTCCCTGAGTGTACTGGGTATACAGGGTAAAGAGTACCAAAGCACCTTCTGCCTGAAAAAACAGCTGGTTTATGCAGAAAGATTGTAAGCAGTTGAGGAATTGCCCAACTGGTTCTGGTGAGCAAGAGCCAGATTCTCTATGACCTTCATGAGCCTAAGGGCAAGTATCTGTGGAAATACCATAGAATACCTGTGTAGGTGCAGGCACAGAGGGTATAAGCAGGTCACCACATAGACAGGGAAATCTGACACATGAAGGCGGCAAGAGTTAGACACCAAAGAAACCGTGTCCAGCTGTAGAGGTTATGCATGGCGTGGATATTTGTGGTGACAGTGCTCATTCCATGGACCTGGAGTGGGCACCTGCCTCCTGGTGCAGTGCAAAGGAAGCCAGACACCAATGGCCTGGATCCCTGACGTCGTCTCCTTCTCAGGCCCAGAATTGCCCCAGTCTGAGTGGCTTGATTCTAGTTTCCTGCCTGTGCCTGCCTGGATTTGGAAAGGGGNGGAGCAGGTTTTCACAATACCAATATATCACTCTTGCTGCCAACGATTTTACCTGCTTTTCCGTTAGTTACTAATTTATACTGATTTGTTGTGTTTTTCCTCTTAGTTTCAGTTGTGAGTTGTCTGGAGGTGGAAGTGCTTTACTAAGACATTGTACAATGTGTTGCAGCCAGGATCTTTTGTGATACATCATACAGCTGTTACTGTAAATAATAGCATAATGCTAATTGCCAGGCGTAGTATGGACTCACAAATGTAGGTCTTGTTGCAACTGTAAGCAAGTATGTCAAGTAATTAAGCAGTTTTATGGGCTCATGTAATTCCAGGGATGTCTGTCACACCTATTCACTTTAAGAGAAGAAAATATCTGTGTGTTTTATGAGAAATGATATTTTGTCTGGTTTTGCACACAGAGTACACAAACTCCTTCAGCGGGGGTCTTTCACCTCTTGATGTGGCTGCTTCTAATTTTTTAAAAGAAATTTACCATATTTTCCCACATTTGCTCAGTGACTGCTGCTTGATACAGCTTTCTTTTAGGCCAGCTATCTGAATACTCTGAAAAACACCTGAAGTCTTCTCTGTAAGATACCAGTTGTACTTGTGTGGGTCAGTATTGACATAATCATTGGTATCCTTTGGTCCAGAGTATTTGCCTTCCCTCGTGATTCTGAACAAAGCCTTTCATTTCATATATGTAAGTGCCATGTTTGCTCACACATTGCACATCTGTCTGACCACAGACTGAAAAGTCTTCTGAAGACTGCAAACCCAGGAGGTCATTAAGGGAAATCTAATCAGTAAATGAGGGAAGGGAGAGGTAGGGAACAGATTTACAGGAAAGGCTCGGGCAGCGTATGCTTTACTGGCAGCAGTAAAAGCAGCTCTGTACCAAATAAATCATCCATCCTGTCTGCAAAGGATGATGATATTTTACATTTGACTAGAAAAAAAAATGCAGGTTAAATCTGTTATCAGTAACTTAAACTTGCCCAGGACTGGTGTCTGGTACTGAGGGTAGATAGCACAAGATGGGCCAAGTTCAAATACTCCATGTTTTGGTTCACCGTGGGGTTGCCAAATCCGACGTGCCTGTTGTGAACGGTCCCATGTCCATGCTAACTTCTGGTCTGTACTTGCTGTCATGGGCCAGAATTGTGCACGTTTAGTCTTAACAGTTTGCCGGTGTAGACATCCATGATTTAATTAGGAAAAAAAAACAACCTCTATGGCTGTCATTGGTTGATGTAACCACTCTGTGCTCAGGAAAGTTTACAGCTTGGTAGCCACCAATTGCTCACCTTTTGCAAAATGATGGCATCTTCCTAAATTTGTTTTTCCCCACCAAACTGCTGAAGGTCTGTTATTCTGGGGCTTTTGACAGAGCATGTCTTAAGGCAGAAGAAAAATGAAGTATTTCTTTATTTCTCCCCACTATGCAAATTTCCCCTGAGTGTATCATTTAAGGTTCATTTATTTGCAACCAAACCAAACCCAGGCCAGCCTAATAACAACTGCTTCAAGGTTGGGACTGGACAGCAGAGGGACTTGGGGGCCAAATATGTTCCCTGAGTGTACTGGGTATACAGGGTAAAGAGTACCAAAGCACCTTCTGCCTGAAAAAACAGCTGGTTTATGCAGAAAGATTGTAAGCAGTTGAGGAATTGCCCAACTGGTTCTGGTGAGCAAGAGCCAGATTCTCTATGACCTTCATGAGCCTAAGGGCAAGTATCTGTGGAAATACCATAGAATACCTGTGTAGGTGCAGGCACAGAGGGTATAAGCAGGTCACCACATAGACAGGGAAATCTGACACATGAAGGCGGCAAGAGTTAGACACCAAAGAAACCGTGTCCAGCTGTAGAGGTTATGCATGGCGTGGATATTTGTGGTGACAGTGCTCATTCCATGGACCTGGAGTGGGCACCTGCCTCCTGGTGCAGTGCAAAGGAAGCCAGACACCAATGGCCTGGATCCCTGACGTCGTCTCCTTCTCAGGCCCAGAATTGCCCCAGTCTGAGTGGCTTGATTCTAGTTTCCTGCCTGTGCCTGCCTGGATTTGGAAAGGGGGAATTCTGCCTGAGTGATGGACAGATGCTCACTATAAGAGAGAGCTCAGGGAACAGGATGAAATGCTCGTGGAGCATCTTTCGATGTCAGCTCTTAGATGGAAACATAATTTTATTCAAGTGCCTGTTTTGTGCCCCAGCACAGTTTTGCTGATGCTGCAAATGATGCAGGATCTGGACACACCCAGAGCTGTCTGGACAATGGACATTTGTAGGAGCTGAGCTGGACTGATTTTTGACAGCTGCTCCCGCTGTCCCTGTGTCATTTATCTGAAACGGTCTGACTCGCCTTACTTCCCCAAGCAGCAGCAGCAGTTCCCCTTGGATTCCTTTTTAGTCAAGGCCTTTCCAGTCATCCAGAGAGGCAAAATGAAACTGAGAGGTAAACCGCCAATGTTACCAGCTCTTCTCCTGGGCCTGTTTTCTTCACTTTCTACACTGTTTTTACCTCTTTGCAGCCCAAATGAATTTCTTTCTGAGATGTGTTCCTTATAATAAAACAAATTAATATATTATACTTTGCACAGGGACTGGTTTCTATATGTGAGAATGCTATTCCATAACCCAAGGGTGTCACTGAGGAGGATGTTAGCAAAGAAAAGGGAAACAAATTCATTGAGGTGGTGTCAGCCTGAAGAAAAGTGCTGTAGAGTAGCAGAGACCGGTCTTTGGAAAGCCCTGCCCGCTGCCTGAGGAGACAACACCGAGAAGCATTCCCTGGAAGAAATCACAGTGCCTTGCATAAAGCAGAAGGAATGCGGTGTTGTGGTCACTTCAAAGCAAGTCAGTGACGCTGCTGAAACGCTGCTGTTGCGCATCAAGGAGCGTGGTGTGGGAAAGGAGGATTTATTTGTCTCACCTGGAACTGGGAGCCGTTTTACTGTGCTCTCATCTCGGTCCAGCAGTTACTGTAAATCAGGTAAACTGTAAACCCACCCTGGGTTCTCAGAAGGTGAAACTAAATCAAAGCAGGAATGGTTTTACTGGAATAGGGTATGTTTTCAGGCCTCCTACACATTTCATGGATGAGACAAAAGAGTGTGAGTAGTAGTTTATGTGCTAACACAGCACAGAGGATATATCTATGCTTCTCCTGTGACAGGATTTTCTAAGCTAACTCAGACCCTAGTAACATCTAGCTGTGATAGCAATGTTCTTCTCACAGGAAGACCCCTTGGTGAGATAAGCTACTCAGCACAGCACTAACGTGGCCAGGTTGCCTCTCAGCTGGGAATGAAATTAGCATCATGCTATGTCAGAAGCATAACAAAAGATAAAGAAGTCACCGAAGTAGGAAAATCTGATCAGATGAGCAGTTGGAGAAAAGCATTTGCATCGTTTTGCAGATAGCAAAATGGAAGCAGGGTGGAGCTGAGGCTCAAAACAACCCTGAGGTAGTTGATAGTACAGCTGGAAGCACACCCCAGGTCTAGGCATCCTGAGCAGAGGAGCATCTTCTCTAACTTTAAGAGACACAGCAGTGGGTGGAGACAGACTTTCTTAGGAAGGATGAAATGCATAGAGAAGGCTGAAGAGGCCTTGTCTGTTCCCCATGGCAAAGAGAACTTTCGTTCTGTTATGTTTCATCAATTTATTAGTCAACAGCACCACTCATCAACAACCTCTCTCAGAGTCTTCTTAACGTGGGGGATCTGGGTATCTCAGACTCTCCTCTAAATGCCTTCAAAGACACCTAGCTTGCTCTTGTTGTATAACACTGCATTCACTGTAGTAGGGGCTCCTTCAGTAGGTCCCAGTGGTCAGGCACAAGGTCTGTAGCAGAGTTAGACAGGTTGGACCCTCCTGACCCCAATCCCCAGGATTTCTGTATTTGACGGACTGATGGGAAAGCAGAAATAACTACCAGCATATCCTACATACTTCCTATTTCAAAACGGTTTTCTGGCTAGTTAACACATGTGCTTCCCCTTTTACAAAGCAAATGTGCACAACCACTGCTCCAGCAGGTGCTGCTGGAGATGGCCATGACACTTGCCTAAGTCAACCTTCTAGTTGCTCCTGCCTGGAGATGGGGAAATCCACAAACAGCCCATCTACTGGTTCTGGATCTGGCCTCTGATGCTGGGTCCAGGGCCTGTCTCCATGACAGTCTTGTCCCAGCACTGTGCTGAGAGCTCACCAAAAGAATGTGATGACCTTACTCTCGTATTTTCCCAGCAATTTTCCTCGCAGTTTTGTCTTCCCAGATCTCTTTTCCATGGGGAAACTCTTCAGGCCATGCTACCCAATCCTTTCCTCTCTGAGTTCCTGTGAACACATCATTCATTCCTACCTTCCCAAGTGTTCTTAGGTTCCACAGCCACATCTTTTCCCTCTAGCATTTCCTCCCCTCTTCCTCTAGCATCAGTCACCAGTGGTTGTCTGGAGCCTTCAGCATTCCTTCCTTCACGCCTTACCTGCCAAGAAGGTGGACATTGGTGCCTGCAGCTTATTGCCTCCAGCCACTGTCTCTCCTGGGCACTCATCTCAAGCCCAAGTACTCCCCTGCTCTCTATTTCTGTTCCTCCTCCAGAGGAGCAACCCAAAGAACTCTAGTTTTACAATGCATATCCCATTAATTAGCCTTTGACTATTACTAAGAGACTTCACTTTCTCCATGCCTGAAATCCCCACCACTCTCTGCCAGGTACCTTTTCACCACTCATCCTTTCTTCCAACTTGACCTGACTGCCAGTGGAGCCTGAAACACCTTTCAACAACTTAACTATGACTGTTTCCCATTGACCATTGGTCACCTATATAACTTCCCAGTCCAAGGAATTCTGAATTCCAGTCAAGCTTACAGCAAAAAAACTCTTTCTGGTGGTGTAAGACTGAGCCGGCTCACACTTTTGCTTCCCAGAAGGAAAGCAGAAGGACAGAAGACAAGCACACGCTTTTTTCTCAGAAAAAGGAATTGATTGTAAATCCTGAGATTTTATAATCCAGGGAGTCACACCTGCTCCATGTCTAGAAATGCCATTTACCACGCATCATAAAAAATGACACTTCTTTGTCTTCAAAGGTGGGCTGTAGTATCTGACTGACCTTAGGGTGCTATTTGCCAAGGCAACAAGCCCATCAGTGCTTCCAGTCTTTTATGTGCACTGGGTCTTACCAGGAAAACAAATGCTGAAACCATGCCAGTGCCTAAGGACAGATCTCTCAAACAAGACTTATCATTCAGATTTGACAGCAGATGGCATAAAACTTACCTGCTGGTCCTGCCACTCTGCTGTGCCATAGATCATTTCAAGCACTGCTCATGCAGGGATGGGGGGCAGCTGGTATTTACTGTTGGCTGCTCACTCAGCCTGACTGACCAAGGATGTCGTACAAAATCCTGTCTAATCAACAGATGACTTGTGGTGACAGAGGACTTCTCTCCAGAGTTCTGCCTGAGTCAGGGAAAGGAGGAACAAGAGGAAAGTTGCTGACACTGAATCATTTCTCTTTCTACCCCAGGGAAATAAAAGCTGACCCAGGGGTTTCCTGCTTTTTGCAAAAAAAAAAATAAATCTGTGTCCCCTCCCTCTTCTCTACTAAGCAGCCATCAGAAGGGGCAGGGGGGAGGTGTTGATCCCTACATTTGCACTGTGATGTGCAGTGCTCCTGCATTTGGCACCTGGGAGTCATGAAGTGAGATACGGGTCCCAGGGTCATGCTGAGGCTGAGCGGTGAGGGTGCCACTCAAGCAAGAGGTTCTGGCATGGCATATAACCCACCATGTGGCAGTTCATGGCCTGGGGCTGCAGGAAATTATGAAATTCATACATAAGCTTGAGCTTCTAGTTATGTGTGATGGTTGTAAGCTGCTTGTAGAAACCCCAGGCAGCCAGTCTGGTAATTAGTGGTCAGCTATGTGCCTGCACAAGTAGGTGTTGTGCCTGGTCCTGGGCTTCTCAGCCAAAGGCAACTGGACACTGAAAAATAAGACATCACTTAAATTTTGCCCTGTGCACTGACTGAGGACTTTACCCTAAGCCAAGATGAAGGGCAAGAAAGGAATGAAGGCGGGGTGTTTCACATGATCATCAGAAAGACGTGCCTTGACCTCCAAAGGGATTTGGCACAGTTCACAGCCAGGAAGATGGAGAACAGTGACTTGTATCTGTTCACCACCTCCCTTCCCCCCAGACTCAATCAA
>VUYV01000656.1:9977-90521 GCA_008711295.1 Anarhynchus alexandrinus | reverse complement strand
TGAGATGAGAGGTGTGAAATGCTTGCTCAGCTGGACTCCAAGAGACAGCTCAGCATAGACGGTGTAGGAGATGGGGCTGTTGAAGGTGACAGGAATAGCTGAGAAAGTATCTAAGTGCGCTGAGCTCAGTGACAGGATAAAACAAGGAGCAGATAAGAGTGAAAAGCCAAAGCGCGGAACAGCAGGAGCAAGTCTGTTGGGAGTTTTGTAAATCAGATGGAGCAACAGTATGGTGCTGTTAAGCACAGATGGTTGCAGTTTTTCCTGTTGTAAGCTTCACTTTACTGCCCCTGCACACACATCTTTCCTGTGCTTGCCTAACGCACAACTGGGCTGTGGTAAGTGGTTGCTTCCCGGGAGGAGGACACACTCCAGAACGGAACAGGCAACCACACCGCACACTCCTGCTGGTCCAACACCCATCCCTGTGTGTTGGCCTGGAAACCTGTCTGTATTTTACAGGTACAAAATGCCACAGGTGTAGCCACACAACCAAGGGATGCAGTGCACAGTCCTCAGTCATTGGCTTCTCCTCCGCAAGCAATGGGAGAGGACATGCCTGTCAGTTGTTATCGGTGGCCCAAATCCTCCCAACTGGCTGTGCAAAAGCAGTGCGTGGGTGTGTGTCGCTCACAGCCACCTTCTCCTCTGCGTGCAAAGGGAAGAGCTCTCGGAGTGTCTCGCTACGCCATCTGTACTACCTGCACCCTAAAGCCACCTTCCAGCTGTCTGGAGCAGTGAGCTGAGAAAGGACTTGCAATAAAAAGGTTCCTTCCCCTCTATCCCCGCCTGCCTGTGTGCGTGTCCACACACACCTTGTACACACACACACACACGTGTGCACGCATGTGTGTGTGTTTAAAGGAGCAGGGCCCAATGCAAAACCATCAAGAAACGCCAAGTTTAACTTTGGCTGAATTACAACCTCTTGTCTCCAAATTGGGCCACATCTGAGAAGCAGGAATGCCATGTATCAATCACCCAGTGAAAGTCAGAGTTGTATTTTTAATGATCTTTTGATAAAACAAGGTCATGATTTTTCCTCTAACCTCACTGAAGCTTTATCTTCTGCCTCCAGGGTACACAATTTCAAAATCTTGAGTTAGTGGGAAGATCAAACTGAGTCCCCCAGCACAGGCTGGTTGTAATTTTAAGCTTTTCCAGTCCTCTCTGAGGAGCTGTGTAAGCGTGAGCTCTGTATGTTGGCCGTCACATGTAGAATATGATGCCCAAGCTCCAGCACGTCGGTCATACACCTTAAGTTACACTGCAAGAAATACTGCTTATAAAATGCTCAAGTATAGTATCAGGGGATGGATCTCCTCTAACACCACTTCTACATTTAAAGGTGTGTTTGGAAGTGCCCTGGTGCATTTGGTTTGTGTGGCAAGGTTTTGGTGGCGGGGGGCCTACAGGGGGGACTTCTGTGAGAGACTGCTAGAAGCTTCCCCCATATCCGACAGCCAATGCCAGCTGGCTCCAAGACGGACCAGCTGCTGGCCAAGGTCAAGTCCATCGGTGATGGTGCTAGTGTCTCTGTGATAACATATTTAAGAAGGGAGAAAAAAAACCCCAAGTGCCAAATTACAGCAGAAGAGAGGAGTAAGGATATGTGAGAACAACAACTCTGCAGACACCAAGGTCAGTGAAGAAGGAGGGGGAGGAGGTGCTTCAGGCACTGGAGCAGAGATTCCCCTACAGCCCATGGTGAAGACCATGGTGAGGCAGGCTGTCACTCTGCAGCCCATGGAGGTTAATGGTGGACCAGTTATCCACCTGCAGACCCTGGAGGACCCCACACCGGAGCAGCTGGATGCCCAAAGGAGGCCGTGATCCCGTGGGAAGCCCATGCTGGAGCAGGTTTGCTGGCAGGACTTGTGATCCCAGGAGGGACCCACGCTGCAGCAGTCTGTTCCTGAAGGACCGCACCCCATGGAAAGGACCCACGCCGGAGCAGTTCTTGAAGAACTGCAGCCTGTTGGAAGGACTTATGTTGGAGAAGTTCATGGAGAACTGTCTCCTGTGGGAGGGACCCCACGCTGGAGCAGGGGAACAGTGTGAGGAGTCCTCCCCCTGAGGAGGAAGGAACAGCAGAGACAACGTGTGATGAACTGACTGCTACCCCCATTCCCCATACCCCTGCGCCGCTCGGGGGGAGGAGGTAGAGAAATTGGGAGTGAAGGAGGGGTGGAAGGAAGGTGTTTTAAGATTTGGTTTTTATTTCTCATTACCCTACTCTGACTTCTAATTGGCAATTAATTAAACTAATTTCCCCAAGTTGAGCCTGTTTTCCCCATCATGGTAATTGCTGAATGATCTCTCCCTGTCCTTATCTCAACCTATGAACCTTTCGTTATATTTTCTCTCCCCTGTCTGGCTGAGGAGGGGAGTGACAGAGTGGCTTTGGTGGGCACCTGGTGTCCAGCCGAGGTCAACCCACCACACTTGGGTGAAGAGGAAGGTAAATGAGGTTTGAGACTTTCACAGAGGAGATGAGAGGAGCATCACTGTTGAACTGAAAAGCTGTGCATTCCCAAGCAGCAGCTTTGTTCACGTTTAAATGGTTTGATCATAGTTTTCGTTTCGCTCTGTCACAGAAACTTCAGAAGGTGACTTGCTCCACATGCCTTCCTCTGCAGGGTAAGAGAGACTGTAAGCGATTCAAACAGTTTAAACTTCTGCCATGTCACTACCTTGTCACACCATGCTATACATATCAAATAAATTAAAAAAACCAAAACCCCAGTGTCACAAGGCATTAAAATTTCACGGGAAAATTACCACTAGAGGGGGCTGGTTGTACATAACTCAATGTAGGTTTCTGCACTGCACGGTAAGGTCCAGCAATCGATGTCCTGGTGCCTTAATACCCCCGCAGATCCGTGGCCGATGCAGCCCCAATGGACACCATCAGCCCGTGCAAACTCGCCTCAGTGTAGCTGTAGCCACATAAACTGCAAAACCTGCCCAAGGGTGCGTCTGCAGAGCCACCCCAAGCTGGAGGTTGAGAAAATGTTCATCCCAAGGAAGCAATGCCCACATGGCATCAGCAGTTCTACTGTCTGCAGAACAACACAGCTGCACCACGTGTGTGCTTCAAGCTCCAGCTCCTCATTTTCACATCTCCAAGCTTCCCCACCTCTATTCCTATATTCCCTTAACTCCTTTTACTATTCACGTTTTGGGAAAGACACACCAAGTGCCAACTCTCTCAGAGTACAGCCTTCTGCCCCTGGAGCCCGGCAGAGCAGCTCTGAGTCTGCTCCAGGAACCCTGAATGCATTTGGAGCTCTTTCAGTCTGGAGACACTTTCTATTAATTAGTCCTGGGAAGCTTTACAGCCATTCCTAAAATAATGGAAGAAATCACTTAAAGATATCCCTAGAGCAGCTCGATGTTAGCGAACGTTTTTTCTTTGGCAGGCACAGGACTACTGTTCCTTAAAGGCGTATCTATTCAGGTAGGAACTGACACATACCATGTCCTCCACGCCAGCCTGGCACAGCCCAGCTCTCACTTGGAAGCCAGAGAGTGAAGCAGTGCTGCACTGTATGATGAAGATGATGATGATGATGATGATGATAATAATAATAATAATAATAACAACAACAACAACAACATAAACATCATCATCAATAATAATATCAATAATAATATTAATATATCAATGTACCTGGAAGACAATGTAACTGCAGCTCGCAGCTCCTCCTCTGCCAGCCAAGTCCAAGCCCAGAGCACAGGAGGTCATGTGTGTCCGTGTTTATCTGTGCCTGCGTTCCACCCCTTGCAGAAGCACCTACCATACTCTGTAGGGCCAGGGTTCATTTTCCTCGCTGTGAGCAGCCAGGAATGGGTAACAGAAAGCCAAGGGCTGCTGGTAAGTTTACTGGAGTAAACTTAGTTTACTAGTTCCTGGATTTGGCGATGCTTTGAAATTATTTTGAATTTCACCCATGGGCTCTTCAGCATGTACAAATCCTCTGGACTACATCAGTCCCAAGCAACTTTAAAGAAAAATAAAAATCTCCCTTCCTTCTGTACAATGGAGTTGTTCACTTCCTGCCCCTCTCGAAATCATGGGGTGGTTGTTCGCACCACCTGCTCTATGGTAGGTATTGAAACCGCTGTGGTGTCTAAATCAATTTTCTACTCTGTATGCGAAGGTTTAACACTTAGCAAATGGTAATCTGTATGCAAGTGACACATTTCCCCCTTTTCTGTGTTTGAATAATGCTTATTATCATTTGCATAACCTCCTCTGGATCTTCTCTTCACTGTAATACCCATGAGTTCTACTAAACCTCTGAATTCCCTCTTTCAGTTCTCTTTCTGCTACATCCATTTCTCCTTCTGCATTTAAATTTCCCTAACTTTGCCCCCAGTCCACACTGCTGCCTACCCCCATTTCTGGCAGCCTGCGGCTGGGTACTCGCACTGAGAGCACATTCAACTGACTCCAGGGAAAATCCCAGTAGAGACAAAGCCATTTGATTTTTTTTACAATAATTAGTATAGTAAGTGGAGTAAGAGTCACAAAGTTACTTTCACCCTTCACCTCCACAAAATCCAGACTTTAGGTGCGTTGAGCCAACAGAGTGAAGCCTCGCTGCATCCTTGATTCAGCCTTTGTCCACAGCCACCTCAATTCTTCTTGCAGCTCCCCGAAGCACTTGAAGACTCATTGCTGCACACGCTTGGATGGGTTACCGTTCTGTGGAAACCACACAAAGACAACACCGAGTTCACTTGAAATCGCTGAGGTGGAGGGGAGAAGGGAAACTGTGCCTGCACAACTGTGCAGAGGTTGGAGCATCTACCAGGAGGTGAAAAGTGTTCCTTCTTCGGCTGAGGTGGTTTCAGCTCCTCGTAACCATATCACAGCAGAGCTCAGCAGTAACAAGTCAACAGGAATAAAGTGATGTGTGGTGGAAAGCAGAAGGGGTGATGGGGAGGGAAAGGGGGACTACTACAGCAACATAGCTGCCACCAGGCATGCAAGATTCATGGGGTCAGAGTGAGAAGGCAGCAGAAGGCACCTGCCTTTGTGGCTCGGTGCTCGTAGGAGCAGGAGGCCCATGTGGTGGGCCCTGCCCTTGATGTTACTGGTGCAATTTATCCAACAATTATTTTGGGGCAAATAATAATTGGACAAATTCTGTGTTCTCATCACTGGAACAGAGGTGTCCATCTGTCCATAGGAGTGCTTGGGTACAAAGAAGGCCTGTGTCATCAGTTTTTCCTCTCTCCCTTAGCTTCTCCCTCTTCTGTCTGTGTCCCAACCGTCTTTATAGTGTTGTGTATACAACTTCTATGAAAGGCCATTATCAGTGTTTCCAAACTCAAGTCACACAATATTGAACGCCTCTTAAGACGCACAACAAATCCAAGGCACTTCCATCTGAAAGTTGTGAAAACACCGGGTTTTGGGCAAGTCTTGTGGGGCCATACCAGGAAGATAAAGCAACAGTCCCTTTCCCCTATTTGGTCCGAGTTGTAGCTGTGGGCGTTCCAAAGTCAAGGAAGACTCAGGCACTGACATCATGCATTAGGGTCCAAAGTCTGTTATAGACCTGTGATAAAAAACCTTGAGCTTAAAAAACACTTGCCTTGGAACAGGCACAAGTACAATGGTTGTTACAGAGATCAGAACAAACCCCTTGAAGTGTAGGCATGCAAAAATGCTGAATCTTTGTCATTTAACCAAAAGATACCAAACTCTGTTGCACTTAATAATTCTGCATCTGTCTTGTTAAGTGAATGATAATAAAATCCGGGGGGGGATGTAAAAAAAATNTTGTATTTTCAAATGGTAATTGAGTTTCACTGTTTTTTTATATGGTACCACTTGCACTGATACAATGTGGGATACAGCACAAAGCATCAACTAAGCCCTTACTGAACAGTGCTGTGGCCAGAAGAAGTTGGAGCTCTGATCCCAGTTCTGTTGCAGGCTGTCTTCATCATCAAGTCACTTAAGCAAGGGCTTTTTGTTTTTTTATGTTTAGAAAAACATCAGGCATTTCAGATTTAGGGAGTGGAACTCATTAAAAAATATTATTTTTTTCCTATAGTAAACAAAAGATATCTACAAGAAATACCAAAATGTATTTACAAGACCTTCTACAGCTTGCAAAAATGTTGCAGTTTTGATAAAGCAGTCCTAGATGGAATTTGTAGTCCAGGAATAAAGTTCTCCTTTTTTTTTTAAAGCAGTGACAAACATTATGATGTAAAATGACATATTGCTAGCAGTGGGTAAGAATCTGATCCCTCGCCAGGTATCACTGGAGGAAACAGTGCTGCTCTGGCGGGGGGGTTGGACTAGATGATCTCCAGAGGTCCCTTCCAACCCTGACTATTCTGTGATTCTGTGAAACAGGGTCAGCATACAACTTAATTGATTTTACATAGGGCTGAGCCTACCTTTCATTTTGATTCAAATATATATTCATTGATATAAAACAGACCATTCAGAGCTGAAAGCACTTTGAGAAAGATACGGCAACAGTACACAGCAAGTGATCCCATCACTCCAGCCGAGTCCCAGGTTGTGCAACAGAATAGCATAACATGAGACCTTGTATTTCTTAACTATTTTATCCCATTTGCAGTTCTTCTGCTGTAATCCTGATCACTTTCCACAAAGTACTGGAGTCAAGCCTCAGTCTGAGACATGAAGTGTCTCTGGCATGATGATGAGCAGGCATGGAAGTAAAAGGGAAGCCCTCCAAATCTGAATATGTTCCTGTAAAGTCAGATGAGACATAGTCCTTTACCATACCGAGGTCCACTGCAGCAATCACAGACAGTAAAACTATAATGGGAAAGAAACTGGGTCAAAAACTTTGTGTCATCCATCTCAGACTATACACACACCCACAGCAGTTCAACTTCCTCACTCACAAATGCAAATTAAGGAAATTATCTGGTCTCCAAATTACTATGGTTCATCACTGGAAAAGGTGTTTAAACTCCCTCAGCTCCATTTCAGCAAAGGCCCACACTATTGCAAAGAAGTAATTACTCTAGCCTTAATGCACAGTCTGCATGGCTCCCGTGGGGAAGAAAGAGGCAGACACATCAAAAATAGAAAGATGTACTGAACAGTGGAGTGGGGTGGAGATGGAGGGAAGAAAATTATTAGGCAGTTCCCAGAAATGGAGCTGACATCATTTTTGTCTCAGCTATAAGCTTCAGGTCCATCTCCCTTCTGAACAGACTGGCTTGACACTCAGCCACAACATGAAGCTGCAACACGCATTTTGTCTGGAGGACAAGTAGCAGTGTAAAATCCTAGGAACATTAAATAGAAGAAAGTATTTGCATGCCTGGTAAACGTCCCTTAATTGTAGTTTAACATTCACTCAGATATACTCAAAATTTGAATTGAGCATACCTGCATGGAAACCATTACATATCCCACATTACATAGTCGGACACCTTTGATCAACATTAATTCCATGTGAAAGAGTAGACCAAGTATGAACTTCCACTTTCCTAATACTTGTAGAATTATTGATTAGGGGACAACTATGCATATTTCTTGCACGCAATACTCCTCTGAGCAAGGGACCGGGACATATTTCTGTATTATTTATTCATCCAATATATTTTTAATACCTTCTGTGATGTCTTCCTTTAGGTTATTTCTGGAGAAGAAAAGGGCAGCCAGATGAGTGAGCTTCTGAGGTTGGTTCTGAATCTTTTCATTCCATACCAAGGGGTGTATGAAGTTATTTTCTATTCTGAGGGATTTTAGTGGAAGGTTCAAAACCCCAGATAGCAAAGCAGAGAGCTGTTTCCCTTCAAAGTTCAAGCATTTGAGCCTTCTGTAATTTTATGGAAGATCAGGCATTTATAGGCTGTTCACACCATATCCTGCCTTGACCATGGTTATATAATGTCCTAATTCCCATTTGATTAATTAGTAAACCAAGATAGCATGTATGCATAAAATTTTGTGTGTTTCTTAGAGTGCACTTTACGTACTAGACACAATTTTACATACAATACTTTTCTAATTATAATTTAAATACCTGGCTTGTCTTGAAAGACAGGGATGGGTGTATCTGAATGCATTAGTCACATACACAGAGAACATCAGCATTAAGGGCAACAAAGAGCAATACAGTCTCATGTATGAATAATTATTTTTCTGTGGTTTCTACTGGGTGGGTTCCACAGAGCTACATTTTAATTATTATCTCAATGACACAAGCTTTCACTGCTTGAAAACAACTGCATATGGTTTAGAAATA
This sequence comes from Anarhynchus alexandrinus, assembly GCA_008711295.1. Taxonomy (NCBI): domain Eukaryota; kingdom Metazoa; phylum Chordata; class Aves; order Charadriiformes; family Charadriidae; genus Anarhynchus; species Anarhynchus alexandrinus. Next base: position 82,263 of record VUYV01000656.1, on the reverse strand, counting down.
CGTTTTCTCTTTCCTCATGATACAAATCAAGTGTATGTGCACTTATACGGTCCAAATGAGAGAATGATCGTATTTTGCATGGGGATATCTGACTTACAGCCACCATCAAGATGCTTGCAAATAGTGGCTGGCTCTACCCACAGCTATTTCAGGTATGCAGTTGTCATTTACTGTTTTTGTTTAAACAAGCCTCTCACATATGACAGGATTAAGAAGGGGGAGAGACGGTGCAGTGAATCTTCCCAATGTATTCACTAACACAACTAATATCCAAATATGGTCCACAGCATTATGATGTACAGATCTTGTTTAATTTTATGTTGCTTCTATACCTGAGGTTCTTGATGTCATTAGGAATAAAGCTGGTATCGTTACAGGCAATGTCCAGATACCGGAGATCTTCTAATAAAAACAACCTACAATGAAAGAAAACAGAATGATGAATTAGAAACACAAATGACAGAAAATCATGGAGTCAGAATAATTTAGGCTAAAGGGAACCTCTGGAGGTTACCTAGTCCCACCCTGCAGTTTAGACCATTCCTAACTGCTACACAGTGTGTAGGCCTCTTTTTTATCACCTGGTATGAAAAAGTAGGATTGCTTAGCCTCTTTTCAGCATCTAAAACTGTTTCAGCTCTTACATGAGCTGAGATGACCTCTAGAGGTCACTAACCTGATCTTCTCTTACAGTGGGAGGGACTTTGCTCCCCTGGTTCCTGCCTTGCGGTCCATCTACTCAAGATGTGCTGGGAGAGAGATTGCCAATGAAGACCGAGGCAAAAAAGTTGTTGAGAACTTCAGCCTTCTCCTTGTCCGTTGTTACCAGTTTGCCAGTCTTGCTCAACATGGGGGGTATGCTTTCTTTGACCCTCCTTTTCTGGCTGACATACCTGTAGAAGCCCTTCTTATTATTCTTTGTGTCCCTTGCCAAGTTCAGCGCCAGACATACCTTGGCCTTCCTGACCCCATTCCCACACAACCAGGCAGCGTCCCTATACTGTACCCAGGATACCCATCTCTGCCTCCACTGCCTGTGCATCTCTTTCTTGCTCTTTAGTTTGACCAGCAGGTCTTGACTCAGCCATGCTGGTCTCTTGCCTTCCTTTCCTGATTTCTTACACCTGGGGAGCAAGAGCTGTTGCGCTCTATGGAAAGCATCCTTAAAGACCTGCCAGCTCTGTTCTGCTCCCTTGTCCCTGAGGGCAGTTTCCCAGGGGGTCCTACTGACTAACTCCTAGAACAGCTAGAAGTTTGCTTTCCTAAAATTCAGGGTCCTCACTTTACTCTTCCCCTGCCCCATATCCCTCAGGACTGTGAACTCCACCAGTGCATGATCACTGCAGCCCACACTGCCTCCAATCTTGATGTCACCGTTTAGCTCACTTGCATTGGTGACCAAGAGGTACAGTATCACATCCCCTCTGATGAGGCTGTCTACTACCTGGCTTAAGAGTGCACNTTTCCCAGGGGGTCCTACTGACTAACTCCTAGAACAGCTAGAAGTTTGCTTTCCTAAAATTCAGGGTCCTCACTTTACTCTTCCCCTGCCCCATATCCCTCAGGACTGTGAACTCCACCAGTGCATGATCACTGCAGCCCACACTGCCTCCAATCTTGATGTCACCGTTTAGCTCACTTGCATTGGTGACCAAGAGGTACAGTATCACATCCCCTCTGATGAGGCTGTCTACTACCTGGCTTAAGAGTGCACCTTTGATGCACTCCAGGAGTCTCCTGGATTGCATACAGCTCACAATGCTACGTTTCCAGCAGATGCCAGGCTGAATGAAGTCCCCCAGCAGGATGAGAGCCTGAGAGTGTGATGCCTCCTGTAGCTGGAGTGAGAAGGCTTTGTCAATAGGCTCCCTTTGATCAAGCAGCCTGTAGTAGACACCAACCACAAGGTTCCTTTTGTTGCCTCGGTCTCTAATTCTTACCCATAGGCTTTCAACCTGCTCGTGGCTATTCTTCAGAGACAGCTCTTCACACTCTATCCATTTCTTGATGTAGTGGGCAACACGTCCGCCCCTCCTTCCTTACCTGTCCCTTCTGAACAGGTGACAGCCATCGATAGCCACACTCCAGTCATGGGATTCGTCCCATGATGCTTTCTAGCATCACAGTGGCTTCCAGTTCCTCCTGTTTGCTGCCCATGCTGCGTGCATTCGTGTAGAGGCACTTCAGCTGGGCTGTTGGCCATGTCATCTTCTTAGAGGAACACCCCTTAATTCCTTTGGGCTATTTCACTGGTGTTACCCTCTTGGTTCCTATTACCTCAGGCACTCATCTCCATTAGACTTCAAGTGTGCTGCAGTGTAGTCAGCACGTCTCAGAGCAATGTATTGACTACGTTTTAAAATCCTACCAATTTTTACTGCTACGCAAAGGCAGACAGTAGAGCTAAGATTAGAAGCCACAAGACCATTCTTTCTCAAAATATTTTCAGCTAGAGTGTCTATTTACTGAAAATGAGCCACAGCTGACTAATACATTTATGTAGTGAAGATTAAATATGGCAAGGTATTTTAGCAAGAATTACAATTAACTTTCAGTACTTCTGTCTTCTACTACTGTGAGAGTCTTTTTTGTTTGCTCTAATTGCATGGCTAGAATGAAAATTAGTGAATGATTATAATGTAGGTCAAGATAGAAATCCTTGTTTGTGCTCATAAATGCTGCAGTCCTCTCAGTTAATAAAAAATATCTTACCCAGATGGAAGATGTGATAGCAAATTGAAGGAAACTGTAAATTTCTTCAGTGACTTCAGTGTGTGAATGTCATTAGGGATTTCTCTGATGGGGTTGTTTTGGAGCACCAGGACTTGTAAGATTTTAATATTAAACACCTGAGGAGGGAAGGGGACAGTGAGTGGAAAAAACAATGTCCATCACAAAGCATGTCACAGTTCTGTTATAAGTATTCTGTATTTCTCGTATCAGTAAACTATGCTGGAAGAACTGGGAAATAAATATTGTGAGATTAGCTAGTGCAAGTACTGTATACACAGATATAGCTAACTACTGTAAGAATTAGTGCAGATACAGTGTGAGATAAAATTGCCAATCATTTTTGTATCACTTATAACACTGTGATTGGGAATTGCAAAGCAGAGCTGGTAGTGCTGCTGGGTGGAAAGACTGTCCAGCATTTCCCTTCATAAGCCTTGGTTTTGTTCCTGGTGTTGCATTTTAACTTTTTGAGATTAAATTCTCCATTTCTATAATGTCTGCTTGAAGAAGGTTTTTGCTAAAATCATATGAAAGGAAACCAGAAAAATATTTTGTTTGGTCAGCATTTAAAAAAGACCTCAAAAACCAACCCGACATTTTCTGCTTTTGAAAGGGCAGTGTTTTTCAAATCATGGATCAAAACCCCAAAAGGAGTAGTGAAAGTTTTCAGAGGAGAGGTTTGACTATCAGAAGCACCATCATTTAAGTCACTCATCTGACTTTTTAAGATCTTATATAGTTGGCTGCATACAGATGGTAAGTCAGAAAGGCAGGGAGGGGGAGAACCACATTTTGGAAAAGTTTGAAAAATACTGCTTTAGCTCCTTAGCTCAAGAGCCCTGTGCTCCTGAGATAGACACCTGAAGGTCTAAACTAGTGCTGAGTGGGGGTTTGGACTAGACGACCTCCAGAGCTCCCTTCCAGCCTCCATCTACAACTGTAAGTTGTCCAAGGTCAGTCTTTGCCAAGGTCCACACGCAGTCCTGGGCCTGAAGAGGGGAGAGACCATGTAATCATATAGCTACCACTATATCATGTAGCATGGCAGTGTGCGTGCTTTTCCGGGCAGTGCTTGTAAAAACAAGGAGCAGGGAAATGTCCACAGTGCCCTAAGATGAACGTATCTGTCCGAATTTGTTCAAAGTGCAAGTGTTTGCAATGTGTATAGTCTACATGTGTTCACTAAAGCTCTTCTAGATTTTAGTAGCTACTCATTCCGAGTGATTCTATTCACACTAAGCCTGCTCTAATTTAGATTTTCCCAGTGACTGCGGGTTTTTAGCTGCTGCAGATCATGTCTGGATACCTTAAGTGAGTCAGGCAGACTGAGACCCCTGGGAATTGTAGCTACAAGTTGCTCAGTCTTGGGGGAAGATGGTGGATAAGGGACAGGAAGACCTGTGCAAGCAGACAGGAATCTGGGAGGGCAGCCATGAATACTTCTCTGATTCTTCCCATGATTCTTACTAATTTCCAAATAACCAAAAAGGTCTAGAAGTTGAATATTGTAAATTATTATTTTTCGTTTGGTTTAAGTATCTGTGCTATACCATTTGCCTCACCGATTAAATCATGAGTCTTTGAAAGTTATTTTTTATATCTAAACTATAGAATTTCAGCCTTACGTCATTTCAGTGAAGTCATGGAAAAGAGGCAGCACACACATTTGTAGGAAAGAAAAGTAAATTATTGAACGACAAGTTAAGGTAGACCAAAGTATCCATTAAAGGGGTCAGGTCTAGAAGGTGAAACAAAAAGTAGGCCTAAAAATATATATAAAAAATGGGTCATCTGTATAAAGAAACCTCTCAGCCTTTTCATTTAAATGCAAAAAAGTAACATCCTTAAGAAAAATTCCTTAGGGCTCACAGATTTATCATAAAAGAAAGCCAGAAATACACAGTTTGATTCCCCTGTGGACGGAGTCAGCGTAGGCAGTGGCGAAGATCTGCCTGAAGGCCATATTAGCATCTCAAAGCCCAGCCCACCTTGTCCCTTGCCACAAAATCCTTCACTGTTATTCCTACTCCCTTCCATCAAATCCAAATAACCTGTTCTCTTTTTCAAGGTGGTCACAGTCCAGAATTGGACTTTCTGCTAAATTTATCCACTTAAGGAGCATCCCTGACCACAGGTCATCAGGTACAGAGTGGCATATGTATACACGCTGACTGCTGACCATCTTGAGAGCAGACTGCACCCATACTGCATAGCACTGGGCCATGGTATCCTCTTGGTTTTCATGCATAATTATTATTTTGCAAGGTATGGGTTCTTTTTCAGATTGTAGAGTCTGAAATAAAGTGAGGACACTTCCTGAAGCCTACTATACTGATGTCTTTATACTGTGCACAATAGTATACGGCAGGGTAGAAGATGACAAGCCCTAAAGCATTCGGGTAGAGGGTGACAAGCCTTAAAGCATTCATTTAATATGGGAAAGGGGGTCAAATCACGTGCAGTTTTGTCCACACTGCTTACTAGGTTGGACCCCTGCAATAAACCACCCGCAGCACTATGGAAGAGTTTTGTTGTACAGAAAGTTGTTTGCTTATACCAAGAAAAACCCCGGATGAATGAATATTTTAACAATGTAGATGATCAGGGAAACAACCTGTCGTAGAGCGCAGACACTGACATACAAGCTCTGCACCTGCAATCATTGAGAGCAAGAAGGTCTCTCTTATCAGTGCTCTGGTTCAGGCTGCTTTCCTAATTGTGCGATTAAATAAGTGGCACAGTTCTGTGACTGCCTCTAAGCTCTGTCATTTTTGGCTTGCATTCTCTTTTTATCCCACTCTCCCATGTTGTTTAGACTTCCCTTTGTAACCTTCCTAAGGCATATTGGATATATTAGCCCAGGCAGTCTAGTCAAGTTCTCTACTATCCTTATCCTCTAGAGAAAATCCAAATCATCCAAACATGCAATCCAAAACACCTCCAGAGCCCAGGTGGTGAAACTCGTTTTTCATTTTGTTTCTCCTTTATTAAACTCTTTCATTTCTAACCTAGGAGATTTTATACAAACTCTGTTAGGAGAATACTGCTTCTGCATTATTATGACTCCTCTAGAAAGTATACAGTTATTTTTGCACACACCGCCTCAAGCTACATAGATGCTGAAATAATATTTTAATAGTGTCACATATAATCTCAAATACACATTAACCTATATAATCTAACATCTAGTTCCTTGTATGACAGACTTGTCTTATGACAAATACACAGTAAAGTATATCTACATAACATACACTACCAATTAAATTGCCTGCAGTCATATAAAATCTAAATCTAAGGGTTACAATACAATATGATAAAATCTAAGTTATAATAAATAGGCACGTGAATGTAAATAATGAAGATTATTATAATGAAACAGGATTTATGTACTGCATCGGAGTTCAGAATTTTCTTAGATTCCTGGAACCTTTTTTGCAAGAAAAACAATGCTTCAGTGCTGAATATTTTCCAGGGTAGTAGTAAATGACTGCAGTCAAAGACCATCATCTATATTTCACTAAAATTAAAAACCAAAATGAAAATTCTTTTGGATGTAAACAAAAATCTACAAAACGCAGTTATAAAGATGAAAAATGTTTCCAGCAAAAATGAAAATTCATTGCAGATGTTCTTGTTGGTAATTGTGACACATTCAAGAAATATAGTATGAACAAGACGGTCTGAGATACTTGAAGGATCTTGTCATGGAGTTCAAATTTGTTATGCCAATGAATTGTTTCAAACTGTGTAATTCATGAACAACAGATAAGAGCTCTCAGGTATCTGTTCCTCATTAGTTTACATTTGGACTCAATGATCTTAAATGTTCCTTTCAACCTAGACGATTCTATGATTCTATATATCACTTAGTGAAAGTACTACTTTTGCTGGAGTTTGTAATTACATGTTTAAGCACAAAAGCCAGACACTGTAGAGTTGCATGAAAACCTGTTTTCATATCTAACATAGTTCTAAGATGCTGAAAAATATTTCCTGTTCCCAAAAGAAAGCAATGTCAATAACATTTAGGTTTGTTTTGTATTGAGCAAATGGAAACTTCTTGATGACTTAGAAAGATATTATAATTTAATTCTTTTATGAATCTGCTTTAAGAAATAGGCTGACATTTCAAAGGAAATGTGCCTTAGACAAATAAAAAATCGGTTTTGCAAAATATAAACTAAGACATTTAAAAGAAAAGTGAAAGTGTTGACCACTTCTGTAATTCAATTTCACTGGAAAATTTTAGACTAATTTTTAATGGTGGCCAAGAAATATCTGGAAAACCAGAATACTTACTCTGAAATGAGGCCCCTCCGTGGTTTTTATTTTGCTATTAATACTTGGCATGACTCTGCGTATTGATCTTGCAATTTCTTTACACGCAGATCTTCACTGCTATACAGCAGACCAGCACACAGTGACCCAGAATTCTGGAGTTTCTGGACAGGGTGGATTTTCAGGAACAGAACCCCAACCTCAGCAAAGCATCAGGTCTCTCAGTTCTCCCGTGGACCAAAAAAAAAAAAAAAAGCAATATTACAAATCTTTATTTCCCTTATTGGAAGCCTCAGCAAAGCTGCAGAGATCATTGTGTTTAGATGCTGTATAAACTTATAAGACATGTATACTGTGTAATAAGGTGTTTCAGACCTCGGGCAGCAGTGGGGAGACTCTAGGAATAACTGAAGTCAGCCTGCTCCAGAAAAGAAGCAGCACAACCATGGCAGTGCATTGCTGTGCATGAGCTGAGAGGCAGGGCTGCGCTGACTCAGCAGTCTGGCAGACCTGGCCTGTGTCCCTGCATGGAGCTGCATCTTTCTCCGTGGACGTGTCAGCCCACCCAAAGGTAGCCTGGAGCTCTCGGCAACATGCAAAAGGTGAATAGGCCCTCATAAGGTTGGGACAATGCGATGGTATTTAAGTACTTTGAAGTAATTCAAAATAATTTAAGTAGCTCGCCTCAAAAGAAGAACAGATGCAGCACGGCAAAGAAGATTTCACCAGTGATGACCACGAATCAAGAATCTTTTTAGTACATGGCAAGGCCTGATTGTTCACTAAAAATAACCTGACAAGACTACTCTTTCCTGTCTCAAAAAGTCAGCAAAATGATAACAGTGTAAGCAAATAGTTCCCTTAATAAACCCCAGGCAAAGTGTAGATAATTTGAATAAAATAAGGGGGTGTCATTTGAGGATCTCATCCTCAGCTGGTGAAGTGGGGAGTAGCTCTATTGATTTGGATGCTTTGGAGATGATTTATACAACTGAGGAATTTATATACTGTACAATTTTCAGCAAAGAGAAAAAAAGATCTATAAATACTTTTCTCTACACCTACGTAAGGGTATTGGTGGCAAGAATATGAAAAATCAATTATTGTTTTTTATAGTACCAAGAAAGAGAACTCCCAGCACTGTTTGCTTGTGATGATGGTTCCGGTATTTCCATCTCTGTCATTGACAGTTTCCATTTTGGTCACACTTGCAGAAATGGATAATAAAGTGACAGAATGTGTCTGATTTGATAACTAAACTTCTTATGCATGTGGTACCAAAGAAACTCAAAACAAATAGGTATCAGACAAAATTTGTACCATATTGCTACAACAACACAGGATACTTCTTACCACATCTTCTAAACACAGCCATATCACAGCATAACATTTTCAGGTACCAAGCAAGTTCACTGTGAATACTGATATTTCAACAGGTTTTCTAGATGATGGAAAAGGAAAGGGAAAAATAATACCAATTCTTTCATGGTCATGGAAAAAGGAATGGAACATTTACAGTTAATTTACACAAAGCATTTGCTTAAGATTGAGGTTCATTTAAAGCAGAATGTATCCAGCTAGAATTATTCCCAAATCCCTGATTAATTACTCCTGATCCACCCTCTCACTAGATATAATTATTCTGAGATATTAAATTCCACACCTGAAATCCACTATCTACCTCCAAGGAGGAGCTTGGTTATCCAGACAGCAACTCCTATTCCAACTGAAGCCTGCAGCAGACAGTTGGGTGAAGCCTACAAACCATTTACATAAAGGTGGCTTAGAAAACCGTTTCCTCATGCCAACTGCAGAAACACAAATTCTGGCAGAGGATCCCATGTGGGAGTTTGGGTAAAGCTTCTTCTGGCTTGTTTAGCTAGGAGACTAAACTGCTGGTTCAGACCCACCAATGGACAAAGTTTAGATCAGCAAGCAAATTCCCAGAAACCATGAAATATTAACTCTCTGGTTCCTTACCAAAAACACGAGGCACCATCTCTCATTTTCCACATCTGACAACTACTTTGTATGGTGCTGACATAACTTGGGTTGAATTACACTTTGGCAATAGGTACAGTGCTGAGTAAGTACCATGAAAACTATGCAGGATGCATCAGAAAGAAAATGAGACACAGTAAAAGTACAAAGGAAATGGCAAAAGAAGGTGAGACAGAAGAAAAAGAAGAAATAAACAATAGAGAATTTAAGGGGAGGGAACTATAGAAGAAAAGCACGTACATCAGTTATCCCTATAGCTACTCTAATGTTAATGAAAGAGTTTTAAATCATTCTAAGTGCTTCTTTTTCATGCAGTGCTAGAGTAAGAAATTTAAGACCATTTTTCTGTGGATGAGGTTACAAAGCCAAAAGATATTTTGAATGAAAGCTGCTATTGACTATTAAACACAGCAACTTGAGTAATGCATCTTCAAAGGATACACCTGAAGGCTAAGAGCAATCTTCTGGTACAAGAAACAACATAATACTTCCACCTGGGACCTGGACATCAGTTTTTCCTCTTCATCTTGTTTGCTTGCTATAAAATGGAAATTAGTTTCCCAAACATCCTCCACACTATTACCATCAGAGGCATCATCAGATTCTATGATATATAAAAAGGACATCAGGCATCACAGAACTTCTCGGGGGAAAGCAAACATTAGAAAATAAAGACAGAATGAGAAGTGTTCTGCAAACCTCCTGTATCTACTCCTTGAGATCCTCTGTGACCATACTCAGACAAAGCTCTCATACAGTAATCAATTAACTCATGAATACCTTCATAAAGATATAAAGATTGCAGGTTCTTTACAAACACTTCCGTTCTTTTCCCTTTGATGGGAGAAGAATAAGTCTTCACATACAGAAAAAAGGGGGTTGTGAGCAGAACTGGATTATGGCCTACAGTAATGGCAGTAGTTTTCCTTCTTCCATAGCTACCATTTCCAGTTACAGAGACTACAGGCCTCTCATTGTGCTGGTGTGTCCACAACCCGAAACAGTTCAGAAGTGGCAACCTGAGTGCTTTAGGTCTTGTACCTTCAACCTTACTGTCCCTTCAATGCCAAATCAAGATTGAAGACTATTTTGTTACATTATAATTCCACTATTTTGCTAGTGCAACAGGAGGTAGGGGTTGTAGTCCTCCAGAGTCTACAAGTGGCATGCTGCGTTTCTGAGAATCTCATTTCCCATAATGCCATTTTATGACAGTCAACCCATGACATTCATCTAGTTTCTTTCTCAAAAGCGGCATATACTTCTTGATCCTACCTATAAAGGGTCCTTCTTCTCTTTCAAGTTCAGGTAGCTTTCAGTAATGTATAGTATATGCTTTTTCTTTCTTTTCCTCTTGAAAACATTGTTCAGGTGAACCAGATTTTCTCATTTTTTTCTTCCAAGGCCATTTCTAAAAAGAAGTGCAAAATAACAGTGAAAGACATGTTGCATGTACGAGAAATGGATTCTTTTACATATATGGCTCAGAATCTTATTGCACAAGTCATATATATTATTTAAATGCAGTAAGAAAGACCTTAAACATAAGAGTTTAATTTTAAAGCTTCTATAGCTTCAAGACAGACACAGAATCTTAAAATACTTCATATTGGCAGGGACATCTGGGAGATAATGTGATCCAGCTCCCTGCTCGAAGCAGGTCTAGATCAGGTTGCTCAGGGCCTTTTCCTTCTGACTTCCAAATATCTCCAATGATGGAAACCCACAACTTCTCTTAGCAACCTGTGCCAGTGTTTGACCCACCTCACGGGGAAAAAGTTTTTCCTCATAACTAACCAGAATTTCCCATATTCCAACTTGTGTCAGTTGCCTCTTCTACTGTTCTGAGAAGAGTTTGACTCTAGCTATAGACAGCAGTAGGATCTCCCTTTAAGCACCTCCTCTTAAGGCTGAACAAACCCAGCTCTCTCAGTCTCCTTATATGTCGCGTGCTCCAGACCCATCTTGGTGGGTCTCTGCCAGAGTGCGTCAATATCTGTTTTCTACTGGGAAGCCCCAAACTGGGGACACAGTACTCCAGATGTGGTTTTACAAGTTCTGACTCTGGGGTTATAATCACTTCCCTTGACCTGCTGGCGATGCTGTTGTTAATACAGCCGGCATGTGGTTGGCCTTTTTTACCACAAGGGCATGAGGCTGGCTCATGTTAAACTTATCCACCAGGACTTCTGGTCCTTTTCTACAAAGCCACTTTCCAGTCAGTTGGCCCCAGCCTGTATGGGTGCATGGAGGGTAATTATGTCCCAGGAAATCTGAGCTTAAGATTTTGGAGTTTATCATTGTATTGGGTGTAGGTGACAAGGTTTGGTCGTGGGGGGCTGCTCTCATGTTGTACACAACTGGTTCCAGATGGCTCCAACAGACCCACTGCAGGGCACAGCTGAGACTGTCAGACAAGATGGTGGCACCTCAGGGAAAATATATTTAAAAAAGGGCAAAACGTTGCACAGCAGCTGTGACAGAGAGGAATGAGAAAAATGTGAGAAAAACAACTCTGCAGACACCAGGGTCAGTGAAGAAGGAGGGGGAGGAGGTGCTCCGGGTGCCAGAGCAGAGATTCCCCTGCAGTCCATGGTGAAGACCACGGTGACACAGGTTGTCCCCCTGTAGCCCATGGAAGACCACGTTGAAGCAGATATCCATCCTGCAGCCTGTGGAGAGTCAACACAGCAATAGGTTTTCTGGTGGGACCTGTGGCCCACAGGGGACCCACGCTGAAGCAATCTGTTCCTGAAAGGACTGTACCCTGTGGGAGGGACCCCATGCTGGAGCAGGGGAAAGTGTGAGGAAAGAGTAGCAGAAACAAAATGATATGGACTGACCCTGACCTCCATCCCCCATCCTCCAGGGGATGCCATTTGTGGTTAAGATGTTTGTCCTGTTGAGAAGGGGGGTGAGAGAGCGGCTGGGTCAACCCACCACAATCACCGTCCCTGCATCTGCAGTGTAAGCAACCAGTACAGAGCCTCAGCAGTGGCTACAGCGAACAGCTATGAGTTTTTTGTTTAAAATACAACTACTATGGTTTGGGGCTCTTTATGCAGTTTTGCAGTTGACCATAGGCATATCATCAAGCGTCAGCCAGCAAGTGACACTGCAAAATTATATTTTACTATAAATGGTCAAAAAGCAGATATCTATTTTGTGCTTGATTAATTTCACCCATCTTAGATATTTATAGTGAGGTAGTAAAATTGCCTTCTGGAAGTTTCTGTCCCTCTCTCTGTGAGTTAAGGAAGAAGCATGTATTACTAGTTGTGACTAAGTGATTAACTTTAGGGAAAGTCAGGTGAGATGAACTCCCTCCTTATGGTTTCAGTTAGATGTGATGGAGTCTGCCTCACTGCCATGGGAGAAATCATTGGTTTACCAAATTTACAGAATTTTTAAAAACCAGTTCAGGCAACACCCAGTGTTAGGAATAAGAAAGGATGCACCTGCCTGAGAAAGAGAGGGAAAAGGGGACACTACAGCATCAGCTATTCCCAACTCTGATGGCCTCCCAGAAAGAGACAGGAGAGGCTGAGATAAGACCTTAGAAAATGTTTGGGACCTATTACATTTTTCTTCTTTCAATGCTGCTGAAAAGAAACATATCAGAGTACCCCTCTAACAAAACACCTTTTCAGTATGATGAAACCTCCATATGTCCACTTTCTCAAAAACTGTCTTCTAGTCTCTGGTGACATACCAATTGTATTCCTACCCATGGAAAGAGTTTGGATGAGTGGTGTGGTCAAACTACAGTCAGCAGAAAGGTCTGTGGCAACCATACAATGCTGCTTTTAGCCTTTCACAGGTTTGAGTAGACCAGATACAACTAGGAACACAAACCTTACAGCAAAGTGTCCGCGTGCCGCTTTTTTCTTCCAATTTGCAGCACATGTCTCAAACTCTGAGCACAGCAGAGTTCTTGCCAGCGGAATGGCTGCCCTCTTGAAGCTGTGACCATGCAACCCGTGCTACAGAACCACGCTTCAGCAGTGAAAACTACCACAGAATCACATCCTCTGTGCAGAAGCACACGCAAAACCAGAGTGCGACAATTAGTTGAGACTCTGCATTTTCAGCTTTTGTATCATGACCACATATCAAAATGCCATTTCCAACATGTGAATGGCATATAGTGGATGTACAGAAATAGCTGTACACCTGCTGCTAGAATACCGCAGTAGAAGGATGAGGCAAACACTTCCCCCCATGAGTTTAATAAATACAGCTTTTTCTTTTTTTTTAAGCTGGACAAATTTCTCCCTGCAAGACATGCTTAGGAAAAGCTTTCAGTAAACCTCCACCAATGAAAAGGTACTACAATATTTAATATTAATTACCTAGGATCTTCTGTTGCTCAGGCTTTCTTGTTTCATATAGTGGTAAATCAATATTGGACAAAAACATGGGGTTAACTTCAGTGAGCTCCTCTTTTCAGTCATTAAACGGCTACTTAGGACTTCACAGTTGTAGTGGGAAACAAGTGGCTTTTCGAGTGTTATCTTCAGAGGCAGAAGGTGAGAATATGAACCTGCAGCTAGACTTTACAGTGTAAATATAGAAGTGAAATTAGCAGGGCCAGTACTCTGTAATTCTCGGTGCTTCATACGAGATATGATTTTTGCGAGATGGGAAGCTATCAGGCCCGGTAGGATATTTAGTAATAATGAAAGTTCTCCTAGGAGTTTGGACAGAACAAATGTTTTTCTCTTTGCTTTGGTTTGGCATTTGGCTGCTTGAGTAGACAGGAATAATTTCATATTGATCAACTCTGCTTGCAGTAATACCTGGTAAACACCAACATGCAGGGTCATTAGTCTAACGAGCTAGACCTGGAGAGTGTCTGTCACCTTTTTGCTCCACTTTATCTGTCAGGAAACTTACTTCAGAGAGAATCAAACATCTCCTCAGGTCATGGAAACCTGTAGTTTTGGGCTGGAACTGTGTTTGCCCATGGTTTTCCATTTTCATCATTTCTACTCTTTATCACTCTACTCAGGTATTGTCCAAGAATTCCACCTGCTAAAGACAACAGAAAAAAAACCCAAACAAATGCTTATAATGAGGCATACTATGGCATCCTTTTTGAGGAAAAGTTCGTGTGACAAATTCTCTATGCCCCATATGGGTCTTTCTTGTTCAGAGAAAATGTACAAACAATTAAGACTATGCATCACAGCACTGCCAATTACAAAATATGTTAACCTTTTTTTTTCAACACAAATGGAATTCACCTGCACACTATACTGAATGGTGTGTAGCATGCTTGAGGGTAGGATGGCTCTACAGAGGGATCTGGACAGTCTGGACTGATGGGCCAAGGCCAATGGTATGAGGTTCAACAAGGCCAAGTGCCGGGTCCTGCACTTGGGTAACAACAACCCCATACAACACTACAGGCTTGGGGCAGAGTGGCTGGAAAGCTGCCTGGCAGAAAAGGACCTGGGGGTGTTGGTGGACAGACGGCTGAATATGAGCCAGCAGTGTACCCAGCTGGCCAAGAAGGCCAACGGCATCCTGGCCTGTATCAGGAATAGTGTGGCCAGCAGGACTAGGGAAGTGATCGTCCCCCTGTACTCGGCACTGGTGAGACCCCACCTCAAGTACTGCGTTCAGTTTTGGGCCCCTCACTACAAGAAGGACATTGAGGTGCTGGAGCGTGTCCAGAGAAGGGCAATGAAGCTGGTGAGGGGTCTGGAGAACAAGCCTTATGAGAAGCGGCTGAGGGAACTGGGGTTGTTTAGTCTGGAGATGAGGCTGAGGGGGAGACCTTATCGCTCTACAACTACCTGAAAGGATGTTGTAGAGAGGTGGGGGCTGACCTCTTCTCCCTAGTGACAAGTGATAGGACGAGAGGAAATGGGTTCAAGTTATGCCAGGTGAGGTTTAGATTGCATATTAGGAAAAATTTCTTCACTGAAAGGGTTATCAAACATTGGAATAGGCTGCCCAGGGAGGTGGTGGATTCACCATCCCTGGAGGTGTTTAAAAAAAGGGTAGACGTGGTACTTGGGTACATGGTTTAGAAGT
This sequence comes from Anarhynchus alexandrinus, assembly GCA_008711295.1. NCBI lineage: Eukaryota > Metazoa > Chordata > Aves > Charadriiformes > Charadriidae > Anarhynchus > Anarhynchus alexandrinus. The sequence continues at coordinate 67,209 of VUYV01000656.1, read as the reverse complement.
GGTTTTGTCAGGTTAGGTTAATGGTTGGACTTGATGATCTTTCCAACCTCAACAATTCTATGATTCTATGATTCTGTGCAGTAGAAGAGTTAGATAACAAGCAAGATGGAAAGAGCAGGTTTTCTGAGGTATCTTTTGAGTGACATAGTTTGAAGAAGAATGCATGAGTAATGTTCTACTGCACGTGAAATATGGCCAATTGTATTGCCAACAAGTCCCTATTTAGGGATTCTGAATCCGTTCAGCTAAGTGCCACATGACAATGCAATGAGATCTTTCACCTGAGAAGTAAATGCGGCTCCTTTGGTGAGCGTTCCTCTGCATGCTCCATAGTGTTCCCTATACCACCTCAACCTCAGGCTAATCCTACTGAATGGGAAAAGGACAACCATTCAGGGAACTTTCATATCAAAAAAGCACCACGGAGTGGACTTGTTTTAAGTTTGATTATCTAAGTGAGGTCAGTTGTGGTTAAGCTGTGAAAAAAACAGGTGAATCTGCTTCTGGAAACTGTCTTAAAAGTGACTGCAGAACCTTTCCCAAGTAGCAGCTTCACAGAATTGATCATGCCTGTGCAGGAGCACTGCTGTCAGCCCCTGAAGTCTGGATTCATCCTTCTACTGTTAGGCACCCAACTGAAGCACCACAGTCAGAAGTCTGTCTGCTCCTGTGCTGGATCCTTTTAGTAATACAATAGGATATACAATTCCCCTCTTCATAAGAGGGGAAAGACTTTTCAGAGGGTGAACCATATCTTCAGCCAGCTGAAAAACTCACTGAAATTGCTTACCTCTCTTCACAGACTACCAAGAGGCTCAGAAATTCTGTTTCTTAGTTTATTCACCTCTGTTCAATGGTTAATGTGTGGTGGGATGGCACTAAGCCCTAGCGTCCCACGCCACTGAGGCAGAGGTTCATTTCATGTGCCTCGCACAACAGATGGACTTTGCTGTCAGGACTATCCCCAAAGACCTCATTCTGGAGGTCCATTGGTTCCTTAGCTAGTCCCCAATTTCCAAACAGTACTGCACCCAGCGTACATTTAGTCCTGAACATTTTTATCACCAAATAAATACTTAGTAAATTCATTCAGCCTGTGTAGTTCCACAAGCTTGACAGTCCCTTTGCTGGGGAGACTCATTTCCAGGGACCTGCTGAGGGAGAAATTACTCTTTATACCTCTGTGCTACAACTCAGCTCTCAAAGCAAGCTGTGACCATTGGCTTATCTCCCTGGCTTCCTTGCCCTCCACCACAGTGGCTGACAGCTTCCAGCCCTCTGCTGCGCACAGTCCACCCCTTGACATTTCTGCTGCCTTTTCAGTCAACCGCTTCACTGTGTTACATCCTCACTTTCTATACTCCCCTGCAGGGGAAAAGACACTTATGCCACACCACATTATCTTTTTTTCCTAGCCCAGGGCTCCCGCTCTCAGTCTCACATTTGATGAAGCACAAAACAATTCCATCCACCGAGATGATCGTATTACCATTGCTGAAGAGTTGCTCGCTGATCAATGGGCATGCTGCTGTATAAATATCTTTCAGGTGTAATGGCCACATTTGGAGAAATGATCCTTGAACAGACTTTACTGCGCAGCTCTTAGATTCTTGTCAGGTTTAGTATATAAATACATAGTCTATAAATAGCATCCATCACTAATATGTACTACTACAAGGAGAGCCATCACAACAGAACTTTGTTTCAGGATAAAAGGTTTATCTATCACTTTTAACATGGTTTAAATCATAGAAGCACAGCTCTGGTAGTGAGCCAGAAATATTTACATCTATTTGGGCAGCGCCAGACTGGAAATGCATTGTACAGAAATAGATTTTACCAGCCTGTCAAAATAATATTCTGAAGGGCTTAATAATATCAAGGGGCCAATAATTACATCATCTGACTTTTCAACCTTACTCCTCTAACTGAATTTTCTTTACTATTTTTAATACTGTTACAAAGGTATTACTTTTAATGTATTACTGTTGTTCCTTTTAAATTAATATTACATAATGATAATAACAAATATAGTATGACAGTATTCTAACAAAACAAAAGTCAAATTACTTACCATTTATTTCAAACATCATAGAAATTATTTTGATTTATTTTCCTTCTGTTTGCCTGCTTTACTGACTAATTGAAGATTGAGGAGTTTTAGCTATTGAGATACCCCTACAGAATTACAGAAGCTAAATGGAGAAAAAAAAAAAAAAAGAAAAAAGCTTGCTTTGGTCTCTTTAACCCACTTTGTAGGGACAGCATTGTTTTTTCATGTTACCACTTTATTCTACTGTGTTGATCTGTGAAAAAAATTGTCAAATTTCTGTATGCTATACTTGTACAGCAGATCCTGTGGCTTGACATTTTTGACAGAAGTCAGTGAACCTGTTCAGATACCAGGGTCCTTCTTTACAGATCTGTTTTCAGGATTGGTGCCTAGTTTCCAGCTTATTTTTTTTTATTACTTAGGTTAAAAATGTTTTGATTATAAAAGGGGCATTTGTTATTGTTTTTCACTTTTATTTTTAAAGGTTAGTCCTTAAATATTTAATCAGTAGCTACTTTATATAAACTGGAAAGAGCTTTTCATTCACATATACAGGCACACAAAATGTCAAGTTATTTCTGAACCATACTGCACTGCAAGTCCTTTGTTTTAATTAGAAATCCCTGATGTCTTTAAAATAATATAAGCCAAGATATGTCTTTTTACATGGATGTATATTCTGAGAAGAGCAGGACCACCCCCCAAAACCTCATATTTTAATTTTGTCTGAATCAAAGTCGCATCTCACTTCGCCTGTGGTCTGACTCCATGTGGTCTAATTTAATTTTTCTTGACGCCAGCAGTTTTTCATGCTATTTCTCATATTTTTGGAAAAGCTAGGTGGGAATGCCTCTGTTATCCAGGGGGTAGTGTTCAAGTCTGATAGGTAGAATACCCAAGTTCCAGGACCTGCCCCAATGACTCTTCTACTATTTACATGAAAAGCCTTGTAAAGAGATGCAGGTCATAGGGGTCATACTGGTGTCTTACTCATGCTGCTTTGCACTAATAGCTTAACTTCCAGTCTATCTTCTTCTATGTTAATTTTAGAGAACACATGGAATTTGAAACTACAGGAACTGTCTTTGTACAATTTACCTTTAACAACATTCTCCCTTGGTGTAGACAGTTTAGACGGCAGCTTAGGAGGCAGAGGTCTATGAAGCAGTTTTGGCTGCCCAACCATTTCCTGTTTTGCCTTTGTTCCTGCTGGATGACTGAAGATATTTCAAAAATTCAGAAAAATCTGACAAGCAAAACAAAAGAAATAGTCATCTCTAGTTTAAGGTGCTGAACTATAAATGTCAGCTCAGATAAACTAGGTGATAAAAGAGCCATAAAACAGGAGAAGTTGTCAAAAAGAGTATTTGTTCTCTCAGTGATCGATTCAACAGTTTTTCTAGTTATTGTTAGTGTTTCAGGGAATAAAGCAGTGATATTATTAAAAAAAAAAAGTAAAAGAGCTATTCTATTAACTTTGGAATATTTGCATTAAAGAATGTTTTTCAGCACCTCCATCACAAAAGGTGAGGCAATTGGAGTATTTAATCTCTGAGCTTAAAGGAGGAACAGTAAAATAGAGAAACACCCTAAGTCAAGCATTCTGAAAGCTCCCGGAAACAGCTTTCTGCTGGATAAACAGATTTAATAAAAGCAACAGTTAACCCCGGTAAAAGGCCGAGTCTGCAAGTAGCAATTTTATGCTTCTTTCTGGCTTCCTATTAGTTTATGAATGCATACAATGATACTGATTTCAATCAAAAAACCCCTGATTTGGTTCCAGAAATCCTGTTATTAGCAGCCAAGTTTAGCAAATCTCTGATTTGCAATAATTTTCAAGATTATCTACATCCTAAATTGCAGAGTTTTGGGGTTTGTTTTGGTGTAAGGCTAAAAACATACGACATTACGCAGTATAAAGACTCGGTCCTAAAGAACTGGAAATCAGAAGGAAAACACAGAAGGGAAAGCATTGATGAAGGTGACTGAAGAAAAACTGAAAGTGCCATCAGGAAACTAATGGCTCACAGGAAGGTTTATGAATATTAAGAAAATTGTCACATACAGCGAGGACATTTCTGGGCAAAAAATATTTCAATAATTTAATTTGAAAGTAGTTAAACTTAAGACTTCAGTGCAAGTTTGCATGTGGACAAGATTAATTTAAATGAAGTGTAGCATTATATAAAACTGTGATGAAAAGAACCAACAAAGTCCTGAAGCATATAAGCAGGACCAAGTTCAGATTTGACACTTAGCTAACGAACTTGAATGAGTTAAACAAGGGGATGGAGAAAGGAAGATGCAGGCGAAGTTTGAAAAGGAAGCCTGGAGTTCCATTATAATCATGCTGAGTTTGAATAAATGGTCAAACATTGCAACAAGATGAGCTACCACTACTCAAAAATAGCTGGAATCTGGCATGGTTCATGACATTAACTGGAGGCTGGGGACAGCATCCTTGCAATAAACTGGAAGCACAGAAGGAAGAATATAATATTAAAAAAATCCAACCAAACAACCCAACAGCCCAACAGCAACAAATTCCCCCCCACAATGCACGACTTCTTAAAACGCTAAAGAATTTGAGTTTCAAGAACAGGAACAAAACATTCTAAAGCTATACCTGGACTTCCCAGGTGATATACTGCACCTTATCATTCCAGTCTTTCACTCTTCAGGATAAGGGTTCTAGCACCTGGCACATGGATCATAGCACAGGGAATAATTCAGCTTAGAAGGAATCTCAGGAAGTCTCTAGTCCAACCTCCTGCTCACAGCAGGATTAACTATGAGGTCTGAGCAGATTACTCAGAGCTTTACCCAAGGATGGAGACCCTGCAACCCCTCTGAACAACGCCTGGGCCTCCTTCCAACACTGATAAAAATAAAGACATAGAGTGCACACATGGTTAGGGCACACATCTAACGATAAATGTTCTTGTTTTCTCTCATTTATAGGTAACCTGTGTTGAAACCGGCTGACAGATCAAGGATGGTGAGAAACATTCACAGATTTGGCTAAGTGCCTTGAGAAGCTCTGCCTGCAAGTTACCCAGGGGCAGAACAGACTGGAAAGAAATGAAGGCCTACTGTGAAAGTGGAGTGAAAGAACTCCTGACAGCAAGTGTACACAGCACATGCAATTGGTGCAGAGTCAGGGATGGAGGTGAAAGTGCCAGAGAAAACCTGAAGTTATGGAGATGAACAGGGTGGATAAGAAGGAAAGCGGGAGACTGGGTGGGGGCAGTGGAGCAAATGCAGCGCAGATAAGAATCCTTAGTATTTCTGGCAGGGAGGAAAGATAGAGTTGTTCAAGCTGCTAGAAACAGGAAGGATAAAAGTAAGCCAAAGGGAGAGGGAACATGATTTTCTCATGAGAAAAAAATTGACCATTATAGTTCGTGAGATTCTAGGTAAAAATCAAGAAGAAAGCAGAACCAAGAAGTATAAAGGCTGTGGCGAGAAAAACATGGCTGGGGTCACTACTGTAGGTGTAATTTAGTTCAAAACACCAGACAGTTGAGCCAAGAAGACTCATCAATGCTGAAGAAGGGAAGAAGAAAATTATTAGTAGGGAAATTCAGCCTGGTGAATAGGCAGAAGCAGAGCGAAGGATACAGGAGCAAAGGAAGGAAGCATCTGTAATGAACACTGCCAGGCAGAGACCTGGCTATGGGAAAAGAGCAAAGTCAGGGGTGGAAGAACAATTTACAGCAGGGGGGAACAATTTACAGGACACATCATAAAGCGGGAGAGTGGCACAGAGTGACTTCAGATGTGGATCAAAAGAAACCTTGATACATTTGTATTCTGCTCATCCCATGGCCAAATACCAGGATCTTTGTGCTGCACAGTGTCAAAACCAGGTTAACATTGATCAGGTAAAAGCATCTGTTCTATGTATCAGCTTAGAGCAAAACTCTTTAGAGAGGTACCCTTTAAAAAATGTATTTTCTTGAGCAATATAGAATCATAGAATCACAGAATGGTTTAGGTTGGAAAGGACCTTGAAGATCATCGAGTTCCAACCCCCCTGCCATAGGCAGGGACACCTCCCACTAGACCAGGTTGCTCAAGGACACATCCAGCCTGGCCTTAAACACCTCCAGGGATGGGGCCTCAACAACCTCTCGGGGCAACCTGTTCCAGTGCCTTACCACCCTCAAAGTGAAAAACTTCTTCCTAATGTTCAATCTAAACCTGCCCTCTTCCAGTTTGAAGCCATTCCCCCTCGTCCTATCACTACATGCCCTAGTAAAAAGTCCTTCCCCAGCTCTCCTGTAGGCCCCCTTCAGGTACTGGAAGGCCTCAATAAGATCTCCCCTACTATTGCAGTAGTATATAGTAACTGTACAGTGTAATACACAAGAAGATACAGCATTGTGCTTGGTTTTGTTCTTCACCCTGAATCTTTCCCACCTTTAAGCTGAAATTTTCCCTTCTCCTTATCTTGGTTTTTACATCTTTGTTTAAAAGGTGCCTTGCACAGCACTGTCCGACAAGCAGAACAGACCAACCTTTGACCAGACTTAGCTCCTGCCTCTGACCTAAGAAGAAGCAGCTCAGCCTCACTATGCAAACATCTCCAAACACCGTACACGCTCTCAGGACTTCATGCTTTCGTAGAATTATAGAATTGTCTAGGTTGGAAGTGACCTTTATGATCATTGAGTCCAAACACTAACCTGACAGTGCCAAATTCACTACTAAACCACACCCCTAAGCATCATGTCTACCTGTCTTTTAAATACTTCCAGGGATGGCGACTCAACCACTTCACTGGGCAGCCTGTTCCTATGTTTGATAACCCTTTCAGTGAAGAAATTTTTCCAAATATCCATCCTAAAACTCCCCTGGCATAACTTGAGCCCATTTCCTCTTGTCCTATCAATTGTTACTTGGGAAATGAGACCAACACGCACCTCTCTACAACCTCCTTTCAGGTAGTTGTAGAGAGCGATAAGGTGCGTGACTCCTTTTCTCCAGACTAAACAACCCCAGTTCCCTCAGTCATTCCTCATAAGACTTGTTCTCCAGACCCCTCACCAGCTTCGTTGCCCTTCTCTGGACATGCTCCAGCATCTCAATGTCCTTCTTGTAGTGAGGGGCCCAAAACTGAACACAGTACTCGAGGTGAGGCCTCACCAGTGCCGAGTACAGGGGGACGATCACTTCCCTAGTCCTGCTGGCCACACTATTCCTGATACAGGCCAGGATGCCATTGGCCTTGTTGGCCACCGGGGCACACTGCCGGCTCATGTTCAGCCTTNACAGGGGGACGATCACTTCCCTAGTCCTGCTGGCCACACTATTCCTGATACAGGCCAGGATGTCATTGGCCTTGTTGGGCACCGGGGCACACTGCCGGCTCATATTCAGCTGGCTGTCCACCAACACCCCCAGGTCCTTTTCTGCCGGACAGCTTCACAGCTTTGATTCATCCATTCCTACCCATCCCCGACAGGCCGCTACGGGCACCCTGCTGCCGGCCTTCAGGCCGGGAGCTGAGGCGCTCTCTGGGCCACGACCCCCAGGAAATCCACCATCCTCCCTCCCCGGGGGCGGCGCCGGCCCCCCTCAGTCACAGGCCGCCGGGAGCTGAGCTTTGCCGGCGAGCGGCCAGGCGTCCCCGACCCTGGTGTAAGGCCACCGCAGCCCCGAGGAGGGTTTGGGGCAGCCAGGGGTGCCGGCTCCCCTCTCACCCTCCCCGGCCGCACCAGGGCTCTCCCGCCGCAGCGGCGGCCGTTGGAATCTCCGCCTCACAGCCCCGCCGGTACTGCGGCGCGCGGGGCCAGGCGAAATGGGCGTGGCCAAGCGGAGGGCGTGGCTACAGGGCGGAGGGGCCTGACCATACGGCGGGGGGGCGCGGCCATAGGGCGGGGGGCGTGGCCATAGGGCGGGGGGCGTGGCCATAGGGCGGGGCGTGGCCATACGATGAGGGGGCGTGGCCACACGGCGGGGAGGCGTGGCCCAGGCGGTGCCGCCCGGCGCGGCAGAGCCCGGCGCGGCGGCGGAGGGGGGCGGTCTGCGGCATCCCGCCCGCCCGGCAGCGCCTGTTGCAGCGCCGCTCCTCGCTGGTAACTGCTCTCTATTATTAATTATCGTTATTATTTCTACCCCCCCCCCACACACACACCACCCCCGGGGAAAAAAAGGTTCAAAGGGGGCCGGGGAGAGCGGGCGGTGAGGCTGCGGAGAGCGGTGCGGGAGCCCCGGCGGCGGGGCTCAGCACGGGGGTCGGGCTGGGAGCGTGTGTGCCGGTGCGGAGCCGGGCACGGGTAAACGTGCATCCTCAGGGCGGGGGGGGCTGGAAAGGGGGCTCGGCTGCTTTCGGTGTCACGCTCCGGCCGACCTGGCTGCGGGGCCGCTGGCGGGACGGGGCTGGCGGGTGGAAAACCGGTGCTTCTTAACGCAGGCTGGGTCGAGCGGAGCCAAACCGCTGCAAATTAGCCTGGGAAACGGAATTAATTTCAGAAACAGAGCCGGCACTGCAGTCCTGGTTCAAGCAAAGCCCGGTTGATCTCGGCTGGGGGTGAAGTCTGTTGTGAACCGACTTAGGGATGTGGAACGGGGCAGAGAGGGGGACTGGGCAGGACAGGGAGGGGTGGGACACCGGCGTGGAAGCAGTTTTAGCATCTCTGTTAGGTGAAAATGGTCTCATTAGGTTGCATTTAGGGACCCATGAGGAGTCTGCGTCTGGGCTACGTGAACGCTGACCACCCAGCATCTTTTTCTGTGTCGAAAACTGCTTAGCTGATACGTTTAATCTTAGTATTTATTTTTGAAATTCCTTTTTGTCCACAGGGTCCCGCTAAAGGCAACTTCTTTATAGCGGTAATAGTTTTGAGAATTTCTGAAGGGCATTTCCTTTGCCTCACTATGGAAATGAAGAAGCTGGTTTGCATGTTGCAGATGACTCTGCTGTTTGTCCCCTGCCTGCAAGGTTAACGTTTCCCTCCCAGGCTGGCAGCAATCAATTTCCCTCTCTTGCCTCTGCTTCTGCTCTTCCTTTGCACGTACTCCACTGCGTAAAGTGAGTGGAATAGGCTGAGGGGAAAAATTTGGATGTCTTTCCTCAAAAGAAACCACGTAAATGTAATTAAAGGTATGGCTGCAACGTGCATTATAGATGCCGGAGGGGAATTACTTATGTAACATGCCAAAGCATTTGCATTTTTTTATGTAATGGTCATTCAAGAATCAATACTGTGCCCGAGTGATTTATTTTATCATTGGCTTTTGTGCTTAGCGGTGCGAGATTCAAAGCAAAACGTCATAAGGAAGGAATACACATTCCATGCACGCCATGCGAAATCGTGAGCTCTCCCCCATTAGGCTGTAAGCTCGTTTGGGCAGGACCTGCCCAAAAGGAGGATGGAGCCAGACTCTTCTCGGTGGTTCCCAGTGACAGGACGAGCGGCAATGGGCATAAGTTGGAACATAGGAAGTTCCTTTCCAACACACAGAAAAACTTCTTTACAGTTAGGGTGACAGAGCACTGGAACAGGCTGCCCAGGGAGGTTGTGGAGTCCCCTTCTCTGGAGATTTTCAAGACCCGCCTGGATGCAGTCCTGAGTAATGTGCTCTAGGCAATCCTGCTTTAGCAGGGGAGTTGGACTAGATGATCTCTAGAGGTCCCTTCCAACTCTGAAAATTCTGTGATTCTGTGACCTCTGGTGTCACCGTCCTTGCACAGTAAAGACGGTGGCACCTCTACCGTGGTGCAGTCACCTGCTGCGTGGTGCTCAGGGCCCATGGGACACCTCACTTGCCACCCCGGCACCCCTTTCTGTGGGAGGCAGAATTGGGGTGTTCATGCCTGCCTTTGGGGTTGGAGTTAGGGTATGACCAGGGTGAGCATCCAGACCTGGGAGCCCAGACACACTCCGAGTCCCCTGAGCAGATGTAGGCAGGTGCACTGAAGATGACACCCTGAGGAAGGCTAGAAGGATACCCGCAGGATACCAAAATCCTCCTGCTGAAACATTTTGCATGTGTTCGTGCCATTGACAACAAAATACTGTGTTGCAGTCTTCCCTTGGAGGTAAATGTGGAATTTTATGACTGACAATAGGGATAATCCAACAAACCCTTGCCAAAATTTTTACTTTTTCTTCACCAGAGCACTGACTTCCGCAGGGTTAGTAGTTTCACCAACATGCACAAAGCCAAGCGTTTGTCAGGTGGGACATCAGGTTGGCCCAGGTACAGCAGGTGATGGTACTGCGCTTTCCAACTGCCAGGTCCCTTCTGCCAGGTACCCGCTGGTGGGGGCGGCAGGGGAAGCCTTTCCTACAGAGTTGTTTCCTGGCTCTGCAGCGGTGTCTGTATGTCTCTGTGGGCCAGTGCTAGGTAGTGTGTGGACCTCAGGCTGAAAATCCTACTTTTCAAAAACCAGAGTGTGATTTAGGTTTCCTCTCCCAAGGAAGTTTCACATCCTGGATTCTGTGAGCGGCATGAAATTTTGCTTTTATAGGGGCTCCTGGAAAAACTTCTCCAGGCTTCGGTGGAACTGGGGTTTTTCCTCCTTTCAGATGAGAGGAATAAGGTGACCTTTGTGTTTGCAAGATCAAGGGCTATCTTTTTTTGTCTCAGCATAAAAGACTGTTACAAGAGCTGTGCTTAAAACGCCATCTCACTGAAAGGCTTGTGTGAGATTTTCCTGGTGGGGAAAGAGCCTTTGGGGAAAGACCCTTTTTCCATTTTCTGTTCCAGGCCCTTCCCATGGCAGTGGCAGGGGCCGTGACAGCAGCTGGGTTGTGGCACAGCCATCTGAGCGGGTGTCTGGTGTGACAAGACACATGGGAGTGACTGTGACCCAGATCCCCAGCAGTGTCTGGCACTGATCTCTGTTGGTGATCTGTCTTGGGTGACTGGTTGGATGGTGCTTTCAACAGCTGCTTCCAAAATTGCCCTCTCTATTCCTTTAACAATCATAGAATCATAGAATGGTTTAGGTTGGAAAGGACCTTGAAGATCATCGAGTTCCAACCCCCCTGCCATAGGCAGGGACACCTCCCACTAGACCAGGCTGCCCAAGGCCACGTCCAGCCTGGCCTTGAACACCTCCAGGGTTGGGGACTCAACAACCTCTCTGGGCAACCTGTTCCAGTGCCTCACCACCCTCAAAGTGAAAAACTTCTTCCTAATGTTCAATCTAAACCTGCCCTCTTCCAGTTTGAAGCCATTCCCCCTTGTCCTGTCACTACATGCCCTAGTAAAAAGTCCTTCCCCAGCTCTCCTGTAGGCCCCCTTTAGGTACTGAAAGGCCGCAATAAGATCTCCCCGGAGCCTTCTCTTCTCCAGGCTGAACAGCCCCAACTCCTTCAGCCTCTCCTCATAGGAGAGGAGACGTACTAATAGGAGACGTACTAGGAGATGTTAAGACGTACTAATTGTGAGTGAGAAGGTCAGCAACAGTGGCAGTCTAGAAACAGAATATGCTATTTGTGTTGTTCCTGAGTTAGAAAACAAGATGAAACTCAGATGAAAGTCCCTTTCCCACGCCACCACATCACGCAGTGCTTTCTCACCCTTAACTCTTTCTTTCTCACATCCCATCACCATCTCTATGACAGACCTGCAATTCTTGAATTTTCCCGCACACTTCAGGTAGCCCTTGCTAACAAAGTAAGTCCTCAGAAAACTCATACGCTTCCGATCATCCATGCAAAATCAGAGAAAGGAGCAGCGAGGAACCATAGGCAGGATTGTGTTGGAAACACATGCTGGGAGATCATGAGGAGGAACTCGGAGATCATAGAATCATAGAATGGTTTAGGTTGGAAGGGACCTTGAAGATCTTTGAGTTCCACTGCCCCTGCCATGGGCAGGGACACCTCCCACTAGACCAGGTTGCTCAAAGCCCCGTCCAACCTGGCCTTAAACACCTCCAGGGATGGAGATAAACATCTTCTGCTCCTCTGCGTGCACATGTGTAACCTATACTATTGCTAAATAACCAGACTTATTTATTTATGTATTTATTTATTTTACAGATAACCTGCAGGTTTTTCTCATGAAAAGACAGTAATTCATCAGAAATTATAGTCTCTTCCTTGTTATTAGAGAATCCACATTTCAGTTTTGAGGGCTGGATGAAATACGTACCAATTGTAACAGTGTGGGTTACCAAAAATGGAACGATTTTCATCAAGAAGAAGCTAGGACCATGCTGTTAGTCCTCCTACTGACCTTTTTAGTATTGGCGTCATAGGGAGCTCACAACAGGAAAATTCACAAATTGGTAATAGCATTACGAGGTGGACCTGAGAGATGGATTTCTAAATTGATGGTGGACTATGCAAAGAAAACATCTGCTTCTTTTCTCTTGGTATTTTGCTTTTTTCAGGCTCTCCGTGTGCTGCCTGTGAGCAGAGACCCTCTGGAGAGTGCCCGAGCAGAGCCCCCGACCCAGCCGGCTCTTGGGAGCCCTGAAGTTGGTCCCGCTGTGTGCAGGCTTAGGAGCCTGAGTCGGATGTTCAGTGTTAGGGAGGGGAATACTCCTCATGTAAATGTCTGCAGTCTGTAGGCTTCCTCTTTTCCTTCCTACCCTACCTAGTGACCCGGTGACCTTTAATATTTACAGTGCATTCATTTCCTTCTCACTTAGGGGAAGACAGCTAGCCCAATTTCCTTTTCTCTTATGGGAAGATAGCTAGTCCACTTAATCAGCGTTTTGAATAAACCTAATTTATTTTATAACCTGCTTTAGTCATAGTTAATTTGTTTCTATTGTGATCTTCCTTATACATTTTTTTTAAGGTTTTATTCTGAATCAATATTTAACATATTTCCCCAGTTTAAAATTTATTTATCTTTGTTGGTTTTCATTATTGAACCATCAATATTTACTCTTCCTTTCCTGTTGTGATATTTTAGCACTAGTAGAACTTTATTAGATTGTGAAGGTACGCCCTTGACTACTGCTGTTTCAGGAAGCCACTGAAGTTGTTTTGTAGGGTTTTCTTCTTAAAAGAAAATCTCAAAAGAAGGTCAACACATTTCGTTTTGTTCTTGCAAGCCCTTATCCTGCAGAAAGTGGACCGGTTTAGCTGGGGACACCCATACGTATGAGCTAAGTAAGCACGTATGCTTTTACATCAGAAAAGTTTCCTTCTTTGCAGCACTGCATTTTAATGGAACCCACTGAGCATGAGATTTGGGTAGATGAACTCCAGAGGTCCCTTCCAGCCAACATACCCACGGTTCTTTCTTCTCAGCCTGTGTAAACTGGGTACAAACTGGGATGCAAAAGCGTGGTTAAAACTGTAGTGTGGAAGTATCTGGGACAGCAGAGAGGCAGCCCATGCCTTTCACATCACGCTTAAATCAGCGAGTCCAAAAGTTTTTGGAAAAGGAGGTCACCGTCATTTCTGGAACTGATTTCCCCAAAGAAAAGGCACTGTAAAACTTCAGCAAAAAAATATTTGTTTCAGAGACCTGAGTAATTTACAAAATGTTGTTGTTCCTGTAAGCAGAAATAGCCGCATTTCTCATCAAAGTGAAATTTCTTTCCTCATTACAGTTCCTGTCACCGTGCTGATATGTTGCCTAACCCTGAAATAAAAGCAGTTTTGTTAACTTCTTACAAATGCTTGTTGCCATGTTGGGACTGAATTGCTTGTCTCTCTCAGGGCAGAAAAAAAATACAAAAAAAAGTATCATTTTCTTGTGTGTACTGGTAAAAGGGAGCCAGTGTGCCGGCAAAGAGTGGAATTGAGTAGAAAAAAAAATCTGAAAAAAAGCCAGAGTTACAGCTGTTTGTTTGTTTGTTTGTTTGATAATAGTTTTATATGGTCATCATATTAAATGACAAGGAAAAATGCAAACTCCAGTGTCTGCTTTTAAGCTGAAGTCTCAAATTGAATCACTGGAGACATACCTAAAAATAGTGTCTTTAGAAACAACTTTGTTTCATGATTATGTAAAGATACATAAGAACATTCTCTAATTTTTATATAAACTAGCTTCTGAATGATTGACCCTAGGAAGTTGTTAATATCATTTTTATTCTGTTGCTTATGGGAAGAACTCAAAAGATGAGATTTCAGTGTATCTTACAGACAAACGCTTCTTTGCATTTACATGAAAATAAACAATTTATGCCATGTATAAAAATCTCTTTACAATCTATAGAACTTTTACCCTACTTTTAAATTCAAAAACATCTGCACTCCTAAGTGTCAGCAAACTTTTCTAGCATTTATGCCCTGTTGTTTTGTACACAGTCCTTGCTTGCCTGACATTCTGTAAAGAGAAATATGAAATTCAGTTTGTGAGATTTTCATCATGAAATATTGGTTATAAACTCTTGAAAATGTAACTGGCTCCTATTAGTTAGCTTTGGCAGACTATTTTTGTCTTATTCCCTTCCCCATAGGTTTGCTGTCTTGATGTACAGGCAGGTGTCATGACTTTGCTCCTCAGTTTTTTTCACCTGTGTATCCAGGTCAGAGTTTTCAAAATAAAACTTAGATTTCACATTACCCAGTTTAAGACATGAAAAAAATAGAGCAGTCTCTGGAAAGTGCTGAGCAGCTACCGTCAGAAAGCTGTACTGTACTCCTTAAGGTCCCAGGGAAAAGGATGCATCCAGGCTTTCTGAAAGACCTGCAGACTAGAAGTTTGTGGAAGTCCTCGGGTTCTGGATCTCAGAGGTCACCCAGTTCCACTCTGGGTTAGAGAAAACAGCAAAGACCAGACAACATAAGTGGAAATATCTTGAATTACATTTTGCAGGCACAGTGAGGTCATTTGCATGTTAGTGACTTGATCAGCTTGGCTTTAATAAGCGAAGTTAATCAGAACTGTGATGAGCACAGGAAGCGTGAGCAGGGACATGCAATGAGCAACAATGTCAGAACATTTGTTTTTGCGCGTGAATTAAAATGAAGTAGTTTATGCGTTCTTTAAAAAAAAAACCAACAAACAACAACACAACACCCTTAGTTTCTCCGAACAACTCTGTTTTAAAATATCCACCTTGCCATTTCTCCATGAGCATGCTTTCCCATCTGCTTGGACCCCGCTCATCAGGGGGGTCCTCACCAACTGCTCCGCTGTAAGGATAGGCAGAGTAATTCCTAGCTTGGACGGGCTCCCCTTGCTAAAAAGACCAAGAATCAGAGGAAAACATCCTCCTCACCAGGTACCCAAGGCCAAACAAATGCTTTGCCAAGCTGTCTGGTGTGGTTGTCCCCATAAAGAAGCCACCTCTGAGTGTGGGAACAGGCTCTCCTGAACCTGGTGGGAGAGATCTGTGGTGCCATCAAGTGCTAAGCCTGTGGGCATCTGCTGTCTGTGAAGTGGTGCAATAATAACATAGACATCACATGGAGAGATGGCGCGAGATGACACTGGGGCTGAGGGAGTGATACTGTGCTACTCCCTTCCTGATGAGGTGGGGTCATCGGCCACTGAAGGTCTCCCATGCTCATGAGAACGTGTTTCTCAGAACTGACACCAACCATAAACTCTTAAAAAAGAAACTGCCTTTGTCAGTAGGAAGCCTGGTATTTGCAAAAGTTGTTGAGCTTTAGGTAGTACCAGGAGTGTCAGTATACACAGAGCATTTGGGACAAAGAATTTTAAAAAAGTCCTGCAAAGAGAAAATGATGTTTTGCACATTTGGCGTCCTGACGATGGTAAATGCTGTACACGATGAGGCAGTAATCACTTTCTTTATTTCTATATTGCAAACAGAGTTGTTATGTTGTCTGTTTGCCTCAGAGAGATTGCTGGGTCTAAAAAGAGATACCAAAGGAGACAGACTTCCAAGAAAATGAGAAAGGGATTTATAGTCAATCAGAGAAGGAAAATGTCCTTATGAAAGATTCTTTAAACCCACCATCAACAGGATAACTGACACATTTTACGTCTGATTTCTAGTATCAGAAGGAATCAAAATCAAAATATTTGTTAATATTAATCACTTTTTTTTTTTCCAGAAATACCACCCTTCCCCTGCCTTCTTTTAATTTTGAGTGTTCATTGAGTTAAAAAAGCAATGTAGTCTTAATGCTGTGATATACCAGTGAGTCCCAGTACTTTTGTGGATGCCACACATATAGGTGAGAAAACAATTTTTCAAGACGATTCAAAAGCAGCCCTCAGGTGAGGATTGGCATTTTACACTGATTTTCACATAACCCCTGCTGCAAAGCTGGGAGTGCCCATGCATTTGCCTTTGTTCTCATTTGCATCCCAACGTCCAGACTTCATCAACATCTACTTTCACAATTACATGCCCTACATAGACAAGCAGAAAGTCAGAAGAGGAAGGACTGTCCAATGGTTAGACCACTATTTTGAACCATGGGAGATCTCCCTCATATATATATATATTAAAAAAGGGTCTTTTTTAAAATAAGAGATGTAGAATACGTTGGTCTGTGTCAGCTTGGTTGCTACCAACATTTGAGCTAGCTTCTTTAAACAAACTCAGGTATTTCTGCACTACTCTGCCTTCAGTGTCTACACGCCCTTAGTTAAATGAGTTTGTGCAACCAATGGTAACCAGAAATCCTAGCAGCTGCAAGAGTGGTATCCTCTTAGGCTGTGACCACCATGTATCTGCCGTGTATTTATCCTTTCATCCTTCCTCTCAGAGGCTTTCTTGGGGTGGGATTTGAGTACTCTCCTGCATTGGCCCAGATGGGTGGTGTGTCCCAGAAATTTTGGACAGAAGCACACAGCCTTTCCTTAAATGCTCACTTATTTTGCAAGGGTAGGTAGGAAGACCTGCTGAAAAGATGGCCCTTAGTAAAAGCTGTGGTTTGTGGCTGCAGATACCTGTGTGCTGGGAAGGAAAGGAGACCACAAAGCTTTGTGGGGAGGCTGCAGAGCAGCTGGTACACAGGATTTTACTAAATGCACAGTATTTTCTCTCATTCATGAGTCAACATCTCTTGCATTCATTGCTGGAACGTGCCCTTGGGTGTAGAGTAGCTGGAGCATCGTAGTAGTTCACATGCCAGCTCTCCTCATGGTGCCTCATTCATGCAGCCTTGGCCAGGTGTCCCTGAGCTTTAAGTCAAACAAGCCCACAGTACCGAAATCTCACTGGGGTGTGAAAATACACTTATTTTTTAAAAGCAAGGTTTCCATGGAGGAAACAGAGATTGCAACATACGGCTGCAACTACTGAGGAAATGTAAACAGGCTGAACTAAACCTAATCTTTGCAAAGGCACCTGAGAACCCTCTTGTTTAAACAGGATTTGCAAGTCAGAACCTGCGGTGTACAGTTGAGGATGCACTTACAGGATCAGTGTGCTGCACAGGAGCACGGTGGGTCTTACTTCTCTGTGAAATGAGTCAGGAGTAGGTTGGTTTGTAGGGGATGGTTGCAGGCCACCAGAAGGACCCCCCCAGTTTTTCTTCCTCTTGCAGTTGCAGGAACAGCTCATGTGCAGAGGAGGGAGAAGGACCAGGCAAACTGGTGGGATTTTCTTCAGTGGGAGATCTTTGCCTGGCTCTGCTATAATTTGGCTGTCCAGTGTTTCTGACAGCTAAAACGGGTATTTCATTACGCACTACTCAGTCAGGTAATATGTAATGCTATGAGGAGCTGAAGAACATATTTTGTTATGCCTAAAACTTAGATACTTTCCACACCAATGCTTACAAAATGATTTAGAGTTACTGTCATGTAGGAAACTCATTGCTGCTCATGTGAAGCTCATAACTCGCCATGTGGAAAAAGGCAAAGAACTGCCTGAAGGAGCATTAAACCAGCCAAAGCAAGTTTAACTAGCAGGCGGACTGCTCCTGCCACGCTTAACACTGAACCCTCTTTCCCTTAAGCTATTTGGTGGTTTGTGTTAATCTTTTATCTCAGTCTCATTCCACCTCTCCTGTGTGCCTGTCCTTCAGCCCTGGCTCGCAAAGGGGATTGAAATAAAAATGGAAGATGCTCCTGCTTTCTCCTCCTTTGACCCTTTGCAGCTCTCTGAATGATGGTGGTAGAGCAAAACATCCTTCTGTCTGTCTGTCGTATCTGGTTTCTCTTACCTCCCTCTCTGTCTCACCCGGGATAATGCAAGCCCTTTGAGTAAGCTTTCTTTCTTATCCTTTGTCTTTCTTCACTCCTGGAACCACAGTGCCTGGAGGCTCCAGAAGCTCTTGTAGAAACCAGCCCTAGGAACAAAGACACAAAGATGCAAAGGGAAAAATAGCTGGGCACCCAGGAGCATTCTGGAAGAAAATTTCCCAGCTGCATTACCCACCCCTCTATGCAAACTTGAGGTGCCGGAGAAGATGGTTTCTGGCCAGCATTCACAGTGATTGAAGCCATTTTCATCCCTGGGCAGTAACATGTCTTATGGTACCTGGTCCTGAGTTTTGGAGTGGACTCCATGGCTGGTCTGTACATACTGCCCATGGCAGTGCTTGCCAGCCACCTATTTGCCACCAGCTTCAGTGGGAACCTGCCCAGAAGAACAGGATTGGCAACCCCAGGGTGGATGTTTTGATACTGCTGCCTGTGGAGATCTGCAGAGGACTGACTTTGCAGCCTCTTTGGCTCAGTCCTTGCGCCTATGGAGCATGCAAAATGCTGCCAGCACCGTGGAACGTTAGAGCTGTGGGAGAAAATCATCTCATACTGATGGTGCACCAAGAAATCCTCCTGCTCAGGTGATATTCCTGGTGCCCATCCCTCCTTTGTGCGCCCTCAGTTAACCCTTGTGGGGTGTGTAGGGGAGACCGAGGCAGAGAATAAGCTTCCACAAATGGCTCACAGCTGTTTGGGAAGCCACTGTGGCTCCATTCTCCTTCAGTCCCTGGACCACCTGCTTTCCCCTTTCCCTCCTGCTGCTGTAGGGCAGGTACCAGCTCACCGGGGCAATCCCAGCCCCAGGCTCCCTGCGCGCCCATGTCTTGTCCTTGGCACAGCTTCAGCTGTCTGGCCAGGGGGAGTGATGGAGTGGCTGCTGGCCATGCCTCAGTTGTCCATACCGGCCAGTTGCCCGCTTCCAGGTCACAATGTAAGCTGGTCTGTGGTATCATCTGCAGATGTTTCCTTCATCTTGAATGTGTTCAGGGGTCTATGCCCCTGCTGCTTGGCAACACCTGAGCTCGGAGGTGATGGAGTTCGCCATTCATTGTATGAGGCACTGATAAATATCCAAGAAGGGGCTAAAGGCATCTGCCTGAGACCATCTCCAAAGCTGTCCTACTGATTGGCTCAGCTGTACAGTGAGGGAAGGAAACTGGGCAGAAAAAACAGCCAGGAGCAGGCATAGTGACACTGTCTCTTTGGGGGTTCCGATTTAGGGGATGGGTTGTGTGCTCTTGCTCCTTACAGGTCAGCAGGTGCCTGGGAAAACAGACCTCACTATTGATGTGCAGGTGACCTGCATGGATGCCGTGCTCTGTAAGTTTATTTAGTGGGATGCAGAGCTGAATATGGCTGAACACTATTGCTCCTTGGGCTGTTTATGCAGGGGATACAGCTGCCTGGAAGAGTTCTTTTCCCTTGATCTGTTGAGAGCAAAGAAGGCATTTGCTGGGATTACCAGTGTGCATCATTTGGATATCACAGGGCTTGTCTCCTGGCTCTGCCCTGCAGAAGGTCTCAGTTTCTAAATTCCTGACACCACTGACAAACACATGCACAAGATCAATACAATTGTGGAGTTTTCATTTGCTACTGAATTGTTTAACATTTCAGTTTCCCCTGTGTCCTTGAATGTTGTGTCAAAAAAAGCAATTAATGTTTCAAGTTTATCTGTCTTTTAGATAATGCTCAAGAGCTGAAATTTCATGGTCCTTTTCAAGAACAGCTGTTTAGGGGCTCTTTTGAGCCTTCTGAAATTTGAAAACACACCTGATGACTTTGCCTTGTTAGCTTTCGGTGTGCATTGACCACAGCAGCACAGAAAATGTATCAGCTAAGTGAGGATGAGGAGATGAGAAGCTCCTCTGCTTGTCTGAGGATATGGTCTGCCCGTTAGCAGTGCAGGCAGCTCCTCTCTGGTACCCACTGGTAGCAACCCAAGCAGCATCTGTGTGAGCAAACTCATGCCACCTGATATGCATCTGACACTTCACTCTTGGTGCTTGCTTTCTAGTGGTGGATCTTCCATCTCTCTGTGCTCCCTCAAAGGTTTTTCACTTTAATCAGTCAGCAAAATTAAAGTCTAGTTTTCTTTTTTTGCAATGTGTGCCTTCCGTATGATTGCTAACTTAACTATTCCAACATAGAGGGTCTTCCTGACCATGTTTTAGTCAGGTGCTAAATACATTGTTTGCTAAAACTTGTCCAGGCTGCCTCAAACTTTTGTGCAGATGTGCAAAGCCTCTCAATCTTGGCCACTGTTACTGCCAAAGTCTGGCTACTGCTCTGTATAGACTTTCAGAATTGGAACATCTCTGGATGAATAGCCTTCGGTTGTCTTGCAGAGCACATCCACATCTCTTCAACCTTATCTCAGCTGAGCTTCTGAGAGGTACCAGTGCCAACCACTAGGACAGGAAGGTGTCTGACCAGCAAGGTGAAAAAAACATGCAAAGAAAAGCTTGTTTTTGCTTATCTGAGATAAGTAAAGCTGATACTGGAAACATGAAGGAATCATAACTGGGTTTTTATGGGGCTCGGACAGATGCGGAATTACAGCTAAGACCAGCTGTCATTGGTGTTCACAATTGCTAGCATGCAGAGAGGGGCAGAAATGTCTCCCTCTTCCCAAGCTTTTCCCCCTCATATTTGTTAGTTTACATATGTCATGGAAAGGATTCATCCCAGATACAAGCTCTGACTCAGAGGTTTTCTTAATCACCATGTAAAAATGTTACTGGGACTAGGTTAGTCAGGAAAGAGGGTGGCCTTGCACATGTTCCTTTTCCAAAAATAGAGATGCACCAGGTAAGAGTCTGTTGGATTCAGGACCTTTGCAGCAATCCTGACCTCAGATACCTCCTGTGTTCAATTTCCATACTAATGCCTCCACCAAGAAAACCCCACCCAATCTTTTTTTTGTCTTCCTGCAGCTTCAGGCGATGCAGGACATGGTCCTTCTGAGGGAAAGACCATCACCCAGCCCAGCACACCGTCAGCCTTACTGCTGGCTTTCATCCTTCATCCTCAGGAGTGGCGAGTCCCCCGATGCCGAGCCAGAAGCTGAGCCGGCTCTGCAAACACAGCCACAGCGAGGCTGGAAACGAAACCCCCTCGGTTCGGGCATTTGCTCTCCACATTCTGTACTGAGAATTTTTTTAATTTTCTTTTTTTTTTTTGGATGTGCTGTAGAAAGACAGCAAGTTCCTCCTAGGAGAGGCAAACTTCCCCTCCCAACAGGGAACTAATAACTGCTTCTATGGGTTTCTGAGCAGCAGTTTCTGTGCAGAATTTCAAGCCGTTGACCCCCAGGCTTGGAAAATGCAGGCGAGAGGCTGTCAAAAGAAGTGGGGCTTCTGAGCTGAATACCCTTCAAAATATTACTAAGAATGCCAGCAGAAGAGCACCGTGTGAACGCGAGCAAGCAGCAACTGCTAAGGCAGGAGTCAGGGAGTAAGGAAACGGCAAGAGGTAGAGGGAGAAAGGGAAAAAATATCGAAAATGTGCCAAGGGAAAATGAGAGACTAAAGGGAGACATGCCAAAAAAAGAGGAAGAGATGCAGGAATACAGCTTTTAAAGAAGCTGAGTGGGGAAAAAAAAAAAAAGAAAAATAAGCTAAAAGCAAAGCAAACAGACTAGGAGGTTAAAATTTCCAACATTTAAAAACATATAAAATCAACATATAATGATAGTGTATAAAAGAAGGTACGTATGCGAGCGTGCCTGCACGCACACGACATTTTGTTCAGTCCTACAGGTGTCTGTCCGCAGATTTCTGTCTGGATGCAAAGCAAATTGAGTTATTCTTTGCTTGGCAAAAAGCCACCTGTGGAGAATTTGTTCAGGAGAGCAGCTTCATTTGTAATTGTGTTTGGGTTTGGGGTTTTTGTTGTTGTTGTTGTTGTTGTTGTTGTTGTTTTTCCTGGCATCAGCCCAGTTTGCAGCAGAAAGCAGGTACTTGAAATTCTGGTGGTGGTGGTATGATGGTGCCTGGGTTCCCAGCAGAAGTCCTTTATCTTTGCCGTGTTAGCCACCCCAGGCTCGCGGCAAAGCCCTGCACCCACGTAGCAGGCAGGGGAAGGGACCGGGGGATGCCTATTTTTCTACCCCACCAAAGCCACCTATGGTTCACTCACCAAAAATTGAGTGAGATTGAGGCTGTAAGCGTAACAGATAAATGAGACGGTTGGTTAACTATATGACAGCTTTCGCCAGATCCACATTCCCAAAAATCATGACTTTGTTTCCTCCCAGCTTTGCAAGAAAAAAACCACTGTCATAATTATTATAATTAAAAATAAAACATTTTTCCAATCTGTTTCTCCACGCTTTTCACTCCTGTAAGCCTCTGGCCAGCTGAGCCACCCAAGTCATGTTTTCATATATTTCCCCCCATCACAAAGGTTAAATATTTCTTGAAAGAAAAACAGAACAGCTAGAAAACAGATTTTGGGCCAAGTCAGGTTCTAACCAAGACTCCAGTCTTCATAGTAGTGAAAAAAAAACCCAAAACGTTGCAACAGCCCCTGTGAATGACACTTCTAGACCCATATCCTTGTGGAAATGGGTTTCTCAGCTGGCAGAGCTACTGTTTGAGAGGTGGGAGTTGGGGGCTTTCCCAGGAAAGCCAAGGGCACGTGTCCTCCTCCTGTGGCAGTTGGCCCTGGGAGGAGGCTACAGGCCATGGCCACTTGGTCAGTAACAGTGGCCAGGCTTTCCCAACCTCTTCTTTGCTCCCTCGCCCCAAGTAAAAACTAAGGTTAGCTCATGCACCGTTATTAATATTTCACTAATACTCCCCGTTGCAGCAAATGGATGGTTTTGCTCAATAATTCATGGCTGGGCGTAGCCTATTAAATTTGTAGTGGGGTGTACACTTTCATGTTATTTATTTATCATTGCTTTCATTTTAAAGGTTGTTTGTTTTTTGTTTTTTCCCTGCTATTTCATTTTTCACTTGCTTAAATGCCTCTCCTTCAAAGTTCAGCCTGCTTGCAGGAAATTAATCTTGTTCCTTAGGCCTTTTAAGTAAGGCTAAGCTCTTACCGCGAGGGCCTGGGACTGGGCCATCAGGAAAATGTTCAGACACATTCGGTCACTTCAGTGCAGGAGAACTCTTTGAAGCAAATGACTGTGGGACTTTGATACCAAGTCTGACAGCCTGAAGTTCATCCGTGGCCTCAGAGCTATCTGCTTTTTGTTTCACAGGCATGTCTGGCTCCTTATGCTGAGGGAACAACCTGCTCCAAGATCAGAGACTGACCGTTGCCCCATCTCCTCCTCTGCCAGCAGGCACTGTTCTCTCCTAGGCCCCTGCACATATGTTTTGGGGAGTGTAAATCTTTCTAGGTTGGTTGTAGGTTGTAGCCCCTGCTTAGGAGGGGTCTTTTGCTAAGCTTTGTGGAAACAGTCTACTCATAGATTATTTGATCTTTGTGGCTCATCTTGATTCCTAAATAAGACAGCCTGTCAATGAAAACAAAATAAAGATTTCCTTAGAAGCCTCAAAGACAGGTTTTCAGAGTTAAGGGTTTGGAAACCAAAAGCTGCACAAGCATGTGAAATCATACACCAGTGTCCCAGCCTGGGTTTAACGGGATGTTATCCTCTTGGCCGTTCCTGTGCCCAGCTCCAGGGGAAAGGGTGAGGTTTGGAGAGCCACTGCTTCTCAGAATGACCCCACCAAAAACATGCTTTTCAGTACTTCTTTTTACATGTCTCTGTCTCTAGACATGCCAGTATACAAACCTAGATGTCCCTCCCTGCCCAAGTGTCAATGCCTTTTTGCTGATTGGCACTGGAGGTTACCAGCCTTGCTGTGTGGCAGAGGTTTCCCTTCATTTTCTTCATGCCTGTGTAGGCATGGGCCATCACCCTCCATGCTAGCATCTCCCTCCTCCTCTGGCTCCCAGGGCACTGCTGGGAATGCTGACAGAAGTGGTCCATGGGGGGTCGGTGGGTCCTGATGTGGAGGGTGATGGTTGCACAGGGGTCGGAGATTCCGTGTCTCAGGGAGGGAGAGCACGGTGGCAGACTCCAGCTGGAGGTGAAGCCCTGCAGGGGTAGGTCTGCCCCAATCCTTCCTGCATGAACAGATTGAGACACGGGGTGAGATGATCTTGTTGTACCAACAGATATTTCATGGTATCATGATTCCACCCCAAAAGACCCCTGTATGCAGGTTGTGACAGGTTCAACGGGATCACCCACCGTTCCTTTGCATTCTTAAGGCTTTTTCGTGCAGATGTAATGCAGGAGTACTACAGCTTAAAAGGTATTATTTTCACATGCATTCTGCAAAGCCCCCAGTCTTTATTAATCTCTCTCCTGCAGAGATCACACGTGGTATTTCAGGATACATCGCTAACATAGACAGTCCCAGCAGTGGGTCAGATTACCTCCCCCCACCTGAGCACATGCCATCAGAGTAAATGACTCCTGCTTTACAAGGACTCATTTACCTTTCAACAGCATTTAAGTTCCCAGGGTCCATTTTCAGAAACGAGGCAGGCATTTCAGTGCCTAAATCACTAGTGGCTGCAGGAAGCGTCACTGACTTTAATAGGAACAAGAACAGGGTCACACGGAAAACAGCTGTGATTCAGATAGCATCAAACTAGTGGGAATTAGATCGGGTCCTCCGTACTTATATAAGAGCAAGATACTATTTGTTTAAATGAGATCACTTTTAAATAATTGCCATTAATTTTGCTGTGCCCTAGTTTTTCATGGGCCAGGAGGTTCCCCTCAAAGGGTTCATTTAAAATTGTGCTGTCATTAAAACAAAGATACTTTGCAAGGTCCGCAGGAAGCTTCCGCTGTCAGCTTGGAAGATCTGTGCTGCCGTCCCCGCTCTGCTCCCCACCACGGCCTTCCCATCCTGTGTATGTTCTTGGGTGGAGGACATGTCCACAACCCGTGACTGTATCAGCAGCGGCAAGGAAGGCATTGCATTATAGGAATGTGATTTTGCAAAATAATAGCTTTTGGAGAAACTCATTCCCTGAAGCAGAAGCAGCCTGCAGGAAGGCAAAGATCTTGGGAGATGGCAGTGGGAAGTTACAAACACAAAAGCCAAGAGGTAGTTGTGCCCGAAAAGCCACCATGGGAATACCCTTCCCTAGTTCCCACAAGGAAACTGTTCACCTATAGCAGACCCCAACTCCCTCGTTGTTTGGGGACCCCTGCACACCCCCTCTGGGCTGCCAGAACACAATGCTGCCAAGTAAGATGAAGCCATTCTACCTCTTCTTAGGCAGATGCCTCAGTTCCTCCGAATATAATTCCCATTCATTGATGGAAATGGGATCAAAGGTTCCTGCAGGCTTTTTGGGTTACCACTTACCTTGCTGAGAAATATCCGAGCTTGATGACGGGAGAAAGCGGGCAGTCGTTGCCCTTCCTAAGTCTCCCTGAGGCAGCCGGGGGTGATGGGGAGGAAGGTGAGAGCCTCTCGGCAGGCGAAGAGGCGGGAGTGAACCTGCGCTGCCGCTCAGTGCTGCGGGGCTGACGCGGAGGCAGAGGAGAGCCGAGGCTGCGGGAGAGGAGGAGAAAAGCCGAGGATGGGTTTGAAGCCTGCGGTGACACGGTCTGGCTGACCTGCAGCGAAGCGTGGCTGCGTTGCACGGGCAGCAGGATGAGCGTGTCAGCGTTGCAAAAGGTGCGTGGAAAGACGGGTCCTTCAGAACGGGGACAAAAAGGGGCAAGGCTTCTGAAGTGGTGACAACAGAAGGGGAAAGGATTGTTTCTGACCTTTTCAGCTGTGGCTCAGGGGCATGGTCTGTTTGTAATTATAGTCCCCCCTCTGTGAGTGATTAGACACAGTGCACGTTAATTCATGGTACTTAATTTGTAGACAATCATCTTAGCTGTTTCTGTCTTTGCCTGTAACTGGAGGAACACCCCTCTCTAACTCTTCTGCCTTCCATGCAAGTAAAACTCAAAGTAGCTGCATTGGGATTTTGGCCCTAAGACTGAAGCTGTAGGTTAAGTGTATTATTTTTCTAATGCGGGACAGTAATGGACGTTTAACTCAGTGTCACAGTACCTCCTATCATCCCAGCAGCTAGCCTGTTGCTAACTGTAAGCATACTTTATTGCAAAATACAAGCTATTTATATTGAAGAGTTACGATTCAACACGCTTCTAGGGAATTGATACTATAATTATTGTCTGCAGTATCCTCCCCCGTGTAAGAAATTACATTAGAGAGATCATTGTCATATAATCGTACCTTGTCAGCAATATCACAAACGAACACCACACAGGTACAAGTTAGCCAGGTACAGGTAGGAGTTAACTATTGCACCATAGCAGTTAAATGTATTTCAATGCTGCCCAATAAAATTCTTATTTGTGTGGTGCTTCAAGGTTGCACAGTGCAGAAGTTAAATAGTGCGTTGTCATGACAGGACTTCAGCTGGGGTTACGTGTAAAGACTACTTAAGTAGTTAAGTACTTAAGGACATAGTATGGAGCTCAGTCTAAGTGAGATGAATATAAAATATCATATGCTAGGGCAGAAAATCTGAGTCTCTCACCTACCTTCTACATAAGCTATAATAACTCAAGAGAGGATATTAAGAGTGCTTAGCAAACGTCTCTGATAAGGAAACACTCACCCTTAGTTTCCCTGTGCAAGTAAGATGTTAGATTTAAAGCATGCATCCATTTGGTGCCCTCTTCTCTATCTCAGAAAAGGTATTGCAGCATTCAAGGAGATCTTGTGGAGAGCAATAGAAATAATTAAGGATGGGGAAAAGGTAAAAGGTCTGTAAGAAAAAAGTTGGGGCAAACCGTCAGGCTGGTGTTAAATATCCTGGAAAACCAAGAAAAGGAGTCGTGGCACAGCCTATCAAATAACAAAATACCATAGGGGAGGTATTTTTCTAATAGAAGGAAGTAATCAAAAATGCCTGGAACATGTGTCAATGTAACTCTGAATACAGCGAATGTATGCGTGCTTCAAGGATGGATCTTAACTATGGGGATTTGTTCATGAGAAGGTTTTCCTGAACCTCTATACATCAGCATGTAGCTGATGGTCCAGCTGGTCTCATGAATTGTGAATGACAGCTTTTTCAATTAAAGTAATCCAGTTTGGTTATTTTTTCATCTGCCTGTTTTCAGAGGTAAAAGAACACAAGTTGTTAAAAAAGCTGAAGGATGATTCTCAGCCTGTGGAAACTGGAGGGAATTTTGCTGTCAAGGCAGGACATTTCTTAAAATCCCCACGGGACTGGTGAATCACTTTTATCTATTGATGTTGTGTTTTCAGTTCTGTTCAGGCTTCTGCAACATTGTGTCATCAGGATTGAAAGACAGCTAATATTTGCATCCATCAATCACTTTTACACTTGACCCTCAGTGTAGCTGGGAAACATGTCCTTGAAATTGGTCTCAGTTGTGAGGCCACATGAAGAGCACTGTGTCCTGTTTGAGGCTCTCCTGTACAAGAAGGGCTTTGACAAACTGTAGAGAGCCACCAGGATGGTCATGGGCTGGAGCACACCAGGCGGAGAGGGCTGGACTTGTTCGGCCTTGAGAGGAGAGTGCTGTGAGGGATCTTCTTGGTGGCTACACCTACCTAATCAGAGCTTATAGAAAAGATGGAGCCAGCCTTTTGTCAGAGGTGCGCACTGAGAATAAAAAGATCACAAGTTGCATCAAGGGGAATTCCAACCACACGCAAGGGAAAAAAGTTTTCACAGTGAGGACAGTCAAACGTTGGCAGAGGTTGCCCAGAGGTGCTGAGGAGTTTCCATCCCTAAAGACACCGCCCCGAGTGCCCCAGACTGACTTTCCAGCCAGCCCTGCATTGAGCACGGGGTAGTGCTGCAGACTGTGTTGTTCTGCAAGTCTAAAACGTGGCTGCTTTTAATTGCCAAAGAGAGAAGGTGTTTTGTGCGTGCGTGCGTGCGTGCGCGCATGTGCTTAGTGAGAGAGAACGGAACCGAAGAGGGGTAAAACTGAGAGGAAGTGGGTACACAGCAGTGGCCCTATTGTAGGAGTAACGAGGTGCAAAAAGAGACCAGAGACGGGTAGATTTCCTTATAAAGACAAAATCTATTTCACTATGACGTTTTGTCACCAGTCACTTCCCTCTCTGGGCTCAGTCTTGGGCTTGCAGTCTTGGGCTTGATTAGTTGCTCTGCAGAAAAGGAAGATTTTCCTAGTCACGCAGCAACCTGTTTCGACATACTACTTCGCAGTTCCCCAGCCTACTAAAAGGTTTTTGGTTTTTTTTTTTTTAAAAAGAAGTTCTCCCCTTTCTATTGGATTTGCAGCTGTTGAGCAGTTGCTCCGGCAGTTTGGACCCACTGCTTGAGCCCGGGAGGTAAGATCACAGCACCTGCTTTTTTTTTTAGCAAGCCGCCCTCATCGCGCGTACGAGCAGTTTAACTGCACAGGAAATTGTGGTCACCATGAAAAAGCAGTGCAGGTTCTGTATTAGCGTGAAGCGTTTTCCAATTGTCTTGTGCATGGCGTTTCTACTGACCTTCAGGGAAGTGTTTGATGGATTTAATTGGGCATAGTGGTCTTGGACTGAGTAGAGTGGTGGGCTCGGACTGAGTAGAGTGGTAGTCTGTGAATTTGCATTTGCTGGCATTTCATTAGTTTGGCAGGGTGTGATAAAGTAAGAAGCCATTATTTAGATTGCAGAGTGAATCCCTGTTAAGAGGGTAATTCTAATTCCCGTGATGAAAAACACTGATTCATAAAGCTAATGTATTTTGGCCCGTATTATTTACAATACACTCTGCTGCCTGTTAGGACATTCATACTAGGCTTTTATAAATGTAATTTTACTCTCCAGAGAATAAATCCAACTGATTCATGAAGGAGCCTGATTGTAGTAGCGACTTCTGCTTTCAAAATGGTGATATGTGGTGGTCCTAACATTGTATTTGCTTTTTAAGATCTTGACTGTTGAAGCTGGTCAGGCTTGTCCCTTGTCTTCTTTAGGATTTCAGCTCAGGCTGTAGATGAACTGTGACTTGCAAAGGTCTGCAGACATTTTAGGTGGTAGTATTGTGAACAGGAGCCTTTGGGCTTAGCTTTTTGCTCTGTAGGAGCAGTAAACTTGCTGGTCTTGTCAGACAGTGGTTTCCTCAGCATGTGCATTTGGTTTGAACACCGTACAACTGACCCTTAAGCCTGTGAGTAACTTGACTTTCCAAGCAAATGGAACCTTTTTTAGGTCTTTGTTAGCATAGCCAAAGCCACAGACAACATTGGCTGGCTGACCCCTCGCTGCCACAGATATCAAGTGAAGATGATCTCTAGCAAATGGTAGGCAAGATTGTGCCATCAGGAGCGCACATGGGTGCTCAGCAGATGGCTGTTTGATTGTCTTGATAACAGTAGATCATGCCCTGAAAACTCTCATGTCGAGAAACTCCAGCATGTATCACCTTCCTCCCCTCTTGCTCGTCACACAGGAGCAGTTTGCCCTCCCGAGATGGGGCCAGAGGGTCTGCAGGGGGTTCGGGATGGGGCTGGGCAAACTCTTCTGAGGGGACGGGAGATGTGGAAAACCCCTCTGTGGTGGGAAACTCCATGGAGGAGGGATGCTAGAGCCAGGAGGGAGTGGGAACTACCTGCCTGCCTGCTGGTAACCAGAGTGGGGATTTCTGCTTCAGTCCCGACCACGAGGTCCGGATTTTCTCTGCTCAGAAGCCTGAGACAGTGCTCACACAATACATCAAAAGAAACTACTCTGTTACTGGTTTTGAATCAGCTTCCTCAATTGAAATCAAGTAAAGGTTTGGACTGAATACTGTTATGATTTAAAATGTTTGAGATCTTATATGAAACTCGCTGTACTTAAAGGAGTCTAGTGGTGTTGCTTCTATCTCCCTGCTCACAGAACATACCATGCACTCCATCATGCTGTGTTATGCTACCAAGGGTTTTTTTGATCCTGTTTCCTTCTGATTTCAGTCATGAGCAGCTTAAAACGCAGCTGTGTTGTATGGAGCAGAGCTGTCTTCATAGAAATCCTAAAGTAAAAGTCATCACCATATGCTTTTTTCTAAAGTATGAAAGAAGTTTAGAAAGAGGTTGAGTAGAGGGGAAGGAAGGAGATGGGGGAGATCAGGAGAGTACAGTGCATTCAGAAATGTAACTGATTTTCATACTCTTAGCCCTTTCATGCAAAACAGCAGACTCCAGTGAAATGCTGATACAAAACATAAAATATTTGTCAAAATGAAAAATATTTATGAAAAAAACCTGAAATAGCATTTAGGATACTAAAACCAGCTGTGCTGCAAGATGGAGTAAGGGGCTCTGCATTGGTCGCTCTGTGCATCTTTGCAGTTATCAAAGGGGAAAGCTGTAGGACAGGAAATACATCGCTGCCCCCGGATGAGACAAGCGGGGTGTCCCAGCCATGGAGGCAGTGCCCACAGAGAGGGATACCTGGCAGCAGGGGCTCAGGGACCACACCATCAGGCCAAAATACTCTTCAGAGGAAAGGGTCACGAGAGGAATGTGCCTCCTGCTGCTCCAGTCCCTGCTTTGGTTCCCTGTTGCACCCTCAGAGACTCTACAGCTCCCAGCGTGGCCCCACTGCAAGAGGGGGTCCCAAGCAGCAGGACAGCCCATAAGGAGGGCTACGTTGAGATGTGCTCTCCATTTGCTGGTCTGGTTTGGTGGATGGAAGGGCCTGATCACTCAGGGGCTTGCTAAGCCCCTGTGAATCCCTGCTGAACTCAGTGAGGAGTCCTGCAAAACTGAGGAGAGAATACAGCTCCCAGCATGGGAGCAACAGCAGCAGATTCAAAAATCCATCTGGAATCAGTCAAATGCAAATACACATTTGTATCTAAAAATAATATATCCACCTGCTTTTTACAGCTGGCACATGTTTTTAATATTTTCCAGAGGAACTGTTTTCCTGCTAATAAACTGGAAACACAGGCCATGTTCTCCTTTTCCTATATCAGATATTGGGCTTCCGCAGGACATTTGGGACTGAGTCAGTACTTCATGACCTGACCTTCTGCCATGGGGCTGAAGTACGATGCCTACCTCACAGGAATAGGAACAGAGATTTTTATCTGTCTGCCCCAGGGTTTTGTGTCCCATCCGCCACCCCAGTCATGATGGGGCAGGAGTTGGGTAACTCCTCGTACCCGTATCCAAGGTAGATGCTCTCCTCTTCCCCTACACTAGTTAGCGAAGGTGGAACTGGGTGGGGCAGGGCTTTCCTTGCCAAATAGGACATCTGCTGAATGACTAAAGATGTTTGTCAATTTGGCTTGGTTTGAAAACCAGCTTCAGGGAAAAAAAAAAGAAGGAAAAAAAATCACTGGAAAGCATTCGAGAATCAAAATGTTCCTTTCTCTATGGGAAAATGTTTTCACTTAAAAGCTAGCTAGCTTGTGTCGGTAAAGGGATAGAAAATTTAAGTGACCCAACAAAAACGTAGTGTACTGGATCTGGCTTTCTTTTTAAAAAAAAAAATCCTACAGACTTTGATTGAAAAATAATATACACATATATACTGTCTCCTTGTTAGGATGTATCTGACACACAAAAGACACGTAAGGAGAGTATTTATGGGTTCACAGCTCTGCTTCTTCAATGTCTTAATTTCCTTGAAGGATGAGCACTCCCTGTCACTGAGTGGTACATTGGAAAGAGATCTCCATTTCTCTGCGTGCTCTGTGGATTTTCCCTTCCTAAGCCGTGTTGACTCGTATTTGATTTAGGACTCGGGCAACGCATTGACAAATAAGGTCCTTTATAAAACAGAACATTAAGAAAATAACTCATGAGCATCACCACGTTGCTTTCTGAACAGCAATAAATGTCTTTTCTCTGTGTTTCTTCAAATTGTATACAAAATAAAATATGTGAAGTGCAACAGCTTAACAATTCCAGTGCCTGCATACACCGTGAGATTTTGCTGTTGCAGGCACCAGCCTTTTAAAACGCCTTTGAGGCAAAGAGTGTCATTTATTGTGGGCTAAACTGTGAGTCTTTATCACGTACCAGGGAGGAACCACTTGCCGTAAATTTAGAAAGACTCCTTTCTGTATTTTGTATGCTGATTTAAATAGCAAGCTCCCACCCAGGTGGGATTGAAGGTGGGATTGAAGGTACTGTAATATCCAAGTTCACATTGCTAATAGAGCCAAGTATGCTTCTGTCTACATTAGGATTTAAAATGTAACTCAGCACCTCTGAGGAAATCAGAAAAAGCTCTTATCCATGTGTGTATCTGTAGCTATTTAAATAGGGAAATAGTCATACCTCCAAGTGCACGGCTTGAAAAAATAACTTTTTTTATGAACCTTCTCACCTGTTCAAAGATGCTGCAATTCTTCATGCTTCTTCAACGCTTTTCAAAGTTGTGCAAGAAATGCATCTAATTGACACGTGGTTCAAAACCTGATGGTATTTGCCGATGCCGTCAGTCAGGGTGAGTCGCTGGCTAGCTGAATAACTCACCAGCAAGGAAGACACATATGGATTCTAGTTTTTATCTTGCATCATTAGCAGGAAAAAGAAACTATCACAAAAAAAATGAGCACGTAATCTGCCTGGAAGCTGTGACGCCAAATAAGAATAGGGGACGTGGATGGGATTGTTTGTCTAAGATGGCTGGATACCCTAGAGCCATCGCTGCAAATTGTCACTGCTCCAAACTGGCGGTAAGGGTGGGGAAATTTAGCGTTAATGCTGCTCTCCTACTTCGCTGTGGGCGCTCTATGGATGACCCTGGTAGAGCAGGAATACAAGCACGTTATTTTGATCAGAACTGTAAGAATAACAACAGATAATGATAAATACACGAGAGAGAAACATGATAATAGCAAGTATGCTGAAAATATGAAGTTTAATTGGGAGATAAATTATTCTGGATAATGTGCCACAAAAGAATGTGTTTGGCTGACTGCCAACAAGATGGTTTTGCCCGTTGCATGTTAGTTTAATTTTTTTGCTGATGAGCACTAGCTGAAACTTTAAAATTGAGGAACTTCTAGGCCACGCTGTTGTGGTTATAGCATTGATTCTTCTTTCAACATGAGATCCTCTGAATAATTTCTCTTTTTCTCACCCCTTAGTGAGAACAAAAATGACAAAAACTTGCCTCCAGAAGGAAAATATTTATCAGAGACTAAGTCATAAATCTCATCTTTTCTTGTCTCCTCCTCAGCCCTTCCGTACTGTAGAAAATCAGCTGGCTGAGACACACAATTTGAACAGAAATGCATATAGATATGGGGACTTAACGTGTGGGACCTTATGAGAGAAAGGTAGAGAGAAATATTTCCGGGGAGGAATATCCTATCAGGGATATTCTAATGAGTGACCAGGAATGAGGAGGGCCCTAAAGGTGCAAGAAGTATGGGACAAAGATCAAACATGCTGAAGATACTCCCCTTTCCCTTATATTTTTTCCTGCCTGCAAGATGCCTCAGATCTATCACAGGAGTTTCTGCACAATTCTGAGGCCACTTCTCTTATTCCTGCCTGATGGTGGCATTGCCCAGAGCGGGCTGTGCGCTGGGGGAGGATTGCTGGTGGTGCCTCTTTGATATCAGCTAGGAACGAAAGGCTAACGCAGAAAAGAGCTGGGGAAGTATTCCCCAACCCTTACGGAAAGATGGACATTTGGAAATCGAATTTTTGGATGAGACAAGAAAGAGAAAAGAAAAGGAACTGGAGCTGTGAACTCTGATAAAGTAAAAGGCAGAGTTTTGTGTGGGGAGAGGGACACAGTCTTACACTGCTCCATGCAACATTAACAGCTACGTTTTGCAACAGCAAGCGCCTCTCGTTTCATCACTTTCAGACAAAATAAACAAGGTTGAAAAGAAGATAGCAGAAGAAATAGGGAAATTTATATATGACAGGCAACAAACAAGCAATCCTTTATCTGATCACTCTGCAACAGCTAGAGGGGTTATCGTATTATTGACAAAGTACTAGTGCGTCAATGAAATAAAGCTCTGATGGTAGAAAGTGAGTAAATATTAGTAATTTATTCAACTTTCTCAGCACCAAATTCATAGTTAAGTCATTCCTAACAACTTAAATATGTGTTTGTGAAATGTTATGTTGCTCCATGAAATTTGCTTTTTTGCTTTGGGGAAAGGTAGAGCTTTATGTCTAGCTGTAAAGTGAGGTTTCACATCTTGAAGGTTTTCATTGCCTTGCTTGCAATAAAGCTTAAACACCAGAGAAGTGGAGGAAACAACGAAACAAGGTAGGCATTTAATACAAGTCTTGGCAACCTTTAGGTTTTATTGGCTTTGCCATTTATTATTTATCCTGCTTGGTGGGTGCACACTTTGCCAAGTAATACATAACCAGGCATCTTCTCAGACTATGGCTTCAAAATCGAAAGAGATGAAAGAACATCATTATCGCTGTGTTTCAATTTAGCAGTAATGCTCAGGTTTGAGATTATTTTAGTTCTTCTTTTATATTCTGGACTGAAAATAGCTTGTTATTAGATGTCTTAAAACATCAGTGTGATAGCAGGTTCTTCTGAGGATAAGGTCAAATAAAAGGAGGCTTTACGGCATGGCTGTAAGGTATTGGTTTGGAAGTGACGGCAGGAAAGGGAGTGCTTCATAGAGGCTCTTTTGATGTCAGTTTGTTATGATTCTGAGCAGCTTAGGTGAGACCATTTTCCCTTTTTTACATTAACCTGTAACTCACCAGTCTTCTGGTGAGGAAGGAGTGTATTTGCACAACTTTATTTTTGCTTTTGCAATAGCGGATTTATGCTGTTTGGCAAACAAGAACGGAGTGTCACTTCCAGGCAATGTGTAATCCGGATGTCCTGATGCCATCTGAAGCTCAGTCTGTCTCAAGGAGCATTTTATTTTCCTTCTGAATTTTTATTACCTTCCATTTCTTTCTTGTTGGCAGTTCCACTGTCTTTCTTGCTCTGACCTGTGGAGGTGTCTTCCCCTCCTCAGCGTTCTGCCTCCACATCCGAGCATGTGCTGACTTTCGTCTTGTTCTCTCTAAGGAACTTCAATTCTTTCACTGATCTTCGATCACACCAAGTTCAAGAGCCTTCCTCCCAGCTGCTGCTGACCTTCAAAATCTCATTTGTGCTGATAGCTAAGCTGTTTGCATTCATTCCTTCTCAAACTGCCCCTGCTCAAACTTGCTGAGCCTCCCCCTGACCAGGTTTTTTCTTTGCTTCATGCCATACACCTTTGTGCTCAAAGCCATCAATATCATCAANCCCTGCTCAAACTTGCTGAGCCTCCCCCTGCCCAGGTTTTTTCTTTGCTTTATGCTCAAAGCCATCGCCTGATTTTCATCACTTGATTTTCCCCTTGCTCCTCCCTCAGCTCCTCAATAGCTATTCCCTTCAAAGAAGCTGTTTCAACTTGTTCATATTGCCCATCATCTCCACATATTCTCCTTTGCTGTTATACCATCCTCTGCATTTTTTTTCTCTGCGTTTGTCTTGTCGTACTGATTTTGCAAATGGTTTGGAGCAGAGCAGTGCACCGTATGCTTACAATGCCTTGTGGATTATCAGTAATTGGACTATTCACCCAGGGTTGTCGGGTGCCTTCTTGATGGGATGTCCAAGATGCTTTCAGTTTGCATTGAGGACGGCGAAGTACTGGAAGTGTTAGGCCCCTTGAAGCAACTGACTCTGTTCTTGGCAGATAAAATCAGAAGGGAAATATTGGGCCTGACCTTCCCCACCACTATCCAGAAGCATTTTACATTTCTGTGTGCCTAAATGTCATCATTTACTTTTAATGATCTAAGCGAAATAAGCAGTTTATATGCTGAAAAGTAACTTTTGGAAGGTGGATTTGCTCCTTTTTGATGTGTGTTGCTAAAGCTTTGAACTTTTGCTTTCTTGATTTCCCTGTGTTTTGTATTTATGACTTGAACAATTTAAAAAATGACAGCGATTTTTAATTGTGAATAACTGAAAACATTAATTGTAAAATTCTGGGGTTTATTATGTCAGTGTAAATTTGAGGGTTTTCATGCACTTCGCAGAGGTCTTCTGGCTGAAGGTGAGCCTAGAAGACCGGCAGCAAAGAGTTTCTACTCTTTGCCTGCCTTTATTGCAGTCCCTTGCCAAAATTGGGACTAGAGGTAACCCTGACACCATGTAGAGGTGGTGGCTATAAAGGGATTTTCTTGCTGGTATGGATTTTACTGGCAGATGTACTGCGATGGGCACCAGTGTCAAACCC
The DNA here is from genome assembly GCA_008711295.1 of Anarhynchus alexandrinus. Lineage (NCBI taxonomy): Eukaryota > Metazoa > Chordata > Aves > Charadriiformes > Charadriidae > Anarhynchus > Anarhynchus alexandrinus. The sequence continues at coordinate 30,893 of VUYV01000656.1, read as the reverse complement.
TCAGAGAGATGATGGGTTACGATGCACTTGACCTGCCAAAAGAGCTGTGCAGATGGCAGCATAGGGCTGGCTGACAGAGGGTGCATGTCCGAATCTCACCGCTGTGTAAACAGAGAGTGGGTTTTTAGCCAGCAATACCAGGCAATGTTAGATGCTGGAGCTGACAGGCTGAAATCAAGATACACTAAGGGGATGAAAATGCAGAAGAAATTCAGTTGTGTGCTGGAGCAGTCAGTGGCGATACTTCCATCGCCTGAGTACAACTACTCCTCCAGTGATTGAGGACCAGTTCTTGCACTTGGTGCAGAGATTCACCTGATTTCTCAGCTAAGTGTAGCCACTTTTACAACAGAGTGGATAATATTGACCTAAAAATATGTCAGAAGGCTTCATTACAACAAAAACCTTCATTCTGTTATGTATTATTAGTATAAATGCCCCCACATGTAAACATAGGTACTATTAATAGGATTCTCTGTATTTAACAGATCAGTTAGTTCCTGATCAGAGGACACAACTTCTTATGCAATCAAGAAAAGTCATAGAATCATAGAACCGTTTATGTTGGAAAAGACCTTTAAGATCATCAGGTCCAACCATTAACCTAACACTGCCAAGTTACCACTAAACCGTGTCCCTAAGCACCACATCTACACATCTTTTAAATATCTCCAAGGATTCAAAGACTTCCCTGGGCAGCCTGTTCCAATACTTGCCAACCCTTTCAGTGAAGAAAATTTTCCCAATATCTAATCTAAACCTCCCCTGATGCAACTTGAGGCCGATTCCTCTTGTCCTATCACTTGTTACATGGGAGAAGAGACTGACCCCCACCTCACTACAACCTCCTTTCAGGTAGTTGTAGTCCATTTTATGTTGGTGATAACTTTTTCTCAAGGTTATAAAACTCTTTGTAAATGTAATGTTATAGGCAACAACCTGTGGTGTTTCTTATCTGTTAAGCTCTAGAACAGTCTTAATGCTATTAAAAATTATGTTGTAAATTATATTGCTTGATCAAGTGACTGGACTGGAAGGGATAATCTTGCAGTGGAATATGGATTTTCTTGCTGATTGTGTAAGATTTTCATGTGTCTAGGTGCATTTTAGGTAATCCACCTGTAGCAAAGAACACACAGCATGCAACAGAAAAAGATTAGTAGTGAGGAATCAGAGGCAGGAAAGATACCAGGATGAAGGAGGAAGACTATGGATCTAATTTTACCCTAGTATACATCACCCACATTGCTAGTGAATCACAGGAATTTTTACAGGTAATCCTTGAAAGTATGGTGCTTAGAACCACTTTTAATATTATATTAGTATTTCAGTAGCAATCACCAACTCCATTATGCTGAAAACTGCACTCGGGTTCTTGTGCCCTAAGGGCGACCACATTATGGATTATCCTGCATTTCTCTACTTATAAGGGTTGGAGTGAGAGAACAGATTTTTCTCTGGAAGCTGTCCTCACCCTAAAATCACAGTGATGAGGCAGACAAAGGGTGCACGATGCTACAGGGAGACAGCAGACAAAAAGCCAACCGCATGAGATTGCCTTTGGGCTATGTCAAAGCCACGTCCGTAGCGGTTCTCACTGATACAAGGAATCAATGCAAGAGTTCAGCATAGCGTTAAATCTGAAGCCCAGATTGGCTGTACACAACTCTGTGTCTTTGTAGAGGGCTATAGCAAACCTATAATTTTTAAAATTATCCCTGTCTACCTCTCTATAAAGTTTGGAATCCAAGCCTCCAGGATGCAATGTTGGTTTTATTCTGGGAATGAGGTATTTCTGATTTTTTTTTCCTCATTTGAACACTGCGCACACTGCCACAGCAACCACTTTCCAGGATCAACTCAGGTTTCCATTCTAGTCTATTTAAATAGTTGTTCGGTTAATTAATACTTAAAGAGACATAGGACACTAGAGTCATTCTCACAAATATAGAATAATAGATAGTCTGTCTCCTGAACAGTTTCCTCATGAATAGATGCAAGGAACAGTAGGTGCATGGAAAAGCAGAGGGGTGTAATGTGCATCTTCTGGGAGTGTATTAAATGATGTGACAAGCACAAGTAAACTTTCCCTTTCTGATTATTAAGAAAGGTGCTACAAAGGGAAAGTCTAATCCTTCCTCCTGCTTTCATGAGAGGCAAGGCAGGAAAACTCCTTTCAGCCACTCATTCATGAAGTGCCACCCAACCTCAGGCACTAACTTAGGTACTTTGGGGGGCAAGTCCCTAAACTCTCCCCATAGCCAGGAAGAGAAGTAGCCCTCTGGGAAGCCCGACCTGGTTCTCTGAACACCTTGTGAAGGAACTTCTCTCCATCCATCCACCCCCTAAGCGTGACCAGCCTCCTCATTAGGTACCCAAAGGGAGGCGGTGCAAATATCCCCCGGGGCTCCGGCTCCAACCCAGAGCCCCGGGAGCAGACAGAGCTGCCGCTTCTCTGCCAGCGCTGCTGACGGGGCACGTGGTGAATTGTGTTTCCAAAGGGGGAACAACAAGAACCGGCACCATTTCGTCCGCTTTCTCCACGAGAAACAAAAGTTAGCAGAGGTAGGATTTAATTCCAATTAAGTTAGGGTAAGTAAAACTGTTGGGATTTTGAGCAGGGCCTGGCAACGCAGCAGGAGGGATGTGGATTTGTATCTCACGTATGCAGGATTTTACCCCTTCACTTGATTTCAGGATGCAGAGAGGAACTGGGTTTTCAGCTATGAAGAACTGCTCCGAGATTTTGAGTCCCAAGTGAAAACCCCTCTTTTTCATCACGATTACAAACCCACAAAGGCACCAAATAAAAACAAGTGCTTTCCTCTTGCAGACCTGCCGCTCGGAGAAATAAGAAATGGCGTCGACAGCACACTTCTCGGAGGAGGAGATGGCAGAGCTACGAGAGGCTTTTGGCAAAGTCGGTGAGTACAACGAACAGGAAAGGCGCTGCAGAAGTGTGAAGCTGTAGCAAGCTCTTTTCTCATGTTCTGACCAGACGTGAGGAGACGGAGCTTACTCCAGCGCTGGTCTGCTGTGTCACAGAAACCACAGAAAGTCCTTTTCCTGCCACTGAAGGCCTCCTAGATGCAACCACATCAGCAGGCTGCAGAGCCATGGCCTCTTACCGGAGAGAGACAGCAGGGCAATGACCAGCAGGGTTTGTGAAACAACCTCAAAAGCTGTACAGAAAACCATGTTGGAAATACTCTCAAGTGTTTTCCTAAGAATGTTGTTTATTGCTGGCAAATTTTTTGGAAGGCAAGAAGTTATTTTAATGTAAATTGAGTACTCCCTCTGGGGAGGAAGAGTCTGGAGAGGACAAATGTGCAAATGGCTACAAAATTTGTAATCCCTTCACTATGGCCTTTTAAGCCACACATATTTTTAAAGTGTGTGTTTCCTTTCCAAGCCTTCAAAGGTCTTATCTGATTTATCTCCTTAAAGTGACGCAGACCCATCACTGTCTACCCAAATTCCAAGAAAATGGCCTTGTGCTTCTCACAGCTCACTTAACATTTATTAGCAGGTCTGTCAGCCTCGCTGGGTTATGTGTTAATCAGTTGTCCTTACCGCTTTGGGTTGATTGATTTCTGAGCACACAGCAGTCCAGGCTGTCAATCTTAAACATCTGGGCACTGCGTGTGCCCAGTGCACCCGATGCACTGACAAGGCGGATGCTGGAAGGAAGCTCTCATTCCCCTCCCAGACATTTCCCTCCCCAAGTCCAGATCCTTTTGTTGAATGACTTCAGAAATGGATAGGTGGCCCTTTGCAGCGTGTGTCACCCCGCGCTACCGATGCTGAGAGCCGAGTGCCTTTTTGTTGCATGCGATAAGTGACTCACTTTGCAACTTACCGCGCAGGAAATCGGCACAGGCTTCTTTGAAATCACCTCAGCCTCTGGGCTGGGGAAAAAGAGCCTGCAGAACAAGAAACACACAGATATATAAAAAACAAATATAAATATATAACCATATATAAATCTCTCTCTATATATAAAAATACGTACATAACCATAGTGTTTTAACAGAAACTCGCCACGCAATAGATTCATTTTCCTTTTTTATTTGTGGAGATTTTCACAAACTGATACAAAAGAAAGGACTATTTAACCTGTATTGGTGATCTTCTCATAAAATCTGGCCCTGGATCTTGTAACAGGCTCAGCAGGACTATCCGTGTTAGCACCATTGCAGAGAAACACAAAAGTTTTTATTTTAAGCATAACCATATGCAGTTCCAAGCCTCTAAACTCATGACTTCTGATGATATTAGATGCAGAAAACAGGCCAAAATCAGAAGTTATATCTGTGAATATATGTATGTGTAAGGTATAACTCCATATCGTGTCAATTCCATTTTCTTTAGCCGTTCTGTATACAGGATACTCCCTCTATAAATCACTTACATGTTTGTCTATATCCAAACCTCAGAAAGTCAATTATATCCATCTAAACCTAGTTTTGTCAAGATATTACTGTATGTTTAAAACATATAAATTCATCACTGTGAGTTTTCTTTTGTTAAATGGTGATTGTGGGTTTTTTTGTGTGTGTGTGAATGACGCTGCAGTGGTTGAAAATATTGGATATCAGGATAACAAATCTTTAGATAAAATGTACACTTCCCCAGGTAAAATAAAAGCAACGGACTTCGTGTGCATAAAATTTCATTAGGCTGATGTAGAATCTAAAAGTTTGCTTTAATCTTTGCAGATATCAGTGGAAATGGCTTTATCCACGCCAACGATTTAACGGATGTGTTGAAGGCAGCCAATCTCCCTCTCCCAGGATACAAAGCCAGAGAACTCATTCAGAATTTGACAACCACGGGGGATGGCAGGATCAGTTTTGATGAATTTATTTCAGTAAGTAAGATGTTATTTATTTAGTAAGGTTACAGGTGGGATACTCAAGGTGGTCCCCAGGGCACAGCAGAGGCACAACAGGTCTCACGGGCACTTAGTTAATCCAAGGAGTCCCCTCGCTGGAAAAGATAAGAGCAGGAGGTAACCAAACTAGTAATCCTGCAATTAACTGGGACCGGTTACATGAATGCAGGTGTGTATTGAATAGACTTAATATCTTTCAGTTTGGTTGATGCAGCGGGATGAAGTCTTTTCAGTTATAAGCTGTGAAAATATTATGTTCTGGCTAGATGGTTAAGAAAAATTTCAGCAGATTGAAACCGAAAACTTTATGGGGCATTTTTTCTATTGAAACATCTTCTTCTTTTTCTGGTCTGAACTGGGACAAAAGCAAATGCTAAAATAGTGGAATTGCCCTTGGGATGCAAAACCAGATTTTTACTTCTCCTTTCTTCAAACCAAAACTGTTAAAGGCCCTCCTCCTGCACATTTTAGCTGCGTGGTTTCATACCATATACGTTTGTATTACTTATTGTAATTGATCTTTGTTCACTGCTTTGAAAACACGAAAGTGGTGTATGATCCTGTTCTACCACAGCAGATATACAGATTTTACACAGAAACCCATTGAATAATACTCAAGCTGTGCTTCCTTATGCATGAAGCAGAGAAGATGTGTCTCCTGGCCCAAGTGCTCGCTGTTTTAGCTTGGGGTAATTCTCTGAAATTTTAAAATTGTCTCTTGTGCTTGAAAGATTTTCCAAAACCTGAAGAGTGATGATGTTGCTAAGTCGTTCCGAAAACAAATCAACAAAAAGGAGGGGATTTGTGCTATTGGTGGGACGTCAGAGCAGTCCAGTGCCGGCACACAACACTCTTACTCAGGTAGGTACAGCTGTCCTATACTGATAGCAACTAGGAACAAGTGTGCCCTTGGAGATCATCTGCACCTTATCTCAGTGCAAACCCAGGTGCTCTGGCCTCAGTAAGCTTTGGTGGCCGTTCAGGCAAGGCTGGTGCAAGGCAAAGAGTTGTGAAGGTGACAAAGCACTGGAGCAGGGTCTTTGTCAAAAATAGTGTGAGCTGGTTTACTGGCATGGACAGAACTGTGGCTACAGGAGGAAGCTCCAGCCAGCTTAGTTTCCCTTACCATAAAGGCATTGCATCTCTGCTGGAGAAAAGCCTCCTAGCATGGCTGCAGCAGCACAAAGATGGGCCCATTGTTGTCCCTGCTCACCGGTGAGGCAAGGCATGGGTTCCCCACTGTTGCTAACCCATTTCCTTCTACATTTTAACAGTTCTCTGGTAGTCTGTCTGTAAACTCACTGGTAACCAAATGGTTCCTGGCCTTTTTCTAAAGAGGGCACAAGCCCATCAGAGCTCTTCTCCCAGCCTGTTTTTTCAAGCTGAAGGTTTGGGGTGGCCATGGTTGCTTCTGCTGCCTCCTGGGCACAGCCCACTCTGAAGCAGCTCCACAGGGAAGGGGTCCCGCCCTTGGCTGTCATCTCCAGAGGCAGGGGTGGAGAACTGTCTCCAGAGAAGGGAGAGCTTCTACGGTCTCCACCCACCTGAGCACAGAGGACACCTTCTTCTGAGGGGGTGGTGTGAGCTGCTGCTGGTACAGGATAGCTATATTACAGCCCTGTTGGGCTACAGGGAACATTTGCACATTACCCCCTGAATGCTCCTTGTCAGAGTTCGATACAACCTGGCCAGGCTCTTCTAGATATTCCACACATGGAGGGTGTAATGTACAATACAGAATTCAGTTATTTGAATTTATTGGAAGTTACGTGGGATTACGATTTAGCAGAGCGATACAACAATGCGTTCAGATTATGGTGCAAGTACACATTATGCTTAGCAGAGCATAGCAACTGCAACATACAGTTGAATCACGTGAACTTCATTACCAGTCTCTATAATGTGCCCACCCTCATGACACCGGACAACCCCAGTCAGTGGGAAGGACTGTGTAAGGACTATTAACCAGCTCAAGCCCATTGCTGTCTTCAGCTCATCTGTCTGCCTCCTCAGAGCCTTCTTCCCTCGTAGGGGTTTGTTGATCAGTCACACTGGTGGGAGAGTCTTCTCCCCCAGGAGTTCTGCCATTGTAAGTAAAATGATGGTGGAGGTATTGCACAGCAAACTGATGGATTTGATGTTGTGTCCACAGAGGAAGAAAAGTATGCCTTTGTCAACTGGATTAATAAAGCCCTTGAGAAGGACCCTGACTGCAAACACGTGGTCCCAATGAATCCAGAAACAGATGACCTCTTCCAGGCAGTCGGTGATGGCATAGTGCTTTGGTAAATAATACTTGTTTTTCTCATAAACGGGAACTGTGAGTTGGCAGTAAATGGAAGCTGCTGACTTTACATTAAGCTCATGAATCTTTGCAGATTCAGGGCTTTAATAATAATAGATTTTTTGCTCCTTTTCTGTTTAAAAATACAAAGCTTCTTTCATGTTAAATGAGAGGTTTTCTTTGCCTCTGGATCCTTGCAATAAGATGAAGTCAGTGAAATTTGAGGAGTTACTTGGTTTTATTTTTATCCAAGGACTTTTGGGGGTTCACACGGAGCAGCACAAGACAGTGTGCACAAGAATGCTTTCACAGGAGTTTCTGCAGAATAAACTTCTCGCACAACTTCACCTTGTGGCATTCTTGGCCTCAGATCTATAGAACAATCTGCCTGTGACCCAAAAGAATTGCTCGAGTGTTGCGTGTGTGTCTGCGTGTGTACACGTAGAAACAGAGGCTGACTATCTATAGTTGTTCAGTAACTCTCCAGCTCTTTGACTTGTCCTACAGCGTAGTGACAAAAGCTGTATCTGTATTTTGTGCGCACATAGCTAGTAGTGTATTTCGTGTTGTTTTTTTCTTTTATTTCCAGTAAGATGATCAACTTTTCAGTGCCAGACACCATTGATGAGAGAACAATCAACAAAAAGAAACTCACACCCTTCACAATACAGGTACTAAAATGTAATGGGATTCTTTGCTTTTCCCCTTTGGATGCTTTGATATAATCACTTAGAGTAAAGGCTGGAGATACCATGGTTCTGCCCAACACAATCAGGCAAAGTTGTTTGTGGCAAAGTGAGATGCTCAGGTCCATATCATAAAAAAATAAAGACTTATATTTCTGTTTCTTTCCAAACATATGAACAATCTGACTAAACAGTGTTTTTATTTGCACTTAAACCAATGTATAACGTTTACCAGTTCAAAGCTTTAGATACCTTTGTGGTAGATGCCACATGAATGCAAGAGCAACTAGATAATACGGTGACCAATTCCAGTTGCAGTAGCTCTCAGAAGGCTGAACCCCCCTTCCAAAGTCACACAGGCATGGCCATGGACTTGAATTCACAACTGCTGTGTTGCAGTCTGACGTCCTCACCGAAGTATTCACTGTGATCCAGGAAGTACCGTGGTATGCAATGTGCCCAAGACGGGACCATGGCCTTTGCCTGGCTGGTACAATGTCTACTTTTTCACCTTGAATACTGAATCCCTTCTTTGTTTCTGTTAGGTCCACGTGTATATGATTTAAAAATTGGACAAAAAAAGCAAATTTTCACCTATTTGAACTTTATCGTGTTTCTCACACAGCAGTATGTAGAAAGATATTTTTATATGAACAGCATCTATATATGTGGGTACAGAATATAAATAGATATATGGAATAGATATAAACCTAACCCAGTTTAGCCCTCAGCTACTCTGATTTGATGGAACATTAGCCAGGCTCAAGTAAGCTCAGAAGCCATTAAATTGGATTTTTATGCTGTATACCACATTTTTCAGTTCTAATCATTTTGGTCAGCAGCATAGCTTAGTGATGCATCTCAGATCAATCCCTGTCACACGTAGACATGATTTGATCAATATAGCTTCCACTTTAACTTAACCCTTTTACAGCTGTCTGGTGAGAAAAGGTAATTAATTCGAAATGCTCCAGTTTTTCTAGCTTATGAGAATTTACACTATGTCTCTCTCTGCATTTTGTATGTAATCAAATCTGCCATGCCAGCAGTGATGAAATTCATGTGAAAAATTATGAACCTGTGTGATAAATTATATTTTCCAGGCTTATTTGCCCGCTTTACTTGTCCTCTGTTTACCAAGCCATGTTTTTGAATAGTGCAGACCTGTGGGTCAGATTTTCTTATACCCTTTGTTTTAAATGAGAATGAAGTGGCAAAGGAACAGAATGTTCCTGAAACATCACTTTCGTTCTGCCTCTCACTGTGAATCACAGAATCCCTCTGCTTCCACTGAACACTCCCAAACCAGGACTCCGTACTCCAAAGTTCAAAAAGAAAATATCCAGGCTTGACCAGTTCTGACCTTGGCTGAACTGCAAAGTTAAAAACTCAGCACGTTTATTCACATTGATTCCTATGACCATGTGCTTTTTTTATACATTGCCAGATAGTAACTTATTTGTATCTTAGGTGTTCAGGCTTTTGCATAGTGCTTAGGGAGAGCCGAGCCTCGAGTATCTGCTGGTTGACTGGGTTGTAGCTCCCTTGTTACTCCACATAGGCAAGACTGAGTGGAGGAGAGCTTGCCCCATGCTGAAGCTAATTCTGCACTTGAACATGGGCTTGTGCATTAGCTAGAGGGGAAGCTTGGCTTTGATAACCAGGATTGAGCCAGGACATCACTGTGAATGCAGACATATGCTCTCAGCTCCAATGCCTCGTGACATGGTGTCTTCCACCTTTGCCAAAGAGGTCCTTTCCGTCTTCATGTTGGGACCCAAAACTTACCTGTAATCCCAGGATATTCTGCGTTCCCCTGCTCCCTGTTATCAGACATGTACATAAATGCATTCACAGTGAAGCTGCTCACAGATTTCACTAGTTTTGGCTGTGCTCCCTTCTTGTATTCTCAACTCCCCAGTTAACTGCATCATTCATTCTCTTCTTTCCCTAGGAAAATCTGAACCTGGCCCTGAACTCTGCTTCAGCCATTGGGTGCCATGTTGTCAATATTGGAGCTGAAGACTTAAAAGAAGGGAAACCTTACCTGGTTTTGGGTCTTTTATGGCAAGTCATCAAAATTGGACTCTTTGCCGACATAGAGATCAGCAGGAATGAAGGTATGTATGGATCTTCATTTCAGTGCTCTACTGCTATCACTGAACTGTCTTTAGGATAAAGCTCTTTTAAAAAAATCCTTAATCTGTTTTTTTCTTCAAGTATTTGTTGCCTGTCTTCTTGACTGCTCTAATTTCCCTTGCTCTTCACAAGTTCCAGCACTCCAAAGTCCAAGGCTGTGTGTAGCCTTGTATGTGCAAAGCCAATTTCATGCTTCTTGGGTCTGGAATGATGGTCTACACCCAGGTATTTTGGCACTAAGTCTGGGATAACAAAATGCAAAACTGCATTCAGGAAGCTTTACTCTTTTCTTGCTTTTGATTACCAAACATCTCCTCTTTCTTTGTGAAATCAGAATTACAGAATTGCAGAATAATTTAGGCTGGAAGGAACCTCTGGAGGTCCTCTGGTTCAGCTATCCAACTACCTATTTACAGCCATACCAATCTCAAGGTTAGATGAGGTTGCTCAGGGCCTTTTCCAGTACTCTCTGGGCAGCCTGTTCCAGAGCCCAACCACTCTTGCTGCAAATTTTTTTTCTTATATTTAGTTGAAATTTCCCTTCCTGCACATTGTGACTGTAACTTCTCATCTTTTTGTTGTGCATACTGGGAACACACAGCTCTGGCTCTCTGTAATTGTTGAACACAATACTTTTTCCGCTCTCAGACCTCTTTCCAGACTAAAGAAACCCATTTTTCTCATCTGCTTCTCATGTATCATGTACTCCAGCCAACCATCGTGGTCTCCTTCCACTAAACTCACTGCAGCTTGTCAATGTCTCTCCTGTACTGGGGAGCCCCAAACTGGACACAGCACTCCAGATGTGTCTCACCAATGCCAAAATTCTCCATGAAACAGCTTCAGTGTGAGGCTGTGGGTGTGTACATGCAGACCACATGGCACCTCATCTTGCTGGTTTGTTCCCTGAACCTCTGGATAGTCCACTTAACCAACAGTGACACTTCTTTCCTCCAGTTACCATGCAGATATTACTTTCATTGCTCCACCCCTTGCACGTTTCTATCCCTTTCATAGACAGAGCCACCAGTTTCCAGAGTTCCCTGTTCCCATTCCTTTGTAGGTAGCCTTACCCCGCTAAATAGCTATTTTTCCCTTTCTGGTATTTTCTCCTTCACTTGTCATCTCAGACTTCGGTTTGTCAGGATAGACAAGCCAAGATCATTTTGGTTTCTTTTCAGGTTCTGTCTTTGCCTGATAGCCCTTCTCTGCAGCTGTTTCAGGTGAAATTCCCCTTTCTTCAATATGGGACACTGTATTTCCAATGAGCTCTCATAAGCACATGGTATCAAGGCAGTAATACATCCCAACCTCTATGGGAAATACCTGGGATGCACTAATATCATGTTTGGTTTTCCCCTGGTCATATTGCATGGTGGCTCAGAGTGGCTCAGAGTAGCTCAGAAGACATCTAATACACTCAAGTTGTTCTCATCCTCTGTTCAAATAAGTTTTTAGCTAAGAGCAGTTATTCATATAAATTCCCTAGTGAATGTCTTTGAACATAGCACTATTGAATTACATTCAATTTTTATTACTGTCATCTAGTTCTTTCTGTCTGATTTCCTGATCATCCTCTGTATTGACTATGCCACCTAGTGAATATCATCATCAAATTTTTAGCACATTGCTAGTATTTGTGCCAAGATAATGGATGCCAAAAGAATGAAAACATTAGTCCAAAAATCAATCCATGATCAACTCCACAAGAATCCTTCTTCCAGCCTACTTCTCTCAGTGTTAACAGTGTTCTTTTAATAAAATGCACTGTCTATTTTCAAATTATTCTATTATCTCCTTCTAGTTTAGTTTAACCCCATAGCACCCTATATCAAATTACATACGGAACTCCAGATATAGTAGGTCTCCACTGTTTCCTTTACGCAGCAAATCCATATTTCTTTCAAGGAATGACAAAAGATATCGGAAGGAGATCAGAGTAGTGTGACACTCCCTCCCTTTTTATCACATTAACAATTAGTTCCCATGTTATTAGTTGTTCTTTTCAACACTTGTTCTAAAGCCTTTCATGCTCCAGAGATCAGATGAACATCCTGCAGTTGCAAGGGTCAGTCCTTCCCTCCTGCCTCTTCCTCCTTTTATGAACATAACTACCATGGTAATTTTTCTATATAAATAGGGTATCTTCTCCAATTGACAGATGAGTTAACCCTACTGGCCCATGAGCTCAAGAAGTCACATGCAAGTTCTTCAGAATACCTGTGGGGATCCAGTTTCATTGTGAAGGTCATTGAGATTTCTTTTATCTAAGCTGCAGAAAGTCTGTGTCCAGTTTTTCATTCCCATCTTGGCCCCGTGCTCAACATCATCATCTTTTCATTAAGATCTGAGGCGAGGAAAGTGGGTAGTTCTTAGACCACACTGAAGTTGTCCTGCATTTCTATATGATCCACTACTAGATCCGCAACTAACAGCCTTGTCCTCATTTTATTGATGAGACCCTTTTTTCTGTTCATGTCCTCTGTCATGCTAAGCCAGCTTGAATTTTGACAACACTTTGGTCACTCACTTTTAGATACTAGGGTGGAAAAATGTGTAAGAGAGAAAATAGTTATACATTCTCCTCTACAAGTATTCACAACACCATTAATTTTTTTTTTTCTTTTTTCCCTGCTTAGCCTTGATTGCTCTTCTGAGAGAAGGAGAGAGCCTGGAGGATCTGATGAAGTTATCTCCAGAGGAATTGCTGCTAAGGTGGGCAAACTATCACCTGGAGAATGCGGGATGCAACAAAGTCAACAACTTCAGCTCTGACATCAAGGTATGAGAAACACTGACCAACAACAGCAAAACAGCAGCTCCGCACCCAAGTCCCTGTCCTCCAAACAGGGACTGTGCACTGAAACAATTCAAACAGCTGAGACTGCTTTGCTGAACACATACAGCTGGGTACATAAAATCATTTTAGTGGGGTTTAGTTTTCTGCTCAGTGGTATTCCTCCTCCTCTCGACCTCCCAGTCATCACTGCCAGCCCCAGCACACCAAATGCCTGGGAAAGGAATGGCTGCTGGCTCTGGGCAGGACATATGGACTCCACCCACTGTATTTTCAGTTCCCTGCCTTTATTGCTCTCCTCCTTCCTAAAAGTCCTTAAATGCCTCTTGACCTGGCTTTGGTTTGGAAAAGGCTGGACCTTACCCAGACATGTAACTAGGTGTAGGGGAAGAGGATGGGACTCTTCCAATTCCCCCATTTGATCTTTCCTTCAGTACAGCACCTGGGTTATGTGCTTCTCTGCCCCAACTTTGCTATAACCCTGCACGCACTTACCTGCAAGTTTTAACTCAGTGGGTCTATTCAAAATAATACAGCTAGATGGGGCGGCACTTGCAAGGATGGGTCTCTAGTCTGTGGGACTTCATGGGCTTATGAGCACAGATTTCAGCAGAGCTTTCTGTGTAGGACCTTTATTCTTTCTAGACAGATGCATTTGAATCTCAGTGGTGTACACTGATGAGTTTTAGACACTAAAGCTACAGTGTGAGGCCCAAACAGCATCCCAGGGCTGTAGCAAGTATATCAGGGAGGGTGTATGAGCTGAATTCCAGGCAATCCAGGGGCTGGCCGGCACACCGACCTTGCCAGCCACAACCCAACCTGCCCACTCCCAGCATAGCATAGGAAAAGCCCCGTGCCAGAGACGCCTGATTGTAGGCTTCACCAGGGACTGAAGCATGAAAAGCCATATACCATGACTTGGCATACAGAGAAAAACACCCGGGAAGGCAACAGGAGAGTCTGAGAGTCACATTGAACAACACAATTTTTATTGTAACAGATTTTTGTTTCACTGGGTGGAGGTGGCTGGAGAATATCCATGGAAAGGGGAGGGAATGGAGTCTTTCCCATCTTTCTGTAGGCTGGCTGAGAGGACTACAATGCAACTGATTAAATCCTATCTGAAATTGAAAGATAAATCGCACTTACTGTGCTTACAGTTGGAAAATAAGATGCACATTTACCTTTCAGAGACCAAGACTTCAGCGTTTACAGCCATTCTCTAATTCAGTGTGTCTTCCTACCTCACGTCTGTTATAAATAACCACTTTCTAGATATGGTGGGTAGTAATGCAGATGTATAAGATTTAAAATAATTCAGGTACTTTGCTTTATATTTTGAAGAGTATTAGTTGGGTTAGTTAATCAAGTCCTTAGACACTAATATGTAGCTTTATTTTCAGTTCTTTGAGTTATTTCTGAAGTTAAATTAATATTTTCCACACATGGAAACAACTTTACATTTCACAAGCGATTAAAGACACAACATGTTAAATGCTTGTCTTGTTGCTGCCCTTTTGCCTGAAAAATACTGATACTGTTGTCAGTTTTAACTTTTGTCCTTGAAAACTATGCTTTCTCTTCCATAACTGTTCCAGCGTTGCTTTGAAATCCGCTTTAAACATCTGCTTTCTCCTTCTGCATTTTCTTTTATTAAATGCTCAGCAGCCTGACTTCTACAGCATTATAAAGGTATGCATTTTCTTATCTCTAATTTAATGTTCAGATTAAGTCAATTCTGATATCTCTTTCTTGTTGCTGTCCTTTTTGTAAGTGCAACACGCAGCATTTTGTCTCGTGCGTTGAGCATTCTGCAGCATATATATGTGGGCTTAGGGAAGAAATAGATCTGGCAAATACAGCATAAAGTAGGAATTGCTAAGTGCTTCCAGCTTAATTAATTTAATTATGTAGCCCAATGATTGATGTAATAAAAATGAAGCATGCAGGCACATTGTTCAGGGGAGCACTGGCATGCAAAACCTGAGCTTTAGATGTAATTTTTCCTCCCTTTAATTTCTCTGTCTGTCACAGGACTCAAGAGCTTATTACCATTTGCTGAACCAAGTAGCCCCCAAGGGAGATGAAGAAGGCATTCCGGCTATTACTATTGACATGTCAGGATTAAGGGTAAGATGAGATAAGTTTAGAGTAAATGCCGATATTTTCTGTCTGTTACTTGCATTGCCGGCCAACGAAGAGTGGCACCAGGACGCCAGAACAAGTAAATTCTTTTTAGCATCACAACACAATCTTGTATTTCAGAAATCAAAGCTTTCAAAGAATTAAATGATGTGTTTTGCCTTTTGTTAGATATTATCGCTGAATCTTTAACAACCATTGAACCACACTGATAAACTACTAACGTGTAACAAGTACATTCAAACACATTTATTTGGGAATTTCACCAAACCATTCCCTTTTAGATGGAATACAACTGTAAAAGCAATATGGTGAGATGGCTGGATTGTAGGTAAAGTCCATTTGAAAACACAGACCTGCCGTTAGCAAAAGTGGGAAAGGAAATAGCTATAAATCCGACAAGGACCTGCTTCAGCAGCCCCACACCTACCTCCACACATGGAGACCCCGAGTGGGTCTTGCGTGCAGCGCCAGGCTGTGGGGTGAGGCTGATGGCCCCATTTTTTGCTGGCGCAGGAGAAGGACGACGTCCAGCGAGCGGAGTGCATGCTGCAGCAGGCGGAGCGGCTGGGCTGCCGGCAGTTTGTCACGGCCACCGACGTCGTCCGGGGGAACCCGAAGCTAAACTTGGCCTTCATCGCCAACTTGTTCAACAAATACCCTGCCCTGCATAAGCCAGAGAACCAGGACATCGACTGGAGCTCTATTGAAGGTAAGGAAAATGCAAATAAAGGATGTTTATGGTCATCCGTGCCACAGTATCCCCAGCTCTGAGTTGATGATACGTTAACATAACCTTATGTCCTTCAGACATATTTTCACTGCACCGTTAGCACGGGCAGCCTAGAGAAAGGGAGGCTGTTCTTTACCTGCATGTAGCTTCTGGTATTTCGGGGGTCTGTTCTGTGGATAGCACATGTTAAAAGACAAAAATGTTTGTGGGATGTCTGAACCAGTATAGACCATTGAGCGTGCTTGTTAGTTGAAATTAGAGTTGATCTGGCATTCCCTTAATTGAGAATATAATTTAAAAATCAGATCTTGCATAAACCTGCTGTCTGCTTGTTCTGGATTGAGGTCAGTACCACCGCTGTATGGATCATTTGCTGAGATTTGGGTCCTTCTTTCTCAGCCTTATAGTGAAACTGTTCATTCCAGGGCACAGGCTGTTCTTGAATTCTTGAAGGCATTTCAAGGCCAATCTGCCTAAATACTATAATATATAGGGCATGAAGAAATATTACATGCTGCACCGTGCTCTCTTATTTCGCATGTCAACTAGTGTCTCCTTCTCTTTATGGTTCAGTGCACTGTAAATTCTGAGTTATGGCTTCATCACAAGACATTTATTTTACTGGAGTGCTGTGTTTTGCAGGCCTGTTGATTGATGTATCTGTTGTTTTAGGTGAGACAAGGGAAGAGAGGACATTCAGGAACTGGATGAACTCCCTGGGTGTTAATCCACGTGTAAATCACTTATATAGGTAAGAGGAGGTATTACACTTCCTTTGGATGATAAATACAGCCAGCAGATTGTTTACAAAAACATAAAATTTTTGGACCCTATAAGAAGATATGATTTTTTTAAATATTTTTTTTTAGGAAACTAAGTTTACCTCTACTACTAGTTTAGTTGGGTTCCTTTCCTCTGTTCTTTGGACAATGATATATCTTTTCTATTGTTTTCAGTGACCTGTCAGATGCCTTGGTTATCTTCCAGCTCTATGAAAAGATTAAAGTGCCAGTAGACTGGAACAGAGTGAACAAACCACCATATCCTAAACTGGGTGGCAACATGAAGAAGGTACAAAAAGCTGGAATAGCTCCAGTAGCGATGCCTTATCCTCAAAGGATGTTTATATCATTTCAAACAGCAATGTGGGCACTCATGTTGCTCTCGAGTCCCAAGTACAGCACATTAAATGATTTTTTGTCTAGTCAGTGAATGATTTTTCATCCTGAAAAAGAAGCATATATTTGACTCACTGGCTCTGTTGACAGGTGACCAATATTTGTAAAGCAAAAAACTTGACACCTTTTGTGTCAATATTTTAAAAACTGTATTTGCAGACCACTTTTGCTACTGTCTTAGTCACCAATTGTAATGCAACTTTACCATAACTCATATGGCACCAACTTAATTGCAGCTGTCTGGATCACTGCCCTCCACATCAAATGCAGACAGTGATGATAAGCATTCTTGACCAGATGCTTCAAGAACCGATCACAGAGTTGCTGCTAAATACAAAGCTTTCTCCCGGCTATCTGGATGAGTAATTCCATCCAGTTAGGCCAGAGTGATTAACTGACCTAAAATATTGACTGGGACACTAATCCTTTGTCTCAGCGCAATGCCATGACACTGGAGGTACCCATGAGCCATCGATTCATATATTCCAGGGTAATCTGTTTTTCAGGCCCTGATGATGAAGTATAACATTTCCTTCTATGTTAACTGTTTACCGTGATATTTTTGGGATGGAACTGGCTACTGGTAGTCAAAAAGCTGTATTAACACAGAGCCCCAAAGCTCCCATTTGCCCAGGAGGAATTGGGCTAAGCAATCCAAAGAATTTAAAGTAACAGTGTCTTGTCATCTTTTTTCTGTATTTTTGAACCGCACTAATTGACCCTGTCATTAACAGCTTGAAAACTGCAACTATGCAGTGGAACTGGGAAAGAATCAAGCCAAATTTTCGCTTGTTGGCATCGCTGGCCAAGATCTGAATGAAGGAAACCGTACGCTCACATTGGCCTTAATCTGGCAGTTGATGAGAAGGTATGGCAGACAGACACAAACTTCAAAGTGTTTTCGTATACTCAGTTTGCATTGTAATAGTTTCCTGATGCTACCACTGGAAGGCTCTACAGGCTACAGCTTTCTCACTAATATGCTTGCACTTACTTGACAAGAGAGAGTAACCTTTTGCTCACTCCTAGTTAGAGATGTGATCAGGAAGCACATTATCTTGTGGGCAAGGCCATTACTGTCAGCTCATGCAGAAGATTATTATTGACACTATCTGTATAGCATGAATAAATGTTCATTGCATGGAAGAGAGAAAAAGAAGTTGAAAGGTGTCTGTATCAGGGAATGGGGAGAATGTCCTGGAAACAAGGAACTGATGCAGAAGTTTTGTAATCTGCTACCTGAAGCAGATGCAACTCTGTTGCTCTCCCCACTCTAATGTAATTCTCTGTGTGTGTGTGTGTGTGTTTGTGTGTGGGTTTAAGAGCTCCATAATTGGGTGTAAAGAGACCCAGTGGTTAGGTACTGAATACAGACTAAATTCAGTCTATAAAGCAAGGTATAGGTTTATCAGGCAGGCAATTAATCTAGGGATGTGGTAATTACTCGCCATCAATTTGGGATGTCTTTCCAAGGTGTGCGCTGACATATAAGCGAAATATTCCAGGCTTGTGTTTATACAGAAGCTCAGTCTTAGATAAGCCAGATTTCCCTTCTGGCCTTGAAGTCAGTGATTATTTTCAAGCACTGTGTAAATGAGTCATTTACACTGAGATCCACTACGAAGGACTTGTGGGAACTTTAAGTACAAAAAACTTTTGACACTCCCAAAATAGTGATTAGGGAACTGGGGGTGAATTAGACCCAATAGATGAATTAGCATGTTGTATGATAACTCACATATACTTGTGAGTGTGTGGGACGCAGGGCAATATCAGGTCTAAGAGGACTGTTGCAGTGATCCCAGTCAAGCTGCACATGTACAGGATGGTTCTGAAATTATGGTAGACTTTGAGCAAATGCAGGTATCCTGGCTTCCCTCTTAAGGTACACCCTGAATATCCTTGAAGACATTGGTGGTGGAGAGAAGGTCAACGATGAAATCATTGTCAGCTGGGTCAATGAAACACTGACTGCAGCTGGGAAGGATTCAACCATCTCCAGTTTCAAGGTACAGTTTTTTGTTGGAAGTCTCTGCTTAGGAATCTCTTACTCAGTGTGATTATGTGTATGTTATATACTTTGCCTGTATATAGATATATATACGCACACACGAGCACACAATGTATTATGATATAATTAACTCTATAGTTTTATTATTTTTCATTCCTTTTTAAAAGCATGTTCAGGTATAGAGATTTTATTCAAGGGGCTTTATTATGAATAGGTAACAGAAACATGATACGAATATAACAGGAAACACCTTGAATGCCAGTTTGACATAGGAAATCAAAGTATGGAGCCAGGAATGATAACTGCAGTTAAGCAAGAACTGCTGTGCTGTTGATTATTAAATGACAGCAATTACAAATGACAGTATTAAAAAGAACAATAGCAATACTTTTATAATATGATTGTACCATTCAGGGGTGCTGCCCCATTTTGCAATGCACCTTATAAACACAGAGACGGTCCAATTCCAGAGAGCTTCCAATTTTGCTAACACATCTGAGACGCTTCCCAAGCTGGGGAACGTTACGTGGATGTAAATCAGCAGTTTGCACCAGGCGAGGACAGATCCATCAGACTTCATGTAATGAGCTCAGAAGTCATCCAGCTGGTCCCCCTCGCACCTCCCATCAGCAGACCTGTATGAATGTCATCTCCCCACAGCAAGTAAATTCACTAGCCCAGCACCCCATCTTTTGATTTCCCATTGGGGGAAAAAAAACCAAAAACCAAACACAAAACTTGAAAGGGTTCTTAGTCTGCCTTAGGTGAAAAATGATGCTAAGCAGCCCTTTGTGAAGATCTAAATGGTATTTGACTGAGCTGTCCGTTGCTCTTGAGCCTAGACTCTGGCTTTGTGGGAGATCTGTCAACCTGTTCTCGCATCTAATTGTATTTTTCATCTATGCAGGATAGCAAAATCAGCACCAGCATGCCAGTGCTGGATCTCATTGATGCCATTCAACCAGGGTCAATCAAATATGACCTCCTGAAAACAGAGGACCTGAATGATGAGGAGAAACTAAATAATGCTAAGTACGTTTGTGCCAACTGACACTGAACACGAGTTACCTGCTCAAGCTTGCCTGACTCTGTCTTTGCAAACTGCTCTGCTATCATTCTCATCTGGCACAACCTCAGCTGAGAAATACCTCCAGAGTTAGAAGCATGAAGGCTAGGAGTTAGGCAGTAAAAAAAGACTATCAATGGAAATGAAGTGTGTAATGTTACAATTTCTGCTTTAAAATTCCCTTAAAGGTATCAAAATCACTTGGCTTCACAAGCTCCTATTTTCTCTTATTAAATTTAAAAATCTTTCAGAGATCAGGGAACAACGCCAGCTATACTGAGCCATGGAAACCAGTGATTAGAGGTCATGATACCTCTTTAGTCACACACAGGTGGAACAAGGGCATATTTAAGAGAGAAGGGGGAGGACAGGATTCATGCCTGAAAAACTGGTTTTATGGATGTGGACATTGATTATTTTTTTTCCTGCGTGAACCCAGTTCCTAGCAGAGAGCCAAATCCTGGGGGCATTTCCCTTTCCTTTCAGAGTTATACAGATCACCTCCCAGTCAAATCATCAGTTCAGTTTCTCCTTTGCTATGTGGCAACTATAAAAGAGAAAAGGATGACTGTAAGACAATCAGAGCTGCCATCATTTTTATAAAGACTTTTCCCACTGTTCTTTTTCCCTTCCATTTCCTACCATCTGTTCTCTTTCCTTCCTTGCAATCCTACGTGTGCTTCTCTCCATACTTAATTTCCTCATCCCTCTGCTGATGTTTTCCTCTTTCTTCCCCCCTCCCCCCCAACATGTTGCTCTGCCTTTTGGGGAGAATTTCACAAATGTATGTGATATGCAGTGGGAAGAATGTGGGATTTTCTAGCTTTTTTCATGAAAAAATAGAGAAGAGACATACCCACTGGAGAACAGGCAGTAGACATGCAACAGCGCGCTCTGAGGAGGGAGATGGGTAGGTCAGCTTGGAGATTCTGGGTACGAATCAAGCAGAATAGAAGTCCCTGAATGTCGATTTTCCAACAACA
>VUYV01000655.1:173416-242722 GCA_008711295.1 Anarhynchus alexandrinus | reverse complement strand
CAAACAACCAACAAAAAACCCCACTGATACTAACTGCTAACTATCTCAGCAGAAAACTCCCACATTGCATAGCCTAGGGGGTGAAAAGAAATAGATGCAAGTCAGCAAGAGGAATTGAATAACAATGGTAGCTGTCTAAGAAAATAGTGAAAACTCATTACTTGGCAGCTACAAGACAGACTGTCAATCAAAAAAATAATAAAGAGGGAGGGAGAAAGAAAGAGAGGCCAGACAGAACTCCCAGGCAACTCACACTTATTTTACCCCTCCCACAACAGACCTTTACAGCCCTGCCTTACCTACCTAAAGAGCAGCCCTCTAAGCTTACTTCATGTGCAAATTAATTTATTAAAGTCTCCCAACAACCTAGAAAGATAACTAAACACGTGACTTTGCTATTAGGAAAATCTCTGTTTTCATTACCTTGGAGAAGAAGTTGATACTGTAGGTTATTGTGCGCATGGTAACAGGGTGACCCCGAATAAAGAATCCTCCAAAATAGATTTTATCTAAGTTATGGAGTTTGGCATAGAGGCAGGCGAGCTGACCAATGTCATTGCTGATCATATGTAGTAAACTTTTTGCCATATCTTCTTTGGAAAATTCTTAAAGGAAAGAAATAGTAAACCAAACTAAACACAGCTGAAGAATGCTCAAATTGACTGTACTTTTCTAACAGATAGCTTACAGCTGGAGGAAAAGAAAAAAAAAAGAGTTTGACCAGTCTCTTTATGTGTGTAGAAGAAAGGTGTTTCCCCCCCCCGGGCCAAAAATCTTTTACAAAAAAAGTATTTCAAACAACCAGGAGTGCACATTAGACTGGAGATATCATGAAAAAACCACTTAGGCCTCTGTGAAATATTGCTGGAAAGAAACCTGCTTGAAAGGCAAACAGCAAATGGCAAGAACCCCATTTCTTCTCTCTAGGAACCACAGGTGATGGTTCATCCATCCATCTTGCCTTGAGATGCACTGCAAGCATTTTATTATAATACTGCAACTAAAATTGCAAATTATAGTAAATCACTGCCACGGGTCCTTTTCTGGACCGAGAAAGCCACATATATTTCCCACATGCAATCCCAAACCGAAAATGTGAATGCCTACTTGTAAGGCAGTACTATGTAGTATTATTAATCAATAAAATATTGTGCAGGCACAACACATGTAGGCAAGATCATGAAAAGGACTGGCGGCAATTTTCCAGCTCTGCTTGTTAGATCATTATAAACATCAGATTCCCAATGGCAAGGGGAGATGGTTGCATTTCTTCTCGTTAGTTTTAAACAACAACAACAACAAACTGGAGCACCTCAAGCAGTGCTCCCTGTCCCCTCTCAGTCCAGCATGCATAACATAAGGAAATGGATAAGGTAAGGTATGGTTATGCTGATGAAGCTGGCAAATATTCTTCCATCCACTTAAGCGTTCGCAGGAAGCTGGCACAAGCAGCAAATCCACGCTGGCAGGCAATATAAAGTATTAACTGCATAGGAAATCTTGGGTAGATCTTTTATATACCAATACCTTTATCTGCTGTAGTAGATTTCCCGAAGCTGCTAGCTATCAGATTTCCGCTTAGCCCCAGCGTCTGGTAGGCGCCTCCATACACATCTTTCACCAGCATGTCCACATTTGTGTGCTGTCCCTTTGAAGCGAGTTGCAGCAATTCATCAAATTTCTGAGGATGAGAAGCAGAGTTACTTTAGCTTTCCTGAACAGCCAGAGAACCTTGCCCATAAACCCAGATTTCTGCAGCATCTTTACTGAGCAAAAACAGGGGTTTTGGCTTGTCTTAGAATCAACCCTGTCAGCAAAAGATACATTATTTCTAATTACAAGGACTTATCCAGAGTTCGTTATCTTATCAGACAGATTGATCTTAAATGGAGCTCCTTTAATGATGGAAAGCACAACCCTCCTCTTCAGTTATCTGCAATTAT
The DNA here is from genome assembly GCA_008711295.1 of Anarhynchus alexandrinus. Taxonomy (NCBI): domain Eukaryota; kingdom Metazoa; phylum Chordata; class Aves; order Charadriiformes; family Charadriidae; genus Anarhynchus; species Anarhynchus alexandrinus. The sequence continues at coordinate 240,779 of VUYV01000655.1, read as the reverse complement.
CTGCAAACAATTTGTTGAATTTCCCCTGAAAACTAGAGATAGATCAGCACATACAAAATAGTCAGAAGCCACATCCATCTCTTATCTTGGAATGAAGTCAGAAACACAGCAACTAAGAGCAAACACAATTACGTCTTTTTGAGGCATAAAAAAACCCAAACGTTTAAAACCCAAAAGACGAAGTCTGCCTTTACTGTTGCAGAATTGCATTAATGTCCCTGAAATTAAACTTGCACACAATCTGCATTATAGCAATACTTAATTTATAAGTCTGTTAACCCTAATTTCTTCTTCTACAAAATCAGAGAATTAAGAACAGACATTGTCATGTTCTGAGATTTCTTTTTTTTAAAAGCATTAAACAATATTGCAAGTATGGGTCTTCCTTTTGACATTTTCTTGTGTGGTGCACATGTAACTCTACCTTTTTCTACACCACTGACATTTAGGGACACCTATTTAAGCCACGTGGATCTTTGAGACAGGAAAAAAACAGCATGATTTAAGAGCTGAGTTAGGCAGAGCAGTACTAAATCAGACCTTATTCTGGCAGACTACCAACCTGGGATTTAAGTGATGAACCCCTGAAACTGTAATGTGTAACAAAGAGAGTTAGAATTCCTCCTCTCTACTCCCAGACACTTTGCAGTAACTGGACGCTCTCTGCTTTTCTTCTGCAGATAATATTGCAGGAATTAGGCAGGCATTTCGTGTTGAAATTTCAGAAGATTAACAGGGCACTTTGAGGAGGCTCTTCTCTGCATTATAGATATTATTTGTGCTTCTTGACAAACTCCTTGAGTCCCAAGTAGGATTACTATTTTGCCACCCATGAGCATCTTATCGTTTTTGTCCCTATATTATAATAGTATCTTTTTGCATTTAAAGCTTCCTTTTATGCATCAGAAGTGTTGAAAATATGAATATAAGTCAAGGACTCAGCCTTGTTATCTAACAGTCTAGGACCACAAGCACCTAATGGAAAGTATTAAAATTGTCCTGAGCATTGCAGAACTGCCTGTTCTCTTTCTGCACAAGTGTAGCAATTCTTTGAATAAAAGGTACATCCCCCACAAGCGACAGACATATTTTTTTTCATCTTCTAGTATACTAACGTTGGAATCTGGTTTCCCATACAAACTTTACTTCAAATAATTATTTCTCCCTATTCAAAGAGTTTGGCATTCCAACATTTCAAGCCTCCTCTTAGCATCTCATTTAATTCCATGGCCCTTAAAACTGATACTTCGATACCTTTGTTTTTGTGAGCAGCGCTCCAAGGCCCCAGAAGGTTCCACCTCCAATTGAGCTCCCTCCAATCCATTCAAATTTGTCTTCTGTTTCTACCTGTCAATAAAACAAGGCAGATTTGTCTGGAAACTCCTATAATAACTATAAACACGCAGTTAGATATGAGAGCATGTGGGTTCCTTTTAACAGTGGAATCAGTGTAGGTGGAACTATATAATTGCATAAATATCAGGTGAGAAGTTCTCCAGAGGTACGTGTTCCACATACTTATACCACAAGCAGTTTCTGAAATCTTTGTCTTTAATTCTTGGCCAATAAGCCTAAATATAGACACTAAATTTGGTCCCCTCAACAGCATACCAAAACAAACAAACAAGTAAATACTAAAAATCACTCTGACATCCTCTGTCCTCATCAGTTAATATAACAACTTCTCTAAACACTGAATTAAATGTGATTAAAAAGAAACTATGGTAGTGAACGGAAAAGCATTCATAACTCTAAGAAATAGAATTAAAATAAAAAAATCATTATTTTCTTGCTAGACTTTGTATTACCCAAGAAGAAACAATTACAAATCTAAAACAGTAAGATGTTTCAGATCACCTTTATCAAATTCTACAATAAAACAGTTTAGCAACCACTCACCTTCACTATAGAAACCCCAGAGCCAATATTCACCAGTAAATAAGGGAAAATATTTGGGTGGTTCGTCTGAAAACGGAATTCTGTATCTGAATCTTTCTGGTATGCAAATACTTCATGGGGTATGTTCCTTAGTACGAAGTTGCATCCTTTAATTAGGCAGGTCATTACATCTTCTTTATCTACTCTGAGGGGAAGGGGGAGAAAAAAAAACCCTTACGTAAATTTCACAGACCTATTGATAAGCAAGTATGCTTTTAGAGCAGTAGTTTTTAAAAACTTTACAAACAGGAGATAGTAACCCACACCACATGGCAAAAGTCTAGATCTCTGAAAACACGAAACCTACATCTGCCTATGTTCTGATGTTCATCTGCCGTGCCAGGACACACAGTCCAAAGTTAGACTGGAGTTACACAGTAACTTTCATCTTACATAAATCGTGCTGTCATTAAAAATAAACCTGCTCCCCTGTTTGCTTGTTTACACTGCCTCTTTAGTGCACTAGTGCTACCACAACTATATGTGCACCTGTGCCATAAAGTAGGTCAGAAAACTTACCTGGAAATTAATCTAGCAAAACAATCTCCTAACAAGGAATAATTTTCTATTGCTCTTCCCCTTCCTTCTCAATAAAGAAAAAAAGCCCCCCTCAACATTTCAGCACTTGCTCACGACAGATTGAAGTGACTGCGAGGAGCCTACTACTGGGATTACGAGACACAGGAAAAAAAAGACTTCCCACAAGAATAATAGGATTCACAAAAGGACATAACCTGTGTATGGAGTCTGGGAACATGATGTATAATTTAGTTAAGATGAATGACATAGTGAAGTCAGCTAACACTTACTGACTTCTGTAAATTTCTGTATCTTATGTATTATTACTGATTTATGGTAAATTTCTTACATGACATATGCTACATTTCTTACATGAAATATCATAAGCCTTGTTAAACACACATAAACAAAGCACAAATATACATCTCAATTAATACAGAATACTTTATGTTTGTCAAGATGGAGAAGGTGCTGCTTTTTGCATACCAATTAAGTAAGTCAGACCAAATATAAAACAACGAAACAAAAAGCAGGTGCACCACATGAGAAAAGGAGTGGAATTGCCTCTTTGTCTTGATTAACTGATCCTTAGTAACAGCCAATAAGGTACTGATGTAGACTGGTTTGAAAAAAAGCTAACAGAATCCTACCTATCAGAACAAGAAAGTAATTTGAAATGTAGTATAAAAGAAGATGAAGCTAGTACCTTGGAAATGTAAGAATGTACTACATATAATTATGGTATGAGAGGTGTCTTGATAGTCTCCCCAGTAACATCAGGTAATGTTTTACATTGGTGCAAATTAATTATATTTTTATCTATACTTACAGCAGCTTTTAGCATATGGTGTCTGATAAAGATGTCTGAGTGGTAAATTTACGATGCTATAAACTCATGAGATGGCCCTTTAGTTTCCTGCAAGCCTATGCTTCTGTGTAAAGTTTAGGTAGGAGCTATGCAGTAAGTTACTATTCATATTAATTACTCACTTCTTACCATGTACAGAAAAAAACATTAGAAGCTTTTGGAACTCCAACTTGAGAACTTAGGCAACTATAGATATTAGCTACATGCAGGGGAAAAGTGTTTGCCAACAATGTTTTGACTTTTAATATTAAAGTTGTCTTGTGGATTTCATCCTTAGACTTTCAGTAGAAAGATGGATGCACTTAAACACGTCACAGTAACTGATCAAAGACTGTCAATTAAAAATCTTGTTAGTAATGAATTTACTTACTACTTTATTTCAAATATACTTATTTCAAATATTTTTTTATACTACTTACTACTTTATTTCAAATGTTACTTTTATATACCACTGTAGGTTTTGTGTATTTGGATCTCTACTCCAGCAGAGTTTGACAGTATGTCCAAAGCATGCTACTGATGGCTAGGATACCATCACTGAAATGCTGCCAGTTGTGAGGAGAAAAGTAAAAGCCATTACCATAATAATGAGATTAATTTAACTTAAAAATGGCATAGGTGCAAGTTAGATCCCTTACAGAAAAAAGCTATGATAATACCCTGCTTTCCTCTTTTTGCTGTCCTTCTCCTGAAGCCTGTGCTCCTGTTTGTTGGTCCTATTCCTGTTCCTCTCTGTGTCAGTTAATGATACAGTTATCTTTTTGCAGCTTATGTTTGCTAATGTGTCAATTCCGCCTGCTCTGACCAAGAGGCATGCGCACATTCCACTGCTTCACTCTTGCGGTGTAGATGGCTTTTGAGGGCAGATGGGCAAAGTGGAACGTTAGCCTACTAAAATCTATTCAATGAAGAAATACACTCCTATAACTAAGTTTAAACAGTTTCACTTACTTCAATCCCAGTTTCTTCTCAATAAGATCTTTGAATTTATAGGCACCACCACCTGTAGCTTTGATGACTTTTGTCTCTGTATTGACAAGATGGTCTTTGATGAAATCTAGGCAGGTTTCAATATAAGTGTTTTCAAATTTAATGAAGTGAAGTCGAGCTGTAATCTCCTCCTGAACTGATATTTCATACAAAGGTTCATTTTCTATGTCCTTTAAAAGACAAAAGAATTTCTTACAGATTATTCAAAAATCATTTGTTGAGAAACAAGGTTATATACTAAACTACTGAATATCAATATCTGTGTTTCCTTTGCCTTGAAACTGTGTTAATGCTTTTAAAAACATAACTTCCCAAGCTACCTTCGAAGAATACAGTTTCAATAGACCTTAATACTCCTTAAGCTGAGAATATAATCAATTCTCCCATGCATTAGACATGCATGAAAAATCTCTGTATGAGAAAAGTTATCTTTACATGGGAGTATGGGTTTTTTACAAAAGTACTGTACTTTTGTGTCTAGAAAATAACTATTTCAAACACTACCTGGCAATTCAAGCACTTTCAAGAAAGCAAGGAACGTAACTGAGTTTGCCTGTGCATGGGCTGCAGAACTCTGAATCAGTCTTTCAGTAAAAAAAACACATATAGCATATTATAGCGTGAATTTAGATCTAGAGCTATATTAAACTTGCAAAGCAAAAGTAATTGCCAAACACATCCTAACAGCTACTTTCCCCTGGAGTATAGCAAAGGGTTATTAGCAGGAGCCACACGCTCATCTGAGCTGCAGTACAAATACTTAGAAATGGCTGTGTCAGTACATACTAAATATGTGTTTAAAATAAACATTTCAGTTGTGACAACTTCAGAGTAACAGGCATTACAAAATGTCATACTTAAACTATAAAAAAGTTCTAGATAAAGTTATATATAGAACAAGACACTAGATGGATTTCAGATGAAATTTCTGCTCTACTATGAGAAGCCAGTCCAGTACTTCACTCTTATGAGTCAATCGCATGCAACTGATTATTAATACAATTCTCACCTTTCCAGAATGATCAAAGGATCTCACTCTTGCCACTTTGTGCTGCACAGTTGAATAATAAGCAAGCTTGGTTAATGAACCACCTGTAATGAAAAGATGAAAAGTTATGATTAATACCTCACCTTAGAGCAAACAATATAACTTAAGTTCGTGTATGCTTTACCTGAGAGTTCTTGGTTTTTAAGATCTCCTCAGCTAAAGCCAGATATAATTAAGCTAAACACGTAATGCAGTGAGCCAAAGAATCCTTGTCTGGAAACTGATTTGGTATGGTTAACTCCAAATGCACTACTTATGGGAAAAAGCTTATGCCCAACTGATGTGGGGGTGACTGAAGATGAGCAGAAATAAGTGGAAGTTCTTAACTGGCTAGGCTAGCACATATATCACTGTTACTTAATCTTGTTTGAAAACATTTTATAGAAACCTCCAAGTCTGCTGCTTATAAGAAGATCTTATAAGTAGGTTTTCCACAATTGAGCAATGCATGCCTCATGCACAATTAAAGTGTTTCATCAGGAACACCTAAGTAAATATTCTTAACCTGCTTCCAAGAACAAGCTAAAAATTCATAGCTGGTTAGAAGATAACTCTATGTACTGAATAACAACTACTTTGCAAGATTATTCTTGGCTTTGGGGTAAAGAACACTTAAAGTGATGATCCTCAAGCATACCAGTTAGTGCTATTACCAACATGCAAGTCTGAGGAGACCAGCCCCATCACCCTCTTCTCTTCAAGCCTTGAGTCTGCTTACATCAAGACAGCAAAGCTTCCCACTCATCTTGAAATAGAACTTAACCGCTTGCCCTATCTGTGCTGCCTTTGCATCTGACCTGCAAAAGTGAATTTATGAAATTACACTGAATAACTTTACAAACTGATTTTCCTTAGGACAAAACAGCACCTGCTGGTGCTTCTGATACCTCTGGTATCTTAATCAAGCAGATATTTGAGTCTGAAAATAGGAGGATGTCAAAGCCTACTTATTTTTGTTAAAACAAGCTTTTAATTTTTTCCCCCCTCAGAAAGAAAAATGCCTCTTCAACTACTCCTGAGTATTGGGATCTGATTAAGGTATCAGGTTGGCTTCATAAACCTCTAAGCTGCTTTGGCTGTTGGAGAAAAACCTTTAATTTTAACTTGGCATAAAAAGTACCCTGTGCTGCAGACCGTAACCACCCTTATCTGTGCAGAAAGTCAGTTCTAAGTTTGCATCTGTGCTCTCAGAACAGGAGCACAAGGCAGTCAGGCAGTTCCTATCTCTCGGTGCTACAGGCCTAACTAACGTGTAGTTGAATTTAAGCCTGCACGCATTGCTTGCCTCTTGCCAAAGATTTGGCGTGTTACCCCTTTCAGTAAGTTTACCATGCATCTCAGAGCATCCTGTGTACAAGACAGGAAGTAATTATGACCGACTACTGGGTTAAAATTAAAGCTCAACAGTAAATAAAAACCTGGCAATGTCAGATCATATCATAATGGCTAAATTCAGTGGCTCTACACTCTGCCTTCTAAACAAGTGCAATCAAGAAATGCAGCATGGTCAAGTGAAAAATAACCAGCTAGTGCTTGTAGCTTTGCCTTCATAAAAGTACTCTCATCTCTTCCATCATGCTCAAATAAACAGGAAAATTTTTGCAACCTGTAGAAGAAAAATAGGTGGCTTTCTCCAGCAAAATTAAAGTGAGGTCAACTTAGAGTGATCACTGACAGATGCTTATAGTAATAAAAGCAATAAAGCTTTCCTGACCTCAGATCTTATTTCAGTGTACTAGCCAATGCTTTAAAGTTTCTTGTAAACAAAATTCAAACTCTGTTCTGCTAGCTCATTCCTTAAAGGTGAGGTTTTTCTTAGCTTTTGGTTTTTTGTGTTTTTTTTTTTTAAACTAAACTCAGTAGCTCTGTGCCATGAGGAAAAGCTTCCTTCCAAACCTCTAAGTAGAAGAATCATGAAGCTTGTGTTGGGATGTCATACTGTTTGTACAACACTGATAACAATATAGCTGCTCCAGCAATTAATTTATCACCAGATAAATGGTATGTAAAGCTATGCTTTATACATTCTCCCCTTCCTCTTCCAGTTTTTAAAGACTTAAATCCATTCAGAACACCAGCTGAGACAAGCAACTAGGCTTTATAACTAATCCCACAACTCTAATTCCACTCTGACCCACAGCTGTTATTTAACAGACATGAAATGAGCAGTTTCTGAAGGAGTTAAGTAGACTTATGATATGACAAGTTTGTATATTATGGTGCATATATTCTTCCTGCTACACAGTAAGTCTACACCACCCAGAGCAGTGTTAACCAGAGGACTAACGGAGGCTTGGCACCGTGGTACTGCGGCTGAAGAACACTTTCCTTCTGGCTTCCCTACTAAATAGTTCCAGTGACCTAGTAACTGCAGAACAGAAGCAAAATGGGGGAACTGGCATTTTTGGTTTTGCAGATCTCCACAGAATGAATGCTAATCCCTGCACAGGTGAAACTATTTTTAACAGGCCCAGCTCAGCTGTGTCCCTGCAAGGCCACCCACACCAGCACCATTCACAGCTGTGGTGCTCAGGTGTCACTTTGATGCACATTTCTCTGTCTGTCCCTTGGCAGAGGCTGTTGCACACCCAGGAATGTTATGTTCTCAGGCTTATGCACAGGACATGGGGTGTTTCTGGGGGTCACTGAGGAACTAAGTGCAGTGAGATACAGGCCCCCAGCCCACGCCAAGCCCACTCATCTCTGCAGCCACCCTGCCTTGCCAGGGCAGGGGGAACAGCAGCTTCCCCTGCCCTCTTTCTTCTTCAAAGCCCGTCTCAGGAGCACTGAGGAGCGCACGCTGAGCCCTGCTCGCCACCCCCAGGTACGAGGGTTGGGCGGGTGGGGGGGTCCCGCAGCGCTGCCCCCTAGTCGGGCCCAGGGCAGCCGGTGCATCGTCCTCTCGCCCGAGGTCGCCGCGGCCGCCGCCCCCAGGCCCCGGGGAGGGGGGGAGCGCGGGCCTCGTTCCCCTGCGGGCGGCCGCCTCTGCCCCCTTGGCCGCCAAGGACAGCCCCAGGCTGTCCCTAGCCCGCTTCCCTCCGCGGCCCGTTAGCAGCCGCGGACGGCACGCTGGGCCTTGTAGTGCCGCTCCCCGCCTGCGCCTCGCCACTGCCGGGCAGCGGGACTCCCCGTCCCGTCGTGCCCCGCGCCGCCCGCCCGCCGCAGCGCCTGCTGGGAGCTGTAGTGCGGCCCCGGCCCCCCGCGCCGTCCAGGCCGCCTCAGGGGACTGCATTTCCCAGCGTGCCCCGCGCCCGGCAGGCTGCCCGCCCCGCCAGTCCCCTCAGCGGCCGAGAGCCGCCGCCGCCCGTTCCTCCACCGTGGGCCCCCCCCCCGCCGGCCCGCTCCTGCCCGCCGCCGCCACCCGGTTACCGATGTCTATGGCGAAGCGCTTGGCGTTCTCCAGGTTGCGAAAGATTTCATCGGGCGGGAGGGTAATGCTCTTGTCCAGACTGCCGTGACCGCCGCTCCCTCGCCCGCCCCGCTCCGCCATTTTGAACGCGACCCACTCCTCGGCTGGCCTCATCGGCATGCAAATGTATGCGCATACATCTACATACTAACAAGGTCAGGCGCATAGATTATGCGAATGAGGCGGGATCTGGAGCGCGCGGGCGGGCGCGAGGGAAGGCCGCCGCCCCTCCCGTTCGTGCGCGAGGGGGGGCGAGTGTCACAGCCCGGGAGGGGGGCGGGCGAGTGCCACAGCCCGAGGGGCAAGTGTCGCGGGTGTGTGTGGAGGTGGCGCGTGTCACAGCCCGGGGAGGNGACATGGGGGCGCGGGGGGGTCATTGCCAAAGTCAGCCAGGACGGGGCTGGCGAGGGCAGCGCTGGTTTTGGCATCCCCTGTGCTGACTGTGCCTCACACGTGGGTGTGCACACTCGTATGGAGCAGCTATACCTGTCTCCCCTTTAGGCAAAAAACCCTGTAAATTCCCTGCGTTTCGGGCTGTTCTGCGGTCAGCCGCGTGCCACGGGAACATGCCGTGGAACACGGAGTGCCTTGGCAAACTTTATCTATTAATCGAAAGTATTTTCTGCGTTTGGGAGTCAGGCATAAATTTTCCTGAGTTCGCCCTTGCTGTGACCTTTCTCCACAAGTCTCTCTGCTCTAAATTTCCAAGGAATTTGTGGTTTAGGCATGCCTCTGTTTTTGTCTTGTGTTGAGAGCGCTAGGGTTTGATATTTCAGAGCTATGCATGCGGAAAACAGCATTGCAGGGGTTCCGAATGGACACAAAGCTGGTGAGGCGATTAAATACCAATTCTGAATATCTTTGCTCTACTGAAATCTTTGTCTCGTGTCCTGTAACCCCAGGGACCACAGGGAAATCAGCTACGTGAACTATTCAAGAAAGAATAACTTGCTGGATTTATTAACTAGATTTTTATTTATTTTTGTACTGTTAAAAGTTTCTGCAATTTCTGAAGTTCAAGATAACTTCTGGCACAGGTTACACAATTGGTGCAGCTCACACATAACATGTCATAGCATCCTCCAAGGACAGTAATGAATTCACATTCTCCCCTGCTGGTAGGGTACCAAAGAGTAAATATAATTTGTACACCTGCCTTTCATGAAAGACTTTGATAAATATTTCATTTAAAATCGACAACACAGCCGTAACTTTCTTTCCTATAAGGATATAAAAATGAGCTTTTGCCTTTATAAAAGGCATACATATCCTGAACCTCACAAACAGTACTCTGATTTTGTGAGCAAGACATCCTGAGGAATTTCCTCTACGTAGTTTGCAGTATGGTTTAACCATTGTCACCGCTTGCTCAGCACAGTCTACAAATATCATAGAACCCATTACGGCACCCACAGGTAAGCTAGGTTTTCAAATGTGTCCAGTTAGACCAGCTGCTCTGCTTGAGACACCGGGGGCCCCCACGGCCGGGCAGTAGAGGTGTGGATACCTCAGGACCCAGGAGTCTCAAGTGGGGCAGGTCAGAGGAAAGGGCTCCTCCTGAACTGACGCTTTTGAAAACGCTAGCCTGAACATCTCGGAAGTTACCGCTTTCTCAACAGATGTACTCGTACAACCTCACTAAGGTTAAGAACAGTCGGTGTTCCTCTCTGAACAACTCCTCTCAGCCATCCTAGCAGGAGGATTACATCTCACATTCTATTAGAATAACTTTCTCTCCATGTGGTGGGATCATTTCAGTCCTTCTGGAAGAAGGGAAGTGGACATCCGAGCAGAGTAATGCTCTGCAAAAGGAAAACATTCTTCCCTACTCATGAGAGGAGTGGGGGGACTTGTATAGCAAGTCACAATCTCCTCTGGAATACAAGCAAATGTCCAGGAAACACGTAAGCGTACTCTTGGCCTACCAAGGCCTCCAGAGGCTGCAGGAGGGCTTCAGTGCTGCTTGTTTTGCAGGGGGCTGGTGGGTGGAAGCGGGTGCAGAAGAAGAACCAGAGTCCTTAGGCACCGCTTGTGACCTCTGGAAATGGCAGATCAGCTTCATCCGGGTTTCTGTGCTTGCGGAATGGAGAGAGAGGAATTGCAGAGCTTCCTTGAGGCACCAGGCATACCCTTCACAGTAATCCTGCTGGAGGCTTTTGGCAGATGCTGCGAAAGCTGCAAGGGCAGAAGAGGAGTGTTACACAGGGAGACTCAGGCTGGAGTTTTGCCGAAAAGTAGGGGCAGCAAGGGTGATCAGGGGGTGTACTCACCTCGGCTGTATTTCAGGTAGCTGACGGTCATCTCCAGGATGTCGGCTTTCTCCAGCTTGGAGTTGGGCTGGTGTCTCTGAAACTCCTTCTCCAGGAGCAGTTTCAGCTGCTCGATGCTGCTGTTAATCCGATCGCGTCGCAGTTTCTCTACAATGGGTTTCCTGAGCTGTGACACAAAATGGGAAGAGGACAGTTAGCAGTGAGACTTCCCCTTTCCCGTCTCTATATAACCTGACTACTAAAGCAGTTCGGCCCTTCTCAGCCCTCGCAGTCAGAGAGACAGCAGGTACTTACTCTGTTCTTCTCTTTGGGTGTTAGGATTTCCAGGGAGAGTGCACTGGGTGCCATTATCCCAAGTGCTGGTTTCGGCTCGGAGCTCGCTGGTTAGCGGGTGGAGAAGGGAGCCGGGAGTTCCTCTATTTATACGCAGTGGCTGCATACAAATGTATGGGTCCTGAGCGACTTTGACTTTCCCACAGTCGATAGCCAATCCATGCGTGCCCCGGGACAATAGAGAAAGCATCTATTACAGCATGGCAAATTGACTGTGAATTGCCTGGGGATAATACCCTGCTCCCAAAGGAGCAGGTGGACTGGGGAGTGTGTGACACAATAGGGCTTGGCATTACGGCGCTGGGGTAAGAACGTGGGAAAGCGTTTGCCGTCATTATAATCAAACTTCTGCCTGATGTTGGGAACGTCAACATCTCAATGTGCTGCCTTTTCCCAGGCTGTGGTGAAATTAAGCACAGAAGACTGATCCCAGGAAGAGATAATGCTCTCTGCCCACGACCAAAAGAGAGGTTGAAAAGGAAAAGATGCAGAATTAGAGGGACTAAACCCTTTCATTGACATTAAACCATGCTTAGATGAATACAGTACCAGATAATTTTTGGGCAACTAAGGACTAAAATTGATGGAAAAACCTTTAAAACAATTTGTACTAAGCAGTTAGCTTGAAATATTTTCCTCTCCATTGTTTAAATACTTAAAGTTCCTCTATAAGTTATATTCAGAGCTCTTCCTTGCTTTAGTTTGGGTAATCTGGGCTTTACTATGGCAGCCCGTGACATGTAATGATTATGATGCCTTTCCCAAACATGTCCTATTTAATTTCATGCCACTTTGCAAATGCCTCGCTGTTCCCTTGGTCCTGAGTCTCCACGTAAAGCACCTAAATTTATTTTCCCTTTACAGAAGACTGAGATGCAGTGAAAAGCCAATTCTTGTCTATTACTTTGCTTGTATTATCCCACTTGCAGAATGTAAATACAGGTGCTAGGATATCCTGTGACCCTTCAGTCTTGGGCTTTCTCAGTATATGTGCCACATGTATTGCGATGAACACAGGTAACAAAGTGGAAAGGGCCAGATAGAATCCAGGATTAAAGCTGCCTGTTGGAGATATTTTTTTTTCAGGCTATGCTAGGTTGCCTACTCAGGTCCACTGCCCCCCCCAGCACAATCCGATACAAAGCTAGTCACGTTCAAGATCTGTCAGTCAGGCATGTGAGGCATCGTATTGACAAATTCCCAGTTATGCTTTATGGTACATCTGTCTCAGCCGTAGCATGTGGGGCTCTACAGGTTTAAGGGGAGTTGTGCATGGGCATAATTTTGTTTTCCTTAATGCATGTTCCATGGTCAGAGGCCAGAGCAGGGAGTAAACCCAGATTGTCGCTAATAGGCTAGCAGTTTGGAGGTGTTATTTTTTGAATCTGTGTTTCTTACCACAACAATATTCATGAAAACTCCACCTATTTCCTGTGTCTGCCTTTCAAAACCAGAAAGCAAACCTTCATTTCACTGTCGACTGCAGTCAGCCTGTCTCACCTGCCCTCAGCATCCCTCTCAATAAGCCAGGGCCAAAACCTGTGTCTGTGGGTACATATATAGCAACGTGTTGCAGCACACGTAGGGTTGTTGCATAAAAGGATATGATCCTGCAAAGGATGATCCCGTAACTAGTTATTAACCTGAAGCTTACAAAGCCCCTTTTAACTTCTTGGCTTCTCATGGCAGTGATTTTCATAGGTCAGTCATTCTCCCCTCCTCCCTTTCCAGCCTGAAGACATTTTACATTTAGATGGATCACTTAGGGTGTAACAATTTTAATTGTTGATGGTTGTCAAAAGCCTATAATTGAACAGGCAGTATTCAAAATCAATTCCCTGAATTATTTTGTCAGCTTGTAATCAGCGGTGTTACTTGGGACTGCCCTGGCTGCGTGTACTTGTGCCGTTATTGGAGCCTGAAGTCAAGCACAGGGCTTTGTGCGTCTCTCTCCGGGGTCACATGAGATGGAACGGACAGCAGGTCCCGCCACGCACCGTATGGGAAGGAATATGTTTGCAGCAGCAGCGGGCACAGTGAGGTGGGAGGGAAGCTTTGACCCAATTTTCAGTTCTGGAAATATGAAATGAGTGGTTTTAAATAATGCCATCCTATCCTGAGCACAATGCCGCTGGTCTCCAAAGGGCTAAACCAACTCCCACTGATTAAAGCATTATCCCTTCCTTTAAGGGCCAGGCAGATGGTGCAGCAGGCGTTAGCTTTCTTCTCAGGACCCACAGAGGCACACTTCTTTTGTTGACAGTTTAACACTGTGAATGGGGCAATGTGGGAAATCCTCAGAACTGTGGACTCGCACCATCTGATGTGAATGGTGAACCAGGCATGCTGCCCTGCCGCGAGCACGCAGAACGACAGCCCTCTGGGCTCACAAACTCCCGGCTTCTCTCCCCCTCTCTCTGTCAGTTGAAAAGATAGCAAATTTTCAGTTCCCCCCCTGCCTGCTTCATCTACCCTCTGTATACTGTTGATGGGTAAAAGAGAAACAGATCTCCCCCCTTCTCGTTTGGTTTGATTATTAAGGCCTGAAAACTTAATGGCAATGGTATTTCCCAACTGATGCTTCAGAATAATAAATTGTCTAGACTAATGCTGTCCCTAGAATATATTTGTTGTGGAGCTGGGTGCAGGATGAACTTTCTGCAAGTATTCGGTAAGAAAAAAAATTCCTGTGCTGTAAGCAGTCTGGTTGCTCTGTGTTAAAAGTCTGTAACGGGTTTGCTCAGTTTGGGCTCTTTTAAAATGCAGCTGTAAGCACAATAGTCCGTCCTGCTGAAACATGTTTGTGATCCAAATCCTTGTCACTGTCCTTCATATCCGTGGGAGGAGTTTGTGCCTCTCTGACTGTCACTGCAGAGTCAGGATGAAAGATTGATTGTCTGAGGCTCAGAAGCAGGGGTTTCCCTGTTTTTGGAATGAAGGATTAAAAGAAACAAATCCCCAAAATTGCCAAGCATGTGGAGTTGACTAAATAATGTGACACAATAATTCTTTTCTTTGGTGGATTGTGTGAAATCTGGACCCGCTCTTGAGAGATGACAGCTATGCTGTGGACAAAGAGGCTTGCTTTCTTAGTGGCCTTGTTCCTCTAAATTGTGGTGCCGAGGGACATGGTTTAGCGGTGGTTTTGGTAGTGTTAGGTTGATGGTTGGACCCAATGATCTTAAAGGTCCCTTCCAGCCTAGAAGATTCTATGATTCTGTAGTCATGAGTTGCATCATGAAGATGCAGTCTTCAAAGTCATACATGAAAACAGGGAGGTGTCTCCACTCTCGCTTGGTATAGATATTGCAGGGTGCAAGGCGAAACAGAAATCTGCCAACAATGGTCGATGCCTGTACTTACAGATATTGCACGTCAGGCAGCAGTCCTAGCTTTTCCTAAGGCAAGAACCACTATGTTAATTGTCTCTGACTGTAGGTGCTCACCATTTGACTCTGAGCTATGGTGTGCACTTTGTGCACCGTAGGTGGCTTTGAGTTGAGGAACAACCACAGAGGATCCAGGAAAGGTGACCAAACAACCCCAGGACTACCATCAGTAGGCTTGTGTTCATTATAGTCCATAAATCAAAACAACTAGAGGACCACTAGCCTAGGAGATTGGTACTGGGCCATGGAGCTTTCTGCTCCTGGTTTGTAGGTGGTGATTTCGGCCCAGGTGCAAACTTTGCTACACATGCTGTTTCCACAAAAGCTGCTACTACTTCTAATACCAATTGGCAGCTTTCTTAGCCCGTCTGATACTTAGCGGAACACAGTGTATTGCAAAGCAGCAACAGGTCTGGAGGAAGGTGGGCTGTCAGAGAAGAGTGCAGAAAACCAGAATTTCATTGTCTATGTTATGCAGATCTAAAAAGGCATTGCTCCCGTACATCTGGGGCTGTACTTATAGTACACAACTTGATGGCTTAAGGCTTTCCTCTCTATATCACTTTTAGAGCGTTTTTATTTTAGACTATTTCCTACATTCATGTCAGCCTGTCTTACAAATGCTATTGATGGTGTTTTTAAAGAAATAATTATGATTTTTATTTTTTCTGTGCCTTCCTTAAATGGTTCAAAATCTTTCTGACAACCCCTCTCAAGACACCTATTTAGTGTCAAAGAGCATAACGTTCCCAAGTTTTAAAAGGGCTCTCGCATAATACTGATCGATCAATGTGCTCCTTGGGAAAATAGCTCTCCAGATGGTCTATCGGGACAGGAATTGCTGGTCATCACAATGCAGAGCCAAAAAGCGTCACTAATGTGGGCTGTTGTGAGGCACGCTTCCTTTGTGGTCCCTTTGAATGTCATAAATAGGGAAGAAAGTGTGGGAAACTCTGAGAAACTCAGGCCCACACTCTGAGGTTAATAGGGGCTTTGTCAGGAGAGTATTCCTGGGCTGTGGGATCAGCATAATAAACAACATCTTCCCTAAGGGTGGGAATGTGTTGGAGCAGGGGAGAGTCACCCCAGGGGACAGGAGAGCAATAAGAAGCTTTGCGTTCAATTATTAGAAGTGATAATAATTAATAAATTGTAAACATAACCTTTGCTGTGCGAAGACTGGTGAAACCAGGGGTCTGGCTTTAGCTCTCAAGTAATTGGTAAACTAAAGCCCAGAGGGGCAAGTCTTTGGCGAAAAACAGAAGCAATGCACTTGCACCAGCCATGGACCTGACTCCCTGGGGCAAATGGAGGCTTTCTGGTGGGGTTGGGTTTCTTCCCCTCGCCCAGAAAGGAGGTGCTTACGGCTTCTCTCCCCTACACTGCTCTGCAAACAGTAGGTCTGAATCTCACGCACACCAACAGCTAAGCGTGATCGACTCCCCCGCTACAGCCGGAGTAATGTAACTTGGCCTCAGCGTAAATGAGAATCAGACCTTGTGGTTTGAATGACAGTAGCTGTGTCTCTCCAGATTTATGCCAATATGGGTGGCAGGAGTTCTGTGCTGAGGAGTCTGACTGCGATCTCACACGAGTTCTGCACAGTTGTCGTTTCTACGGCCTGTTCCTGGGTTAGCCTCGAACCAGAGGGGCTGGGTTCAAATCCAACAGCCTTCAGTTTCTGCAGCTCTTCTTTGGTTTCCTTTTTTCCGTTTATGCTGTCAGTTTTACACGAACTGCAGTGATGCTGCCGACTGTGACGTTCCAGCGTGGTTTACTTGGATGGTAGCACGTTAGCTGCAGAAGATACCCGTCCACAGAATAGCAGCAGGTTTCTCCGTGCCATGTGTGACTCCCTTCCCAGTCCCTGCGGTGCACAGTCAGGTTGCGGTGTGCTTTGGGGCACACTGCATTTTGATGGAGGCTGAACTCCCCCAAACTTCCTATCCGCAAACTGCCCTAATTAGTCGTGATTTAAAAATGCACAGGCATGGATGAACAGCTTGAGTTTTGCTGGGATTCAGAAGCTTGTACTAATTGACAAAGACAAGTTGAGCACAGCAAGGTGAAGTGACTTTTTCAAGATCACTAAGCAACCACAAAATCTAAAAATATCTCTCCTGAATTATTTAGTTGTTCATTATGAAGAACAAATCTATCTCCAGCATTGGTATCAGCCCCTGATGAATTGCAGAACTGTACCAAAAACCCACCTTGTATTGCGTTGGTAGACAGATGAAGAACACGCAACTAGCTCGTGCATTCAGGGTAAAATACTAACCAAAATAAAGCAGAGCAATATGTTCTTGACCTGGCTGGCTGGCTTTTTGGTCCTTTCCACGCGTATAACAAAGGGTTTCATCCCAAATCAAGTGAGGACTGGCCAGGTACAGTGAGTAGTGTTGGAATGCAATTTGATCTGTTGGCTTAGCGGATCTGAGTTTGCTTAGTGCTTAACTAAGCAGCCATTTGACAGATCAGGTATTCTAGCTTTCCTTTTGTTTAAGGAAAAAAACATATGCTAGAAACAAAGTTTTCAAGGGCATCTCTCCCAGGAGAGTTGAAATTGTTGACCAACGGTGTTTCACGCTGTTACTGTATCTCTGGAAGAATGAGAGGGCTCCCTGTCATATATCCAAATCAATGTGTCACTGTGGTTAGATAATAGTTTTGTGAACTAATTATTTGTGCAGATTTATTTTACTTTGAAGAGAAGGGAAAATAAGAGGTGAATAGTCCCCACTGAGCAATGAATGGGAACTCTTCTAAGGAAAACTGAGTGAGTGTTATTGGGGAAAGTGCTATGTTTTGGAGAGACTGTTGGAATTTAAGGTGCTCAGGGGTGGCTTTAGAATCCCCTTCTCGTGCTTTTTTTCCTGCTTCCCCAAATACCTTCTGAATCCCTTTTAGCTTGTTCACCTCATCCATTCCGTCTTTGTGTAGCTGTGTGGGAGAAGGACGAGCACATCCTTTACAACAGGTGCTAATCCTCCTCAAATCACCAGAGTGCAGCTGACTTAATCCCCAGGAGACAGGAATCATGCGGGCTCTACACAGAGAATTGCAGAAGAGTCGAACAGGGCTGGAGGCGAGCGTGCGCAGGGATGCTGCACTGCCTCTCCCTGCGCTCTCGGGAAGCCCAGGCTGCTCGCTTGGGGTCACGCAGCTGGTGCAGGCCAGGTAGGCAGGCTGCTGTAAACCTCCGTGTAAGAGGATATGCTGGGTTTGTTTTCTGAATTGAAGTGGAGTGAAAAAATCAGGGGAGGATCATTTAAAAGATACTTGGCAGAGACACCATCTTTACAACAGGCTGGATAGAAAAAAACCCTCTAAAGCCTGGTGGAGTGTGGCCCTGTTCATGGCATGTTTTGGACCACTGGGTGGATGTCAGAGAAAGAGAATAAAATGTTTGAAGAAAATAAGAGTATGGGGAAATAATTTAGGAGAGGAAATGCTTTTGCTATCAAATTATGTATACTTTTAGCCATACACGGGCAGATTTCACTTCAGTAAAGAAAGCAATTCTGTTATTGCCTAACAGAATTTATGTTTAGGTAGCAGAAGGTGCTAAAATTAAGAGACAACAAAAAATAGTTCACCCCATTGCAGGTAGTTTCAAGGAGGAGGGTGAGATTCCCAAGCAGAGTCAGGTGCTGAACTCTTTGGAAGTTATTAGGATTTTTGCATGTTGCTACCTCCTAAATGGACAGAAAACATAAGACTGAACTCAGGTTGGTGGGTAAATTAATGGGGGGAAATAAACTGGTTGTGAAATTAGTGATTTGCTGAAGCCTGAATAGGTTGCTGTTAAGTATCTGGGTCTACACCTCTCGGTATCTCACTTCAATTTCACCTCCATTTTAATTTTTGATAACGTTTCCAGAGGTTGCTTCTTTGCAGGATCTGAAATCCTGTTCTGCCAAACGAATTTCACAAATATAAACTATACTGGAATGAAGGGCTCAGAAATATGACATCTCCCGATAGTTTCCCCACTGCAGAAGGACTCTACATGCAACACATAGTCCAGGAATATTAGCCATTTTAATAATTTCAAACCAAAAGATTAATGACTAAAACCATTTTTATTGTATTGTACAGTGAAGACACCAAAGTTGAACATCACACAGGATGAATACATCACAACTTTATAAAAGCTTTTAAGCCCTTTAGCACGTTCAGTGAATGATTATAAAGTACTTATTGCCTCCCTTTCTCTCCCTTTTCTTTAAGGTATCACAGGCATTTCCTTTACAAAAGGCGTCAATTATCCCTCAACTGTGAGAGCAGCACATACTGATGTTAAGAGAATTTTTCCTGGAGCTATCTGTTACCATCTTAACTTTCTGTAAGAAGGTATACTAAAAATAGCATAGGAACTTCAGAAGAATCAGCATTTCTTAATAACAACTTTCACTCAAAAGGTAAAGGCTCAATACTCTCTTTATGATACAAAATACATTCTTCAAACTGCTCCTTCTTTAGGAAGGTCGATACATTATCTAGAGATAATGGAGCACTTGAACCAGTGACCCAGGGAGTTGGTAGAGAGATTTCCACTGACAGCCACAGGCTCACAGCCTTGCCAAGCAACAGCGTGATGGAAACTGAACGGCATTTGGCGCTCTCCGTCACCGCAGAGCTTGGTCCTCTCTTTGGCTAGGAGCCACCAATAAAAGCAGCAAATTTGCTGCAAGATACAAACGCATTCCTTCACTATGAAGGGAAACTACTCAGCGACCCTCATTTCTTGTGACAGAAAAACAGTAAAGGCCCCCCTCCCACCTTTGGAAAGCAACGTTTCCTACTTTAAAGAGGAACTATTATATCACAGGTCCCTCTAGTTTTTGTAGCAAAACATAGGAATAAAGCAAAGTTCAGCAGGTCTACCAGGGTCTCCAGATGGTAGGAGCAGCAGCCACAGTCTTCTGGGCAGGTTGCTTTCTGGCAAACAGGCAGGGGGACAGAGGTGGACTACGCAGAGCAGGAGAGTACACGACATCTGCACCCATCTGGGCTTTGCAGAAGTGCTTGATGAGCTGTACCTGGGTTTCCTTCTTGGGTTCATAGTAGGACAGAAAATGCATAGCTTCCTTGAGGCACCGCAGGTATCCACTGTTAAAGTCCTGCTCTAGATTCTTGTGAATGAATGCTAGAAAAGAAAGAAAGAAGCAAATGCAGTGGGTTAAGATCATGGGACAGTGGTGATTCATGCACTGAGTTTCTTTCCAGAGCCTGGGTCCACAAGCCTTGCTCGTGTGGCCAGACCTGGTGTGTCACAGCCCCTGCATGGCTCAGGGGCCAGGGCTAGATGGGAGGGCAAAGGCTGGTGGGAGCGGACTTCAAGTGCTGTGCAATATGTGCTCTGCACTCACTTTGGTCCTGCAGCTGGCTCTGCTGCTTCAGGTAGCTGACAGCCACTTCCAGGATGTCGGCTTTCTCCAGCTTGGAGTTGGGCTGGTGTCTCTGAAACTCCTTCTCCAGGAGCAGTTTCAGCTGCTCGATGCTGCTGTTAATCCGGTCACGGCGCATTTTCTCCACCACCGGCTTCCTCAGCTGTAAGAGAGGTGGAGCAAGACCGTTAAGGATTTCTGAGACCTGACCTAATTTCCCCTTCTGATGCCCTGATACACAAGTGTTCAGACGCTTTCGTTTGGTGGGAGAGCTTTGCGATGCTGCCTATCTGTTCCCCGCTCAATTTCATTTTTAAAAATCTAAATAGTCTCTTTTATCTCTCTTCAACCCATTTGCCTTCCCCCGGACTACTTTCTCCCTCCTTAGCTCATCTTTTCCCATGTAGTATGTACGTGATAGAGGCAGCCCGTTGCACAGAGCGCAGACCAGCCTTCCCCATCCTGTCAAGGGCTCTACTTACTTTATTCTTTTCTTTTGGCAGCAGTTTCTCCTCCATGTGGATCATGAGAGTGTTACTGGGAGCCATTCTTAGTGCTCTCAGTCCTGGGCACAGACCCCCACCTCGGGCTGCTGTGCTGAGCCTCAGACTCTGCTTTGGCACTTTCTGCTGCCTCTATTTATACATCGGGGAGCTCCAGAGATACGTGAGTCTGGGGATGGCTGGTGTTTCCCACAGCCGTTCAGCCAATCCAGGCACGCAGCCCAACAATAGAGGAAGCATCTATTAGTGCATGGTACATTGATTGCAAATGCCCTGGAGAGAATAACCTTCTGCCCACGCTGACTGGTGGAGTGTGCAGCGTGGCCCTTCAGGGCTGCCCAGGGATCTGGGAAAACACTGACCCTCCAGCTGGTTGTCTGGGATCAATCGCATTCCCGAGTCCCCGCATGTGCCAGTCACATTTGTGGCGTGGAGGAGGCACGCTTTTGGGGGAAGGCGAGAAAAGAAGAAGAAGGGGAGCACTGTTAGGGTCAAAATCAACAGCACCAAGGACATGTTCTTACTCTTTGTAGAGAGGGCACTTCACAGCCAGGCTCCCAGGTGCAGCTTCCCAGAGCATGGGTGTATTTCTGCTTGTCCCATACAGTTGTTACACTTTTAACGGGTGAGCCAAA
This sequence comes from Anarhynchus alexandrinus, assembly GCA_008711295.1. NCBI lineage: Eukaryota > Metazoa > Chordata > Aves > Charadriiformes > Charadriidae > Anarhynchus > Anarhynchus alexandrinus. Next base: position 219,484 of record VUYV01000655.1, on the reverse strand, counting down.
GTTCTGCCAATGTGAAATGACAGGTTTGTTTGCGTGACATTTCTAAATGCTGTGGAGAATCTACGGTCAGGATGGCGGGATGTCAGATGGACATGGTGAATAAATGGGGAATGGGAAGCAAATGGAAATGGTAACCTCTGTTTCTCTCTTCACGCACCGAGGTCTGCGAGCCCGTTGCACCAGTGTTCCCATTGCCTTTGTTAAGGACAGCCACACTCCTCCTAGCAGAACCTGGCCCATGCCTAGTCACACCTTTAGCTCTTTCTTTTCCCTCTTCTACTCTCCCTTTCGTAGAGACATTTACAGGAATGATGGTTGAGATGGGCTAAAGAATAGCATCAGATTCAATCCAGAAGCCCTGGGCCTTGGGAAGTCAGAGGCAGGTCATGAATGGAATCTAGTAGCTGAGGCCTATCTTCGGACCTCAGCAAGGAGGTCAGTTCTGATTCTTGTCTGAGATTTCTGGTCCGCTCTGTTCTCATCTGACCAAGGAGCATCACAGTGCCCCACTGCAGGCTGGACCTGCCGCAGTCTGCAGAACATGAGATCTTGGAGACCATGTGATTGCCTCCCTGTGTAACCTTTAGCATGTCTTCCCCATCCCATTTTCTTATCTAGATAATGGGGATAGTGCTGCTTGCTTGTATTTGCACGAAAATGTTAATAAAAAGTAAACGTTATTTCTTTTGTGGTAAAGGCAAGAAAAAGAATAAAGCTGTGTGGATGCTTTAGTTTGGCTTACAAGAAAAATCTGTGCCTGGATAAGTCCTTGAGGCAGCACTGAAAATAACCCAGAACCTACCTGAGAAAAGCTGTGCTGCATCCTGCCATCTAAGGGTCTCAGCCCGTAGTGCCGGGGCGGAGGTGTGCTTGTCCTTTCCCAGTGCTCTGCTTGTGCACGGGAGCGTGGCTGGGAATTGGGAAATGGAAACGGTGGAGGGAAGTGTGCAGTGAAGTAAGAAAGCCAAAGACAATTTCTTACTTGGAAATCCTGAAGTGAAGCCTGAGTTTAATGGGCAGTTGACAGGAAGGAGGGAGGTGTCACTGAAATACCAGCTTGGTGGGTTGCATTGTATGGGCCTGAATGGGCTTAGCTCTTTGTGAAGGGCAGATGTTGTCCTCGGAGCCCTTTATTCCCTGCGTTGTGGGAAAGCCAGGAGACAAGACATCTCATGAACACTTTGAAGCAGTCAAAGGATTATGATACAAAATAAGATACAGCTCAGAGACTATGCCCTGGCTTTTGCCAGCTCTAATAAGGTGTTGCCCTTTTTCCTGGATCCTTTGGCTGGCTTTCCTCCAAAAGCTGGTGTCCTGTGTTGTCCCTTTCCTAGCGAGGGAGCAATGGTGGCAGGCCTTGAAGCTAGGAGCTGACAGGTAGGCAAGTACCGCGCTGGTTGAAGAGACTCTTCAGTGTCAAAAAACATCTTTTTCCCAACTCCTGAGAAGCAGCCCTGACCTTTATTGCTGTATTATAACTGATAGCCAGATGGTCTTTTGGGAGTTGGATTCTTTCCCTTTAAATCATTCAGGCTCAAGCACCGTCACTAATGTCGTGAGTAGTTGCAAGGCACACTTCTATTGTCCCAACAAGAAATGTTATCAATAGGGGAAAAGTATGGGAAACGCAGAGAAATTCAAACCCACACAGCCTGGTGCTAATAACTCCTTTGTGGAGCCTGCACTTCTGTCAAGGCATGATGAACTCACATGGCTTTTTCACCCAGTAAGGCTGAAAAGCGCATGTTTCCCCGTGCAGGCAGGGGTTTCGCAGAGATCTGTGTTTACCAGGAGAAAGGGGCAACGTGGGCCAAGGGGGCAGTGACACTGGTTCCCACACGGGGTGGCCAGCGGGAATACCGAGCTCAGCCGCAGCGCTGGCTGTTCCCGGGGGCTGCCGGTTTAATTCACTGTGCCTCAGTTTGCTCTTCTGGGAAATGGGTTGGAATGGGGAGCTGAGCCCGTGTCTGTGGTGCGGGGTAGGGACAGGACTGAAGCGGCCCTCGTGCTGTCCTGGCACCACCTGGGGATACTGCGGAATACCTGCGAGAATGAAGTGGAGAAGGAGCAGCTCTGGGGACAGTGTCCCTCTGCAGTGGGAGGGCTAAGGGTGGCCTCTTCTCCCGGTCTTGCAGAGGGGTTTCTTTTCCCCCCATCTGTTGGGACCCTGGCAGTGATGCTGCTTCTGCGGGACACCCCTTTGTCATGACGGCTGTCCGGGGAGCAGGGCCTTGCGGGATCTGTCCTGTGGGCAGTCTGATCTCCAGTGGGCTTTTTTCTCTTCCTCAGGCCAGCCCGTGGCCAGCATTGCTGGAAAGGCTTATTCACACAGGTAAAACGGAAGGCTTTTTAGGACCAAGCTAGCTCTGATCTCTCTTTCTCAGGTAACGTGCCAGTGGCAGTATCACTGAGGAAGACAGCAGGAATGAGAACACCCAGCAGGGTCCCAAGTAGACCTGTGCTGACACATCTGTGTGGAAATTATCTTTGAATGGTTGATAAAACTATTGGGCCTGTGTGTTGTGCCACACTCATACCTTACTATTGCTGGGTGGACGTGTCTTAATGTTTAAGATTCCTGGATTTTAGCGTCACAAATCCCTTCATCATCCTCATACTCTTATGACTCGCTGTGTGGAGGTTTCTTGGGTAAGGTTTGAAAAGACAGGGTGCTGTCTATTTGAGGTGAACCCTAATGATCCTTTGACAGTTTTTAACTTACGAGTCGCTGCTTACTTTGGTGTCACAGACGAAGATCCCTTCTCCCAGCCTCCAGGTGCACCTAACCCTGCCTACCGTGTTCTGCTTGGGGTGTTTCAGTGATATTACAGTCTACGCAGTAAACAGTTTTAAAAATGGTTTGGTATGGGAGGCAATATATAAAGGAATTACCTTGCAAAACTTGCTATTCAGGATTGGCTTCTTCCACTCTCACAAGCCGAGCGTAATTCTGCTGTCTGAACTAACCGCGCGGAAGTGTAGTGAAATCTGCCTCTTTCAGGGGAAAAGGTTATGTTGTTATTAGACCTATTGTATAAAATATTCCATTAAATGTCATTAGCATGGCGTTATCTTGCCTCCTTTAGACATTAGAACCCTGGCAAAAAGGGGTCTTTTATTACTGTACAGTACATTCTTCACAGGTTTAACCCCTTTTAATTAGTTTTTCTTTAGATCCAGAATGCTTAATATACTGCCATTCCCAGGTGCATAAGTGAAGGAAAGTGGACTTTGATCATTAAGAAACATATGAGACAATTTGATCTGCATTTTCAGGGTTGTTGGAGGCAAAAGCAATTTCTATAGCTGCTTGTGTGGGTGACCCTGAAATAGTCATGCACCAGTGACATAGTCTTTCTACAGTGAGTATTACAAATAATTAAAAATTAAGGAGAATTTATTATTTTTCTGCCCAGCTGAAATTCCCACAAGTCACCTCTCAGCATATTCAAGAGTGCACAAGAGGGATTTATTATTTCCTGGTATATTGACTCTGAAAGGTCTGGGGATTACAGCTGCTTTGCACATGAATAGCTGGAGTGTGTTGTACAAAAGGCATGGTCTGTGGGATAATGGGGTTGGATGTGGGAAAGCGCTGACCCTGGGGGAGAGCAGGCTGGTGCCTGATGGCAGGAATCAATTATGTCTCAAAGGAACACATTGCCCTGGGAGCAGGCTTTTCGGGAGCCACCATGTTATGTGTTTACCACCCTCCTCCTTCAAAAACCCATATAATGCAACCACAGAATACCTCCTATCCTTCTGCCTTTTGCCAGGGGCCGCAGCAACACCTTGCTCTGTAGTTCGCCGGTCAGTGCGAAGTTCGTGTCTCATAACATAACTGTTCCCCATCTCAGCAGCAGGGCTGAGACCCAGCGGCTCTCTCGCGTGCTACCAGAGGGTTCCAAGTTTTGCTCTAAAGCACCCCAGATACTGCTGACTTCGGTGGGAGCACACGCTCCCCAAAAGTCCTCTGAGACAGGCAGACCCCATCAAGCAGTCACCTGCTCGGCTCCGGCCAAGGAAGGAGAACAGCCTGTCGCTAACAATGGGGTGGAGGGAGCAAACACAGAAGCTGCTGAGTTCATGCACTTCCTTCATTGTTTTGGGTGGGTTTTTTTGGAAGACGGTGGTATTCAGTGCTTACAATGGGCTCAGCATCTCTGAGGATCCGGCATTACTGCCGACCCTGCAAATGTCAAAATTTGGGCTTCAAGAAATGGGCTGAAAATCATAAGGATTTAACGAAAACACTTTGATGTTTCTAATAAAAACGAAATTATTTGATGGACTTTTTTTATTTACTTACTTTTTGATTATTGAGCATTTGGATTTTGTTTGGATCGATATCATTAATTTTCTCTCTTTATAGAATCATGAAGGCCATAAGTATTATGAGTCTCGTGATAAAAATCACGAGACTTACCAAATAGTGCTGCCGAGCATTTTAGCAAGGAGCGGGTATCCTGCAGAGAGACTATTTTGGAGGAGCAGGTTGAGAACTGGGAGTGCAGTTCCTGAGGTCTGGCCCCATCAACCGCTCGCTGTCGTTGACAAGATGGGGACGGTGTGTTCGTGCCAGACAGGAGGGCAGTCACCTCTCCCCTTATAAGAGCAGCAATTAATCCTGTCTGCATGTGTCAGATATTTAATTACTCAACTCTAGCTGGGGCAGCGGTGGAGAGGGGAGATAAGAGTCACAGACTTCCCTGGTGTCCCCTGAGCCTCATTTGATTGTTCCCTACCTTGGGAACAGGTTTGTATCCTGAAGCTGATTCTCCTGTATGCCCCGGGGAATTTCTCCCCTTCCCTTGAGCCCAGCCTGGGTTTTGGGATGTAAGCTCCTACCGGAATCCACTTTCTCATGCCTGGCAGCTGTCAGTCACCGCACTGCGTGTGTCTGGCGAAAGTGTGTTGGGGCTGAGTGTGAGGTCCTGCCTGCCAGGCAGGTGGACTTTGGAGGACTGAGGAACGTCCTTGCAGTGTTCAGCTGGCAGTAGAACGAAGAGATCATGTCTGATAAAAGCAAGCACCTGCCTTGCAGGCAAGAATGGGTTTTCAGAAGCTAGATAACCTAGTTCTGAGCCAGGCAAAGGACTAGCAGAGGGGCACATGCCAAGAACTGAGAGACTGTGGTCCTCACAAGGCATACAAGGTAGAATTGGATGCCCTCATCACCGTGCCCCAGGGCAAGGCGTGTCATCAGATGTCAGGATCAGGGGAATCTAGTGCAAAAAACAGAGCCAGACTCTAAAGAAAACAGTCTAGAGAGGGTTAAGAATAGGACCAGGAACCCAGAACATCTCCAGTGCAGCTGGTAGCACAAACCATGCCCTGCAGTCATCTGCAGCACTGGGTACTGGGCATCTGGCACGACATCCCCCGGAGCTGCCATCAAGAGACTGTGCAGACACCTTTTGACTGTAGCTGAAGATAGCACTGGAGTTGTTAGCTCAAGCAGTATGGCTCCTTTTCATTTTGAAGTCACTGGTTTTATCCAGGCCAAGTGTCTAGGGCCTGACATTCATCCAGGGCACACTGCATCCTCTCCTCCAAGGAGCTCCAAGCTCAGAATAACCCTAACTTCTGGGAGGCAGCTGATCAGAATTAGATGGTGCTGACAGACAGATGTGCACAAGGACTAAGGACAGCTGCAGCTTCAGAGTGAGGTTTTGGTAGGTCTTCAGGAGCACGAATAAACAAATTAAAACAGTTTACTTTCTGGAGAGATGAAGTTAATTTCTGTTGAATAGATCATTAAGTATTTCCTGATCAAGGACTTGAGTGCATCTTCCGTTTCAGCCATTTCATGGGCTTCAACAAATTGTACTAAATAACATTTTCAAACAACACCACTGAACTTGAGTACAAAGGAGAATTTTTGCATCTGCTTATCTAGGTGGTGCATGACTGCGAGTGTGGTCCAGGCCGGTAATCCAAATTCTCCCACAAGCTAGGGAGTTGCCTCCTTTTCAGAGATGCCAAAGCTAATTAAAACAAAAGTGAGTGCTGAGCACCTTTGCAAACCAGGTGTCCCAAATAGCCACTTGGCAATAGAAGCACTGCAACCAGTAGGCTATTTGAAATATTGAAATTTTGGGTTTCTCCTGTCTGCCTTATTTTTCTTCCTTTGTAAAACATTGCAAATAATACATCCTTATCTCACAGAGGAGGTTGCTGAGAATTCATTAGCTGGTATTTGTAAAGCACTTTGAAAATGCAAAGCCAGTGCATTATTCCTAGTCTTCTGGATGCTTTCCATGTTATTAAAATCAGGATTTCAGAAAGGCTTATCGGGGATCAAAACAGCATCCCAAACTTGAAAGGAAGCAAGTCTGTTAAACCATCAACTGTCGCCTCCCCCTCCAGCCAGATGTTAAGCCCTAAAGAACTGAAGTGGCACAAGGAATTATTTTCCCAAGTTCCCCCAGCTGGGCTGACAGGCCTTGATCAATGGTTTTCTCCACAGTGAGTGCTATGCAGATGGTCTACCCAGAGCAAGGTTTCTGTGAAGTACAAAGGGAAGTCAAACACCATTTCTAATTCAGCTTGTAGCATGGCACACTTCCTTTATCCTCTGCCTGAATGCAGTGAATAGGAGAGCAGTGTGGGAAACTGGAAGGAACTCCAAACTCACACAGTCTGCGGGGCTGTAAGACACTCCTGTCCTCAAACCACATCTGCCTGTGACAGACAGAGGGGAAAAGAGTGACAGAACGAAAAATCAGATTATAAAAACTTCATGAAGGGAAAATAAACCCTGAGTAAAAGGAAAAAAGTGACGGAAGCCACGCAAACAGAAATTGTGCCAGACTCAAACAGGGGGCTGCCAAGCAGCAGAGCGAGGGAGGGTCGGAGGAAATGGCAGGGAAAGGTGCTGCAGAGGCAGGATCTTGCTCAGCCACCAGTAAGGCCAAAGAAAATTGTCCCACTGAAGGTGGCAGAGGTGGTTTCGGCCCACATTAAGGCTTCTGAGCCACATATTCTGTTTGCCTCTTTAATTCCCCAGATTTGTTTACGTTCAGGGAAACACAGACCCTTGATATTAGTCAAGCTGCTGGTAAGCTCATGCAAACTGTTGCAAACAGATACGGAAGCTCCTCCAATCCTTAATTGCTTTGGCATGTTATTCTCAGCTGCTGTTTGCTGTAATTTAAATACGAGGTTTAAATACAGGACAGATTTCCTCCTGCCAGCTTGGAGATCCTCTGCTGTAGGTGAGGCATTGCCTCCGTCCAGCTTTGCCCAGAAGAAGAATGTGGGTTTTTGCTAGGGTTGCCCACGGAGTCGCTGACAGACACCCAGAGTCTCTGCTACCGGGTGTCACTTGACAGTCACACTGCCCGCGCCCCAGGTTGCTCAATACTGCTCAGTCTTGCTCTTCTTTTTATCGGAGAATGGCCTGCCCAGATGTGATGGCAGCCATTGCGGCACATCCCCCGTAACGGTACAGCAGGGCACCGATTCCCGAGCTCCACGTGTCCGAGTTGGTGTGCTTTCCTCGAGCAAACTTGGAAATACCAACGCAGGTCCTGTTCACAGCCATCACTGCAGCTTTGCAGTGGCATTTTTGCGCCTCTTTGCAGTGGCATTTTTGCGCCTCTGCTGCACAGTGCTAAGGGGAAAAGACGACTCCTGTGGACCATGAGGATATCGTGATACTTTTGTATGATCCATATGGAGCTACAGGAGCTGGGCTTGGCCTTTAAGAAAATTAGATCAGATTTTATACCAGTAATACTATGGGGAAGCTTTTCTCTTCATTAATACTTCTAAACTACTCTGTGTTGCTTGGGTGAAAGAAATGGGAAACAATAGACCAGATTCTGGCATTGGTATTTGGCAGGTGAAAATTCAGGCTCAAATTTTGCCGATTAGGATTTTGATAATTCCACTGTAGGTGTAGAGGTAATTTGTATTTACACCAGTCTACTGGACATCAGGAAATAGCTCTGGAGGTGCAAAAGCTGCAGGCCAAATCTGGCAGTTCTCCTCACCCTTCATGAAGTCCAAAGTTTCTGCTGACTTCAGTGAGGATCCAAGTGAAGCCCTTAGGTTTGGACCCATTTTCATTTTTCGCCTCAGGATGGTCTGGAGGACTCAGTGCTAATTGAGTCTCCTACATTTTGCTGTCTTTCCCGTTCTCTATTCAGAAGCGTTGCTCTGTCCCTGCTCCCGAGCGTTTTAGCTTTCTAAATGACTTACTAACATAAGGCTATGGAAGTTTGTGTACCTCTGAGTTTCCCACACCATTTCTTAACTATATTCATTCCTGTCACAAAGGAAGTGTGCCTGACTACAAACCACATTAGCAACGGTGTTTGCCTCTGCATTGTGCTCAGTGGGAAGCCCCGCTCCCAAAAGGCCATCTGGGCAGCACGGGAGAGAAGCAATGGGAGCAACGAGCGGCTCTCCAGACTTGGGAAAGCAGCAGCATCTTTAAGTCTTCCTAAAGAGCTAACATCTGGCAGAGATTCTGGGCGAAGGCTATTGCTAATGCCGTATTTCAAACATGTTATCCATGTTTCCATGCATCCCATGATCCAGTATCTTGGGATCCTAATAAGGTTTCTATGCAATATTGTGTGTGTTTGGAACGCTGGTAGAAGGTGTGTAATTCAGAATTCGTTACCCTTAGTGTAAAGTCCACCGACTCTGATAACTTCATAATAGGCAGGAATTTTTATTATCGTTTTTCTTTAGGATTTCCAACCAAAGCAGAAGCAGAGCATCTATTTTGATGAGTGAGGAAGTAGGAACCTCAGTGGATTCACCATCTGGGGGAGATTGTGCTACATTCACCTCACAATAGTACATTGAATATTGTGATTTTTATTACCACACACGGTCTCAGTATGTGGGGCCTCCAGCCTCTATAGTTTAGTGAATTTCTGACAGCCACAGAAGATCATTGAGCTCAGTAGCAGGCTTTAGGTCAGTTTGGATCCTAATGGAGAAGAAATTTTGAGTGCTGACCCCTTGATTGTGCCACGTGCCCAACCACTACTGCAGGGTCATCACGTGAAGCGTTGGCACAACTGTCTCCTGCTCCTTTCCCTTTGGCTTTGGACTGACCAAACGTGGGGCAGCGGGGCTGTTCTGGAATCCCTGCTAGGAAAGCTGGTACTGCCTTTGCTGGACTATGGTTTTTTGGGGTTTCTTGGGGTTTTTTGTAAGGGACCTGAGCTCGCATTGCTCTGAAACCAGCACGCAGGAGCTAACCTGAGGGTACAGGCATCAGGGGGCTAGTCACATCCATGCAGCGCGGGTCACGGAGCATGCTGTGCCTTCGGCAGAGTTGGAGGCGGGAAGTCTGAAGGCTTGGGTTACTGCGATAATGCCTGACCGTGTAATTACTAACCAGCAGGGAAAAAAACAGGTCCATTACATCTCAAGCTCACACAGTCAACAGACATGGAACAGGGCTTGATGCTTGGGATACTGGAAAATATCAAGTAGGCATTTTTATCCCATACAATTCATTCTTTCAAGAAGGTATATGGAAGTTGCTTTCTTGGAGCAAGAAAGGAGATAGAGGTTTTCATTCTCTTTTAACTGGAGCTAAATGTTGTAATAGTGAATTAAGCAAAATTTCTACCAAGACCAAGTAGAGTAAGGTGGTTCAGGGTTGCATGGCTGTTCCCATGGTGTTAACTTCGTAATCCCCTGGGTGCTGAGTGGAGAAATAAAAGGATCCCAGTCGGAATCAGCAGTGGCAGACGTGTGGGTGGCAATGCGTGCGGCCTGATCTGGATCGGCTGAGGGGCTGCAGCCAGCAACAGCCGCTCTGGGCCCCTGCCTCTCTCCCTCACGTCTTCAGAACCACCGGGCAAACCCCAGACAGAGCCAGAGCCCGCGAGTGTGAGAGAAGAAAGCCAATGGCAGACCAAGTGACTCATGTCACACATCTGCTCTGCTACAGTTTTGTCATGGAAAGTTAATTTGTGTGTCCTGTGTCCCCCTGTCCCGTCCCTTCCCCCTATTGTCCCCCCCCAAAGTCCTAAGATGCAGGAATGCAATAATGCACAGATTTCTGAGAAGTAGGCTTGTTTCTTGTTGTGCGCTGAGGGTAATTTCAGGGAAGGCATCTGACACTTTAAACAGCTTTGTTGGACTAAAACTGGAGTGCCTGTTTACGTGACTTGTGCTGGAGGGGGAAACTATTGCTGTTCTTATAGCTGCTTATTAGTGAGTTAATCTGGAAAACAGAAACTCTCTCTAGCAAAACTGCTAGTGGACCCTGCCGATCATGGGACCGGCACATTTATTCCTCATGCACTTGATTAATGAGCTCAAGAAATGAGTATCTACTCAGGAGCTTCTGTTTCAGAGAATCTCCCCAAGAGGGATGCACGGAGCGAAAGATTGGTTTCAGAGGTGGCATTACATGGGCTCAAAGATAATCCACAAGCTTTGAAGAGAACATGTGAAATGGTGTCACAAAAGCTTTCCCACAACTTGACATAAAAGACTCAGAGCTCAACAGCTGCTGCTCTGTACGAAAAGAAGAGAGCCTATTCAAGAGCAGTACAATGGGGATGGAAAGGCAGATCCTGGAAGAGGTCATTTAAGCCTTACCTGGTCTTACGAATAATGAGTTGCGGAGCGAGAGAGAAATGTGTCCGTGTATGTGTATTCACATTAAAAGACATGCGTGACCACACACATATATATTACTATATACATGAACACAAACAGTATTTACTTACTACACTTTCTTTTGCAGTAAGAGATCCCAAACATAAGCCCTAACATTACTTGACAGCAATTTATCTGATTATTATTATTCCTGTATTGAACCTTATAGAGGGAGATACTGATGCTCCCAGAGAAGTGTGTTGAACTGATTAGGTCAGTAGTAAATCTGGGACCAGAACACATGGTTCTAGACGTGTGGTTAATGCTGCCGCCTGCCCACTTCGCCCTTCTTGTGGTGTAAGAGGGCACCATCGCTGTCAGCCTTGTTCCACCCCGTCCAGGGTGCATGGCCAGAGGATGCAGAAAACACTCTGCTGCCGTTTCCTTCTTCAGCTGCTCATGTGAGGTTCGAGCTCGTAAAAGAAAGCAGTCCTTGCATGGGCAGAAGGCAGGATAAATGCAGGCAGATCTGGTTCAAGTTTTCCAACCTGAATCTCTGGCTGTGTGTTTATAGGATTCAAATAGCAGGGCCGTTAACTTTTCCAGCTGCAGGCACCTGCTGAGCAAAGACTGCGCATCTCAACATAGAAACTGCCCCAGTGGAGAATAGGGAGTCAGGAATTTGATTTCTAATAATTTTATGGGCTATGTGACTTTCTTCTGCACACAATTTTTCTTTGTGCATAGACTAAATGAAAATAATTGGAATAAAACACATTTTGGGGAGGAAGTGAGAAAGCAGCATGTGAGACTGAACTGATCCCAAAACACTCCGAAATCCTTCTCCTCGTGGATTTATCTTGCAGGTATTTGAAAACAGACACATAAAGTGCTTGTGACATGGTGTGACATAGAGTGTTCTGAAGAGGTGCATAAGATATCAAGGAAGAGAACAAAGATCAAACCAGAAAACATTTTCAATAACCGTGTGTACTTAGAATTAAATGTATTTATTTGCAGTAAGCCAAACTGGAAAAGCTGTTTTCTGTTTCACATGGGCAAAACTGGTGTGACAGTTACCTGAGGGAGAACAACTGGCTCTGGCTTACTGGGAAAACAAGGTGAGCGGATTTAAAGAAATTCTGCTGTTATCTCAGGAAGCCAGAAACTGCTCGTGTGTGCGTGTGCATTTGTGCGTGCTGAAGCGTGTGCCTCCGGGCGTCCCCGGAGAGGAGCGCAGCCCCACGCAGTGCTGTATTTCCCGCCATGACCTCCTCCTTCCTCCACACATGTGAACCCGAGGCTGCGTCTGGAATGCTATTGATCTGCGGCATTAGTCAGCAGCCTTTTCCCATTGAAGGCCAGCTCTTTCCCAGCTTCTGACACGTAATTCTGATCCCGGCCTTTCACGTACCACACACTCCCCACCTGCTCATCTGGGAGAAGGTCATTATCCCCAGGCTATTCACCGGCAATGGAGCATGCAAGAATAGATGCTTCTCCTTTTGTGCTGCCTATCTCCCTGATTGGCTCTGGAGTGTGGGAAACTCCACCAAGCCAGAGACCCACAGACTCTCAGCGAGGTTGCACAGTATAAATATCGGGCAGAGGCAGCTTCCAGCAACACGCTTCTCCTGGACTTCCACTCTGAGACCTTCCTTTCTCGGGACAGATGGCTCCCAGCACCGTGTTCATGGAGCCCGACAACCTGCTGACACCAAAGGAGAAAAACAAAGTAAGTCCAGGCACAGCAAGGCAGCTTCGAGCCACGCTCTCAGCTGTTCTCATAGCAGTTTACACCAGCTGAGAAACTGGTCCACATTGTTTAGGAACAGTGGTGGGCAACAAACAGTCCTGTGCAATGGCAGAGAGAAGATCCTTCTAATAACAGGTCTCTTTCCCTTTGCTTTTTACAGCTGAGGAAGCCGGTGGTGGAGAAAATGCGCCGTGACCGGATTAACAGCAGCATCGAGCAGCTGAAACTGCTTCTGGAGAAGGAGTTTCAGAGACACCAGCCCAACTCCAAGCTGGAGAAGGCCGACATCCTGGAGATGACTGTGAGCTACCTGAAACAGCAGAGCCAGCTGCAGGTGAAGAGTGAGTATTGAATTCTGTTTCAGTCTCTAGCTTACTGCAAATCTGTGAGAGTGTTATGAATCTCTAGCCATGAACAACTGCTCTAAACCATTCTTTCTTCTCTCTCCCTCTTCTCTTCTCTTCCCTAGCTGCAGGATCCTTCCATAAAAGCTCTCAGTTTGACTTCAGAGAGGGCTATTCTAGGTGTTTGCAAGAAGCTTTCCATTTCCTCTCTCTTCATAAAGTCCGAACTGAAACCCAAACCAAACTTTTAAGCCACTTCCAGAGAAGCCAGTCAGCTGCTACGGAGGCCGCCTTTTCCCCTGGGAGCCCCAGCACCCCGAAGCAAGCATCCCCGAAAGATGCCGGTACGCTCTGGAGGCCCTGGTAGTCAGGGGAGTCCTTACGTCACAGACCTTTGCCTTTCACAGTCCAGAGGAAGGATCTGACTGCATCTGATAGTCCGGCTCTGGTCCTCTCTTCTGTAGGGAATTTTATTTCCCCGTGTATTTTATTTATGTGTGAAAAGAATGGCATACTTTTGACTTTTATGGGATCCTTTGGCAAAAGTGCAGGCATTCTGTGGAGCAGTACCGAGGCTGTGTAGAGGCTGGTGACAGCCGTCCACACTGCCCCGTCAGGGCGCGAGTGTCTTCAAAATGAAGAAGGGTCTTTTTGTAAATGTTACAGTTGTGACGGACAGGAATTGCTGTAGGAGAGATTTCTCTAATACTGCTTGTAAGAGCCATCAGCTCTGCTCTGGCTTGACGAGCGACACTTGTTCGCTTAGTCACTCCAGAGGATAAATTTACTACCCTTTGGTTCATGCACACTTGATTAAAATCAGTTTCCCTCTGTTTGCTTATAACTTGTACAGCATCAAAGATGGGTTTTGTTTTGTTTTGGATTTTCCCCCAGTGACCCTTTCATAGTCCTAGTACATAAAGTGTGACAGATGAACAGAAGCTAGGAAACTATGTGGAATATTTCTACTATTTTGCTGCTTTTTTCAATTTAGAAAAAGAGTATGTTACTGCTTTATGTTAAAGAAAAGGTAGTAGGTAAAAGGCTCAATTGGTCAATGTTATACATTTTGGGTGTAAGCTATGCTTTTTCTAGCATTTTCATTATAATAATGATTTTTGTCTGTATTAAGTGGTTGAATTCATGGTGGATAATGTTTCTCCCACACCTGGGACAGCCCTACGGCTTACATGCATACTGTGTATGCGTCTCTGTCTTTGTAGAGAGCAATAAAATGCATTTGTGTGCAACTTCTGTCTGGGTCCTCTCCTTCTGAGGGACACGCAGCCGCTTGCGCCCCTGAAAAAGACTAATATGTTCGTCTTCCAAAGGAGTGGGATTCTTTGTAAAGTGAAAGAAGGTCATATTCTCATCCACTCTATATTCTCACGACTCCCATCACGCGCATACCTCACACCCTTAACCCCAAGAAAGAAGTGAGCTGGTGCTACCGTCACACAGATTCTCTCAGCTGAATCATACTGAGCATTTCCTTCATCGCTGCCCCTCCTACCCACACAAAACCTTCTCACCTGAGTAATAAAGCCTTAAACCTGCCACCTACAGGTGGCAGCTGGAGTCTGAGTCCTCCTTTCACGTAACTTTTTCACCTGACACTGAGAGGAAACAGACTCAATGGCTGCAGTGCTGTGTATCCTCTAATGCCGTCCCACAATTTCTTCTCTGAGAGTACCGCGGGGCAAATAAACCGTCCTGCAAACCTCAGAAAAGCACTGTAGAGCCGCGGGGGTCCTGCTGACGCGGATGGGCGAGTGCTGGCCTGGTGGGGACACACCAGGGCAAAGCCCGGTGTTGCTGTTGCACCTACCTGAATTAGGGCTCCGCGAGCATCCCTCACCAGCGTCCGTGGAGGTGTGCCTGAGCCAGCAGCGGATCCCTCAGGTGTGTCCCCAGACCAGGGAACTACCTACAGCTCAGTGTAAATTCCCTTCCTATAACAATAAACTGATCATGATAATAAACTAAGTTTGTGCAAGCACAAACTTTGATGAAAAACATTATATTTTGATAAAAGAAATGTGACAGTTCTGCAATTTACATATGAAGTTACAGAATATTTTGGCTAGAAATACATAATCCAGTTATGTTGGCCAGAAATCACACATTGCGTGCTTATGCAGGTTTTCATCTGTTTTTTGTTATGACAAGGAATGATTTGTTCTGCCACTTTTTATCACTGACTTGTCATATGTATGCTTTTTATTGCCATAAGGAATTTGGGGTCTGTGGTCAGAGATACTATTAAGTGACAGAGTCCCTACACACTCTTTCACTCTTGGCAGTGACTTTGTAAAGCGGTAGGCATTTGCGCATTTGAGATGTTACTGTAATGTGTATACTGACATGATGTTGTTACTGTTATCCAGCACATGAATTGGCTTGCAATATAGAAAACTTGCTATATAAACTTCTCTAATTATGCAAAACTATTGTCGGAGTATTTGGAGCACTAAAAAGTCCTTACTGCAAAACAATCTTTAGGTATATACACAATTTTAAATATTGCAGTATGAATACAATTTTATGAAGCAAAAGGCCTTGCAAAGTCTATAAATGATATTTCAACTTTTTTTTTTATTTTTAGCCACCAGGGGTCACAATTACTGTAAAAACATTTTCCCCCTTAGATGAATAAAGAAGTCAGGGCTTTAGGGTTTTTCAAGTGTATGCTTCACATGATTTTGTTTGCTTCATTTTAATGATATCAGATGTCAGTCAGTGCTGGAGACTTTATAAATTCCACCTCCCAGTTTCTGGGTATGACATTGCATTTGTTTTTATGTGGACAGATGAATAGGGTATCTTGATGAAGCACAAAAGTGATGTAGAGAGTTTATTTTTTCCAGCAGTACTGGAGTAGAATTCTTTTAAAATTTACATGTCTAAGCTGATGCATAAGCTACTTTCTATCACTTTTCTTGCCAGTATTTGAACAGTATCTGTAAAGTATAACCTAAGCAATTCCTTCATGCTGTAAAACTTAGGACTCTGCAGGTCGGTGGCTTCCATTTACACTTAAAAGGTTTTGCCCACTCAAATGTTACTCAACATTTTCGCACGAGAGCCCTTTTAAGAAGACACCACTGATGTATTACTGACACACAGTTATGTATTCTTTTATCGATGCTTCCTAAAGCTAGAGCTTTAGAAATAATCAAAGTTAGAAGGAACAAAGAGTTTTCTCTGTCCGATGCCTTCAATATCACTTAGACTGGAGTAATTTCATTTCACTGTATGTACTAGGGAATATTACTTTTAATTCTGGCCACAGTTCCAGGTGGCTTATACAGGTCTGTCACGACATTGAGGTGGGAAAAAACCACCAAAACAAATAGGGAATGAAGCTTTAAAAATGTGCAGGATGACTGGACCATAGACTACTATGCTATCAGAAACACATTTATAATGCTGTTTGTTTTGGTTTTTTTTTAAAGGGGTAGAATTTGAGGTTGTCTGTGGTAATCGGAGTTTAGCATTATCCACAGCACCTTTGTGGCTGGTGGATCGTGTTTTGAAAGATGAATGAACAGTCTTTGTGTGCTGGTTGGTACTCTCAAAACACAGACAAGCTGCATGTGACCTGCTTGCATCAGAACCACGATGCAGAAGACTTGTTCTTTCTTAACGCAGTTAAGGTCTTCAGCAAAACCTTCAGCCCTAGGCATTAGATATCTGAATGCAAACCTGAGCATGTACCAATGTGACAGTGATAGAATCTCTCCAGCCAGAAAAAAGCCCCACATGAGTCACCAGTGCGCATACTTAGAGATCCCGAGTCATAGAAATCTTACAATGCTCTTCGGATGGAGAGCACCCTGGAAATGTTCTCCAGGTGCTGTCCCAAAGCAACCATGATTATACCACATAATCGAGGGCTAGATGGATGTTGAACTAAGGCAGATTCAGGATTCCTGATCTGGGAGTCACAGCTTTGGGGCTGGAACGAACCAGAAGGTTCAGACAGGCGCAGATGGAGTGATGGCCCTGGCCCCTGTCAGTGTGGTGACCAAACAAGAACAATAGGAGATGATAAACAGATGTTCATAAGCAGAATTCCCATTACTTAGTCTTGAACTAATCCCCTCTTATCGCCTGCCCAAGATCTAGGGTTATTTTGTTCCCCTCTTCCTTCTCTCCTAACAGTGAAGGCTCAGATTCTAGCCTTGACTGGGGCTCTGCCCTCCACACCTTGCAATGCCTTTTCCACGTGGAAGCTCCTGGGCAAGGGCACTTATGTGGATCTTCCCAAACCTGACACTGGAATCTTTAGTTACAGTACTGCTGTTGTCTTACCTCATAAATTGAATGCGCCAGTCACAGGACCTACTGACTACAGTGTCATGTGAACGGCACAGCGTGGTACAAACAAAAAATTGCTCAGTATTTTGCCAAATTGTATGAGGAAACAGCATGTGTGTTGGCCAGCAGCATAAATTAAGTAGTCCTGTAGCACCCTGCTGCGCCATCGACCTCGGGCATGGAGGAAGTAGAGAACTGTGGTAACAACTTGTAATAGTTGGTGATTCAGATCCTCACTGAAAAAAAACCACAACAGCAGGAAAACCATAACCAATTTGGAACTGATTGTCTGGTCACTCCAGGAGGCCACAGACCTCATTTGTCTCTGGTGTGTCTAATAGAGATATCTTCTATGGCTCAGTCTCCCATTGCCTGCTAGGGGAAACCGAAATGCACGATGCTGTGCTGCTGCTGCTACCAAAACAGGAGCAGAAAAAACACTGAGACTGTGGGGCAATTTCAACCAAACCTAAAAGACAGTCGGAGGTCTCGGGAATATTATGTTGACAGGAGTTTGGGGAAAACAGGCAATGAGGTAGAGAGGGAGATTCAAATTTGCTAGTCCCTTTAGGGGAAGATAGCAACAGGAACTGCCTTTATTGCTGTACACTGAAGAATTCAGAGACAAGAGAAATGTTATAAGTCTTTCCACCACAAGACAAGCTTTGATCAGAGCTTGTACCCTATCAGGTACAAAGTATTTTGAGTGTGAGACATACAGCTACCGGAAACTTGTCCTTGTAAGTTCCACTGCTCACAAGCGTATTTGATCACAACAGGAAATGTATCTCTTTTCATTCTCGAACAGGCTGCATTAAGTCTATTGATTTTTATTTTTCTTTCCCCAGGAGAGATATTTGCACTTAAAAAGCACAGCTGTTATATTTCAGTCCAAAAAAGCAAACAGACTGATAGAATTATAAACAGTTAAAATAACCTGAAGACATGAGAAGACTGCTACTATCTTAATGTGCAGGCTCCCTATATCTTCTAGAAATGACAAAAAACCTAAGCAATCAGATTGGTGGCTTTTAACCTTCTGAGAAGTGATAGAGGGCACGCAGCTCTGGGATACCTTTGAACATTATCTGTATACACAGCACCTGCAAAGGTAAATCCTGGACTAAGGATGTTGCTCTATGTGCACGTGTGAAGGAAGGGATAGTGGTCTGAAGGAGGGAGAGAAGGTCTTTGCCCTCCTCATAGTCCTAAAAGGCTTCTCTCGGGACCTATTTTTTCTTATATCCTGTAAATCAGTATTAAATCAGTTGAAGACAATAGCTACTGTCCTTCAGCTGTCCAGAGCGGCGTTTCTGTACCTTAACACCCAGGAAAGTCCTTTTGCTTGTGAAGAACCAGGCACAACCAATCTGTGGTTGTTGGAGTCTGACGGAAGCTGGTACAAATCTACACCAGGCTCAGGTTCTTTGTATTCTGAAATGGTGATGGGGACACAGGAAAAAAAGATGGTCCACAGTTAGGGAGACAAGTCAGGAATGACCTGATTACAGGAATACTGCTGAGCTAAATACCTACTTCCCACCCAACCATGAACTGCACTTTAGGTAGAATGGCCTCTCGGCTTTCCCAGCTGCTGTTAGATCACAGTGGTAGACAGCTCTACTGATTTCTTGCTGAAAAAGTTAGTGCTATATTAGCGCTGAATGCTGGCCACAGTCCGAGAGGTTTCTAACTGTGAAAATCCTGTTGCAAATGTGATAATACCAATGAATTTTGACCTGTCAAACCCGTTCCAGGGCAAGGCGAGGCAAGCTCAGACCTTCCCGTCACATGAGGAGCTGCTGTCCTTTGTCAGAGAAGCGTGATCCCCCGCGTCAAGTGAAACCTGAAGTAGTGGAAAAGAAATGGTGATGTGTAGGAAACCCAGGCAGCTGCCGTACGGTAAAATCAGTTCATGTCAAGAGACTGACTGTGATCGCTTTACAGTGGAGAAAAGTAAGTAACTCTGTCCCCCAGCCACCAAATCTAGAAACCCCCAAACTCTGTCATTACGAAAAAAGGAAGCTTGACATTCATATTTCACAATTTTACTTCTCTACTTTTCATGTCTAAAGGAGCTTTCACTTTCTGTCAGCCCAAATAACTATAAAAGTTAGCATAGTCACCTGAAAATCAGAGGAAAAGTTGAGCAAATTACATGCACGGTGCACCACCAACACGAGTCAGAGACAGGGCTATCAGCCCTGTTACTAGGCTTGTGCTTCATGTCCCAGACCGCCGGTCACACACGCTCTGTGTACCCGGTGCGTGCCAGAGCCGGCCATCCCCGGCGTCTCCAAAGTCAGCGCTGGCATCACCTCTGTCTGGCTCACTGCGTGGTCTTTGGCGAGGCATCCCACCTCGCCGTCACCGTACGCTCGCCTACACACGCTGCCGCAGGAAAGCAGTATCGCTGCCACCCCGCAACGCCTCCCCGTTACTGCAGCTGCTGTAACTGCTTTGCAGTAACTGACACTTCCACCTGCTCGTCAGAATTAGTTCCAGCCTCAGCCACTTCCCAGTTGTCGCTTGCTTCATGTGGACTGGTAGTGCGGTGGGACTGGTGGAGTGGGACCAAAAAGAGACAGACCTCTTCTTCCCGCAGCGCTGCTGGTTGTTAAACCGACTGGGGGCTCCCAGCATGCTTGCCCTGCAAAGCTGAGGTGGCAGCCGGATTACGAAACGCTAATAACAGAGTTTGACGCTTCTTAAGTAGCTGTTCTTGCTATGCAGGCAGGTAACGGATTTTTAACAGACGTGGACTGAAAATACGATCCCCGACATGTTCTGGTTGAGCCGTTTTCAGTTGGCGGAGGTCCGGGCAGAGGAGCGCTGCGCAGCTGCCCCGTCTCGCGAGCGCCTGTGTGCCCCGTGGGAGAGCCTCTGCAACGCCGAACTCATCAAAGGCCACAACAAAAACCTCATCTCTGCGCACTCTTCTCACGCTGTGCCCTGCTGCAAAAAACCCTGCCTACTCATTTCAGAAACTCATAAAGTATTACCACTCTTTTTTTTTTATTTTATTTTTTCCTTCAAAGAGAGGGGGAAACCTGCGTTTACATCAACTGCTTCCCTGTGGTATTCGAGGAACAGTGACCCATTTCAGCAACATGTTTAATATTCATGACAACTGCTGTTTTTAAGTACTACCTCCGCTTTTGGTAATCCAAACATCTGCTGGGAGCCTGAAGCTGACTAAAAGCCAGAACCGTAACCGGGTTAGTAACCCGGCTCGCCAACGCTGGAAAATACAGACGAGCTGCAGGAGGAACCTGAACCCGCTGTAACGGCAGATGCATTTGGGCCAAATAATTTACCAGTCGGGCACCTTCAACATCTTTTTTTTCAGCTGTGGACCGTTCTCTGGTTAGTCTCGCCCGCCTTTGTGAGCGCGTTTGCAGGAAGGGAGACACAAACACGGCCCCTGCGCCAGGCTCTGCCATGTCGGGTGCCGACGGCTCCTGTCCCCCTCAGCCGCCTCTTCTGCTGTGCCCGTCCCGCCCACAGAGGCGCCGTTCCCTTCCTCCCCCTTACGGGGCGGCCCGCCCCGATCGGTTTCGCTTTCCCCGGCGGCGGCGGGGGGCCCGGCCCGGCCAGGCCCGCTGGATGTGGCGGCGGCCCCGGGCCGCGCCGAGGCCGCTGAGGCGCGGCGGAGCCCCTCTCCCCCGTGCCCGGGCGGCCATGCGCCTGGTGAGTGGGGGGCCGGCGGCGGGGCCGCGTCTGCCCCGGGGCGGGACGTGAGGGGACGGGGAAAGGCCCCGGTCCCTGCCCGGCCCTGCGGGCGGGGTGGCGCGTCGGGAAGCCCCTGTGCGAGAGGGGGACGCTGCGGAGAGGGCGATCCTCTCTCCTCAGCCTGCTGTGAAGTGGAAATCCCGTCTTGTCTGCCCCAAAGGTTTTCGCCATCACGTTGGTCGTGCAGCTGGATCGCGCCGACGGCTTGCGCTGTGGGATGGGGGAATATCCCATACGTTCCGAGTGCTGCCCCATGTGCGCTGCCGGTAGGTAACCGCCGACCGCTCGCCCGCCGCGCTGGCGGGGGATGACGGCTCCTTCCCGCCTTCTTCCCACCCTCCCTCAGCGTGGCGGTGGGCCAAGGAACCGCCTTCCCCGCCGCCCACCGGCCGTGCCCACTGCGCCCTGGCAAATAACTCTCTTATTAGCGTCTTGCAGCTCATGGCCGTGTCCTCCTCCAGCCTGAATTCACCCCCCGCCCGCAGCAGCGCAAGGCCGTGTCCCTGCCTGTGGAGCCCCCGGAGTGGGGGCAATGACCGCCAGAGTCTCTGCTGTGGCAGTTGGGAATTTCGCGGCGGCTTTCGTTTTAGGCCCTGCTTTCTGTTTTAGGATCGGCTCTGCCACTGCTATTCGGATATTTCTGAGGTCCTTGTGGTTCGTTTATAGTAGTTACAGGTGGTTTAATGCTAGTGGCCAGGTGAGCTTTGCTAACGGAGCCACTTCATCGGGGGGCTTGTTTCTGGTTTTTAGGACTCCGGGTTTACAAGCATTGCACTGCCAGTTCCAGCACGACGTGCGTACAGTGCGTTGAGGGTACATACACAGATCATCCCAATGGCTTAGAACACTGCAGGGATTGTAAACTGTGTGATAAAGGTAAGGAGGACGCTAAGCAGTTTAAATGGATTTTTTTGTGCCTTTTGTGGCTACCTTCTCCCCTTCTTTCTTGCGTCGTTCGTTTGATGAATTGGTTAGCCTGTGAACAACAGAGAGGCTCCTGTCACTGTGAATGCTGTCTGCTGGGTGATGGAAGGGAAAAACTGGCATAGATCTTCAGCTGGCACCACTGGGAGGTTGATCTGCAGCCTCTCTTCTAACATTTAAAGACATGGTGTCTAAAGAGCTGCCTGGGGTAAGGCAGTCCTGAAAGAGCCCCACCTGAGAGAGCCCCTGCCGAAAGAGCAGGACGGCTCCATCAGGACAGCTCGTTTAAACACCTCTGAGTGGGAGTATTCTGCTTTTGCCATGCAAGTCACTTAGGAGAGACTTAAATGTGACCCAAGACGCTGTGTCTATGAGGAACTGGTCATAGTTCTGACCTCTTCATAGGTCAAAAAAGAGTCATCTTCACTAATCCTGTTAGTTCTGGTGCTCTTCACCAGTACATCAAGGCAAGGCTAAACGTTCGCTTTTGCTTTTGTATCTGTTGATTGTACTCATGTAAATACTGTGGCTGTGTGTGTAAATTTCTCTTAGGAGCCAACCTAGTGCCAGAAATAGCGTGTACCCATACGAAGAATACTGTGTGTGGCTGTCTGCCTGGCCATTTCTGCAGTTATTTTGGGACTGAAGACTGTGAACTTTGTCAGCCCTACACTGTCTGCTTTCCTGACAGTATGGTAAAAGAAAGGGGTAAGCCAACATAGCATCAATAACACCAAAACCAAAACTTTCTTATAGGGAATGCCTTTGGAGTTTGATTTTGAGGTCTGACTGGCTGTCAGGTCATCCAGAAAAAAAATGAGTGAAGGGTCAGTGTGAATGGACAGGGCGAGCACATGGTAGGTATGATGTGTACTGGTCCACTGTACTGCTAATTGTCAGAGCAGCAGTGCACAGCTGAAAGCTTACAGGATCCATATAAGTCCTAGGTGCTGAGGTAACTGATGCGGCCAGGAATGCTCCTTTTCCTGTCTGCAAAGACAGAAGAGTGTGAGCTTTTGTCTGTAGTGGAGGGTGTCTGCAGTGATCGTTGGGTCATTTACAAAGACCGTGCTGAACTGAAGTTCTCCTGAGCCGCACGTGCAGACAGAAATCCTGTTGTCTTCTCCCTTATAGGCACTAAGACCACTGACAATGTGTGTGAAGCTTGTCCTCCTGGAACCTTCTCAACAGCCAGCATGCCTTACAATTGTACACCACGGCACACGTAAGCAGCTCTTGCTCTTTATGGGCATGGGATTATTCTCTTTAACTGTTGGGTCTGCATTTTGCTGTCTTCGAAACAGCAGTTTCCTGCTTCCAGTAAGGCACCAAGTGTGGAATCCTGTTTCTATGTCCCACTGTTCTTGGGAACAGCTTAACTTCTCTCTTTATAAACTCATTAACATGACATGAGGCCTTCAGCCTCTTGTTTTAACTTCTCACTGCATGGGAGACTCTCAGACCGCTCTAACAGAGCTGGATCTGGACCCACAAAGAGCAGTGCACTCCTCTGGGTACCTGGGTTTCAGCTGACACACCCCTTAGCTATAGTAAAGCAGGTGAGAGTTTGCTTCTGAGGAGAATCAATTTGGATTTACAAGCATTAAAACAAAGAGGTAAAAGTGAGCTCCTTCTTGGATTGCCCACCAAATCAGAAAGACCTTTGTGAATGCCCCTGGATGTAGAGATGTGATCTTAAAAACAGTACAGCAGTTCCACTGCAAGGTCTGCTGACAGGTTCTAAGAACACCATTCTTTCCTTTCTCACATCAGACGTAAGGAGGACGGTCTGGTAGAAGGAGAGGGCGGGAATTCTTCCTCAGATTCCTCTGTTACGGCAGTCGTTTCTGTTGCTGTAGCTGCGCTAGTTGCAGCTGGCCTTGTGTATATCTGGCAAAGGAGGAGAAGGAAAAACTGTGTGCCACGTGAGTACAAATAGCATGTGTATAAAGGGGTAGTTGTGTAATGGTATTCTGAAGAGTGGTCTTCATTTCACTGGATGTTGAGCTGAGACCTTAACAGCCAATTAGAGGTGAGCTGCAAGGAAATGTCTGCGTTTCTGTGTGCCACAGTTAACGTGTTGTAATGAACCTCCCTTCGGGGGTGTGCCTGTCCAGGCTCACTGCCGAACCACTCCCACATACGTGTAAGGACGAGATAACGTGATTAGAAAAATGCATTAGTATAAACTTCACCTTACTGCAATTTGATGGGACTGTCTCCTTTTCTTTGCAGCAGAGCAGGAATCAGGGGTGAGTACCTCCTTCCTTTTGTTTCTCCCCCAATACGTTGAAATCTGAAGTAGGTTTTTGTTTAGTGTTTGTATGTGCTACGTGTGTTTGATGGGCTCAGTGCATACTGGAGCAGCTTGTGGATACTGGGAGCGTCTGTGAGTTCCAGAATCCGCAAGACTACGCAACATAAACTCATTTTATGTGATTCTTGTTAGGAGGCTTTGGATCTAGTCCAAAGGCCGTTGTTATCTCCTGACACTATTTAAGAATGAATATTTAAGGAGATTTAGGAGATGGACTCTTACTAAAAAATGTAAGTCTGTCTTATGTAACTGTGTTTATTTCTCTCTCCGCCCTACGGTATTATGTATCCCCTAAAAGTTCCTGTTAGTGATTTGCAAGATCATATGTTTGCGCAGACAGTGATGTGTTTCGTAGGAAGAACATTGAATGGACCGTATAATTTGCACTTGTGATTTGAGAGGGGACCTACCTTCCTTGCTCTTAAGGAAGAAGCAAAAGTCCAGCTCTTAGTAGTGAAAATAGCAGGCACGTGCTAATAAAAGCTGTCTCTTCATACTCTGTGTTTTCCTTTGACATGTTTTAAAGGGTGGACAGCAGGGTCAGACTTTGATACAAACCGCGAGCAATGTGGACCAAACAACTGTTCCTGTGCAGGAAACTGGTGCCGATCCACAAGAAATCTGCTTTGAATAGCCATTTTTGTTTGAACTGTTGTGGACAATGGAAATTGTAAAAAAAAACTCAAACCAAAAAACCACAAAAAAAACCCCAAACGCCAAAAAATTAACCACAAAAAACTGCCAAAACCCAAACGCCAAAAAATTGACCACAAAAACCTGCCAAAACCCAAACCACGCCCCCGAAAAAGTCCAGCCTTTTTTCCAAATATTCATGGAGGAAAATTCAGCTTGAAAACGCAAAGGAGGATCTGCAAAGCAGTGAAGGAAATAGTCAAGTGGCATCTTCTGAAGCATGAAGGTTTGAAATAGCTGAGTGATCGAGGCGTTGGTCGGTATTGTCAGAGGTTGTTACAGCTCTTTCCTGTTAGCAGTGGTTTGTGTGGTATACCTGGAGCTTCTTTCTTATGTACCAACTTGCACAGTTATCACTTGGTATTCATCTAACTATTCCAAAATATGTTTGTTAGTGGAATAAAATAGCTTTTTTTTTATATTAAAGGTTCCACATAACTAATACATAACACATTTTCCAAATGCATTTTGTACAATTTTTCCCTTTTTAGAAGGAAAGAAAATATTGATGGGAAAAGGAATGTTGTACAGCAAGAAACATTGTGGCTTTGTAATTGGTTTTTAGTAATGCCATGAATGACATACACAATTATGGGCTTTTGCTAGTCACTTGTGCTCTGATCATAGAGTCACAGCATGGTTTAGGTTGGAGGGGGCCTTGAAGACCATCCAGTTCCACCCCCCTGCCCTGGGCAGGGACACCTCCCACCAGCCCAGGTTGCTCCAAGCCCCGTCCAACCTGGCCTTGAACACCTCCAGGGATGGAGCTTCAACAGCTTCTGTGGGCAACCTGGTCCAGTGCCTCACCGCCCTCAGAGTGAAAGGTGATAACCTGTGATCATGTGTTACAACAAAAAAAAGTGAAGGTGAATGAGATGCCTACAAATAAAATTCTTACAAATGAAAACACATTTCTCTCTGTAAAAGAATTTCCCTGTTACCTGAAGTGAAACCACTGTGTTGCTTGGCTGTTGGCATTATCTTAAAGAGCATCATGGTGGACTTAGATTTTTGAGGAAGGATTTGGTGAGGATAATAATGCTTTATTTATCAGCTGAGCCTGAGGTGAGGAATTGTATATAAAATGAGATGTGGAAGATGAAGAGAGGCATGGAGAAGACATGTGATGGGTGCAGCAGGATGCCTGGGAGGAGGTACTGGGGCTGATGGACTGAGCAGATGCTGAGATGCACTGCGAAAGCCTCCAAGTGTCAGGGTGAGAAGCTCGTGTTGCACAGGGTGCAGAGGGAACCATCAGTGGAACTGGAGCAGCTGACATGGGAGATGGCTTTGCATTTCCATCGTGGATGACTCTAGGGAAGAGCAGAGGAATGGAAGGGAGACAGGAGAACACCTTGCAGTAGCTGTCATGGCTTGCTGAGGTTTTTGCCGCATTCATGCGGTCCCTCTGAATTCATGTTCACCCAGGCCACGGATCTAGAGACCGCTGCTCCTTGACCTGCAAACTTGTGCACCTTTTCCCCACGGGACTACAAGGAATGGAAGAAAATGGGAAAGGGTTGTCTTTTTGCGTTGGGAAAATATGATAGATGACGACTTCCTTTTTTTTTTAAGCTAAGTCTCCTCAGCAGAATTAGTTTTGTATTTTTTTTAAAAATAAGGTGACATTTCAGAAACTCAACATGTATGTTTTATAGAATGGCTACAGGTAACTATATAAAAGTACAGCTCTGGTGTAAAATCAAGCTGCAAGCAAAGCAAAGGTTTCAGAGATTGCTTTAAAATTCCTTTTAAAGTTTATGCTGTGTATGTGCAGATCTGTCCATGAAGAAATACCTTCTGTTAAGGTTCTAAGAATAAAAATGTTGTGATTTTTAGTGTTTTTTTAAAAGTCCCCCCCAAAAGTCATGTACCTTTACATTGCAGTAATCACAGAAGGACGAACTCTACAATTTCTTTTACTCCTAGTCATTTTTATATTAAAAAGGATGCCCACATTGTTTACAATCCCAATGTTAAAGTTCTGAAAGTATCTGAAACTAAAAGAGAAACAGCCTTCCTTGGTTCTTGTGTGTCTGCTGAGAGTCACACAAAAAGAACTTAACGAGCCCTGACTTCATTGCATTTTTAGAATCGGTTTTATTTTTGGTGGTCAAACACGTGACAAGTCAGTAAGGCAGTTGTAACGTTGTGAAAATCTCAGTGGCAGCCAGCAAATGCATTGCTGGTTTTTGGTTTTGCCAGTTTTGTGGCAGGTCTGGTATGACTTACTGAGTATGTCACCGTGAACAGTAAAGGCACGTGTTGGGCAAACACTTTTTTTTTTTTCCTGACCTTTTTCCTCTAGATTAGTTCTTTGCTACCTGGTTAATGTTTCATGGGGTTGGATGTTTTCCAGCATGTGGCTGACTGTAGAGTTTGCTCATTGTTAACCGCTGCTTGTTCCTCCGCAATGCTCGCGTGTGAAGGGTTACTGCCGTTGTTTAGTACAAAGCTTTCCCGAGCAGTTTCAAGATAAAACCAAACCCCCAAACAGAGAGAGTTCAGAGAACAGTGACAAGGAAACTTCGGCCTTCTCTGTGCTCCATGCCAGCCGTGGGGTAAGTTCTGGCTTTTTCTTATCTTCTAATGACTTACTCTTATTGTCGAGGGCCTCCTGTGGCAGGGCTGGCATCCCGCTTGTGCTTCTGCACCTGCACGGGTGATGTGTGTGGCTTTGAACAGACTTACAGTCTGCGGGATTTTTAAATTATTATATTGGCGTACTCTGGATCTTAAGTTATTCAGTATTACTTTTTTACTGAGATGAGCTTTTAATTAAACAGCTGTGAAAACAGATGAAGATCTCAAGAAGGGAGAGGAGTTAAGTATTTCTGTTGCTCAGTGTTGTCATTTGGAGGAGGGATTTATTGTAGTGTTTAGGCAGCGATTGCTCCAAAGATGTTTTTGCAAAGACATACCTGTCCTCCAGCCCCATAATTATTAGATGGTCAGAAGCTAGAGATGCATGTCTGAAACAGCACAGAAACTTTGCTGTTTCATTACTCCTGAGGCTGGAGAGGCAAGACTTGTAGGAAGAGGTAACCTGTGATGAGGATTCTGGGGCCAGTTCTGCAAAGAACATTTCAGCTGGTATTTCCTGTTGACTTGAGAAACCAAGTTTGTCCTGGTAACCATTGGAAAGACCCTGTAAAAGAAACTGGCAGGCAGGTGGGCCTGGGTGGGACCTCTTGGTTTCTAGGACTGCAGTTGCAGTTGGAAGAAGAAGCTGTAGACTCACTGGGAGCTGGGAACTTCGCACAGGCAGGTAAAGAGACGGGATGCAGCAGCAATCTACCCACTGGAAAAAAATAATAAATTTGGGTGCCTGCCATAGCAGCGGTGTGTTTAATGTCTACAGCAAGTGTGCGTTTGATGGAGTCTGTAAAAACTCGCTAATGTTTAGATGTGTCTTTTGGTCTGTTTTAGAAGTTGGAGCCTGGTCTGTCGCCAGGTGGCAGCATGGGAGAAGGAAAGACTCCATTTCCTCTCTTCCTGGAAAACATGAAATCTGACTCTTCCTTGTTTTCCTAAGTATGTAATAAAGCTCCTCTGATACTGAATTGCCTGCGGGTCTAAAATGGAATCGGATCTGCAGGAAAACACCTCTGGGTACAGTATTTTCCACTAGGCTAAAGTATTTTCTGCAGGAGCTTCTAATTTCTGTCCAGTTACACGTTATTTGTCCGATACCTTCGTTACTGATGAAGGTGCTGTGTTGTGGTTGGGGGTGAGCGGTGTTAGAGGGGGCTGAAGTGGAGGCTGTTCCCCAGAGTCTCTGACTGAGACATACAAACACACGTTGTACGTAATGCAGCCTGGGAGCGACTGTAAACGGAGCAGCAGCGCTGCGTGTGCGGGTCAGCCTGGCTGTCGGACAGATTGCGTTGGGCTGAGTAGGGCAGGCTGTGCGTCTGACGGCTCTGCACATCAGGAATGTGCATCTTCCTACTTCTCGGAGTGCATAAACCCCGTTTCAGTTGTGAAAGGTCTGGATTATGGGGAATTCCTTTAAAAAATGTTACAGACCTTGTTTTGGGGACGGTTTCATTCTTACCTAGCACTAAATACATTATTTACTTGTGCAGGTGGAGGAAAAGATGGTCTCGTACAGGGCCCTGGTCCTTTGAAAATAACTGAAAAGTCATCGCAACTCTACAAGTGCTGAAGAAAGTATGAAACCTCAGGTAGGAGCAGCTATTGCTTGTAGCTGAAATTGCTGTCCCATTTTGAAATGGGGAAACTGTTTGTAGCTTAAACTTCACCTGACCATGGGATAAATGATAATCATTGTCTTGGGAGCACAGCAAACAGTCCCTCTACTACCAAAACGGTCTCTCAAAGATAGAATGCTTGTAAAGCAGTGTTCTGTCTCTACCATTGCTGTTCACAAACTGAGTATGTAGCTGCTGCCACCAGCGACATGCAACACGACGGTCAATGCCAGACAGTCCAGCAGAACGGCTGGACCGTGGGATGATTGGTTGTACCGGGTGATACTCACAAGTTGAGTGGAAAATCGTACTTGGGTGACTGCAGGTTTTTGAAGCTCAATCTGGTCAAGACCTGGATCTTCCTGGAAAGGTGTTACCCTCTCTGCTCTGAACTTTGAATTGGCACTTGCGTTAAACTGAGATGGGAGGGAAGCTTAGAGATGGCAGAGGTGTCAGATGGAAACCTAATGCCATGTGGTGAACTCAGTGCACAGTAACAGACTCTGCTTAACAAGCCACAATCTTGATTTGAAAGTCCTCTGCATTTCTCTCTTTGTAGATGTTCACGTACTGATAGGTTAAGGACAGTGAAACCCCGTTGCTGCCCCTGTCCTCAACTTGAGTTGTTTCTCATTTGTGATAGCACATCTCCTCTTCTGTGACTGTTGTGCGTATATTATGGAAAAGTAACATAGTGGTCAATAGGGAGTGCAGTGCCATTTCCTAGTTGTTTTGAGCCCATCTCTTATCTCTGTTCCTGTTTCATCAAGGTCGTCGGTAGCTGGTGTGGTATGGGGGGCTGTCAGGGGAGAGGGGAGGTGTGGATGCAGTGGGGGTGAAATAGAAGGACGTGTGTGGGACTGTAAAGGGAGGCTGTAGCTTATGCACTTGGGTTGTGCTGGCGCAGACACAAAGTGACAGATGGAAAGAGTCTTCTGCAGGTGGGAGGCGTAATAAACTTACATGAAAAAGTAAAGTAACTTCCATGTGCTGTATTAAGAACTTGGAATAAAACCTCCCAGGCACATTTTAATTATCCCTTTAGCAGTTGCATGTGCCAGAACTTCTAATGGCACATCTCCAGAGCTTAATGGTTTTGCAGAGTAATTAAATTGTCAGCCATGTGAACCTCCTCCACCTGACCTCTGCACGCTGGTGTGCTCTTTCCCTTGCTTGGCATATATATACTGTTGTCACTTTCCTGAGTTCCCTCACGGTAGGCAGTGGCAGCCTAGCAGCTGCTCTGACTCGAGCAAAATATAAAATACTGCAATTCTCAAGGCCACTGTATTCTCACTGTATTACTGGTCACAACTTTAGTTGACTCTTCTTGTGTAATCTCATGCTTTTGTTCTTGTGCATAACTCTGTGACCTGTCTCGTGAGCAAGGGACCTTTCCAGCACGTTGGGAACGTACCGGGCTATAGACACTGCTCCCCAACCATAATTACTTCTGTATTTCTTACAGTGCAATGAAGAGGTCTACGTCTGATAACAAAAACCAGGAGCATGACGTATCTAAGCAAAAATGAAGCTGCAAGGACAGCCTTTGTTCTGTTACTCCCTATTTGTGGTAAACTTGCCTTTTTGCATTAATAATCTTGTATGATAGCTGGACCACTGCAAATATGAATAGGTGTTACATGTAAAAGATACTGATCCAGACTCTATCCTTGAATTTGTGGTATTGTTCATATTGGCAATCAATAGTTTGTGTTTATTTAATACTTTTTTTTCCCCTTCATATATTGTGTCTTGGATTTTACATTAAAAAGTTACTCCTCAATTTGCTTCTTTTTTCTAATATTCTGCTGCTAAAAGATGTAGCCTACCCAATTGTTCTGCCCCTAAAGAAGAATTCCAATTGTAGTCCATCCTGAGGTACTGGCGACTTAATAGACAAGTTAAACTGTTGAACAGTGTAATATTTAAAATGTCACTCTCTTCTTAATCACCCTGGAATAAAACATTTTCACGAGGGCAGGCAAACTACCTGAACTTGTTATGAAATCCGTGACTGTCAGACGAATCTAGACCTAACTGTGAGGATGAATCTCTGAGGGGAAGGTGGCGAAAGGAACTGTACGTTCACAGCGAAGCAGGACTCCCCTGGGGAGTCCCAGGATGGCAACTTCTTCTCAGAACGAGCCGAGGAAATAGGTGTCTGTTACTGTGATATGTAGAGGGCAAATATTAAAGGCATCTCGGGCCAGGACACTTTTCTTGGCGAGTCCATTGCACTGTGAACACCCGGCTGTTAAAGGCAGGGGAGGACAGAGGAAAGAAAGGCGCTTTGGCCAACTGAGCTTACTGCAAGCGCCACGGGATAGTATCAGCTACACAAGGGAAGAAGTGTTTGTTACCTGACTTAGCGTTACTGTATGCACGCAATCTGGCATGGAAAATCTGTGTAAGTGAAGATGGACAAAATGCAGTTAAATACAGTTTATTTTGCCTGCCACCACACACAAATGATTAAATAACAAAAGCTGATTTATCAGAGCACTTGACTGTCTCTTAACCAGTTGTGTAATGTTAAAACAAATTAAAATCCTTCCAATAGGAAACAGCAGTCAAATGATCTTTCCACAAACATCAGTTTTAGATGCGATGAGAAAGGTGAACCTCACTTAATGGCCAGAACAAAGCTTGGACAGCATTTCCTACTAAGGAGGGTTGTAGATCACATCAGGTTTTTTACAGATAAAGAACAATTTAGGAAAATAAATATCCCTAGCCTATTACATGTATAATCCAATCCAGGACCAAATACAAACCTAGTCGGTATGACAGTTTTAAGAAGGCATGGGACGTGAGCATTTGGTTAATTCAAGAGTAAAAACTCTTAAAATGAATTAAAACCAGAATGGAACATGATTAGGCTTGTCTTCAACATGCAGTTGCAAACATCTTAAAGCACTGTTGTTATGCAGAACTCAGTCTTCAAAATTCTCAGCAGATCACTGATCTGTCGGCCTCCTGCCTCCCTGATGGTGGTGGGCAGGAAATAACAGAATTGGCATGAAGTCTTTTAGGACATGAGAATCGCACCGCTCACCAATCTGCTGCTACAGCTGTCGTCTGACTACACGGTTCTAGTCCTGAGCAGAGTTGAAGGCTCGTGGTTAGTCATAGTTTGAGTTGAACTTTGATTAATGTCTAAATTAGTTACTGTCCATTTGTATTTTCCATAGTCTGTTATCTGCTAACTGGCTTTAACTTGTACACTCTTTGCTAATCTTGAAGTCATGTGGGTGTTTTACTATGATATTCTGTGAAATTGCTACTGTTGTGTTTTAGTGGCATTATTGAGTCTGACTCAAAAGGTTTTGGTGTTCAGTATCAGAGAGAACTGAACTTACCAGAACAGACAAGTATTAAGTGTAGGATTAAGTGTAGAAAATTATCCACTGTGAATCTGGGGGGTTTTGTATTGTAAACTAATCCAGCTCTGAGTGAGGCACCGGGAACACACAGTACCTTTTGTGACGACCTGACAGGAAATACACAGTTCATTGTGTGTCTCAGTAGAACCAAAAGTTTTAACATGTGAAGCCCTTCAAACTGTATGGAGGCGTCAGCAGGACACACACGTGCCAGGTTCTGTCCCTCCATGTTTCCCTTAAGACCTTTTAAGTCACTTAAAGGGGAGCTTAATCCTCTTATAGTGTAACTTTTTTTTTTGCCAAAGGGCTCTCAGAGCTTCTCAGTGCACTCTCCTACTCACCTTGGGGGTTTTTGGTTGCTGTTTTTTTAGCGTGGGTCAACACTAATGTTTTCAGGCACTTAAATATGGGAATCCAACAATTCCCCTCTGACAGAACATCCTTTCCTCCCACTTAATCTGCCTTGAATCAGGAGCTTTGTTAGAATTAATGTGGTCAAGTGCAGTTATAGTCAGGTAACAGCCATAGCTGCAACAAACAGCAAACCCAAATGGGATTCAGGTTGCATTCCCTTGGTGAGGTCTGCATCTACAGAGGTGCAGCAGAGAAAAGAATTAGATGGGAAGCAGTTTTTCTATTACTATTAACTGCATGGAAAGCCAAATTCTGGGCTTTGTGTAGTATTTATTTGCAGTAGGCAACTCTGCTGGTGGGTGCTCAACGGTCTCTTCTCAGTCTTCTGAAGAGAGATTAAGTAAACAAATTTGCAACTAAACCCCGTTACTACTTCTTCGCCCTTCTGAACTTAACTCCCAAACTTTGAAGGGCGTAGAAGAGTGGTTAATCCCTGAGGTAGCACCGATTCTCTGTGAAGGTTATCTTCCAAGATTACTTTTAAGATAGAAATAAAATGTAATTGAACTATAGATTCTCAGCTACAATAAAAGTGGCGATTTATCTGGAGACTGATTTCACTTTCACGGGTGAAATTCATGCAAAAATGGGGCAGGTTTCAGTCAGCGATTTCGCCAGCTCTTACTGCAGATGGCCAGAATAATTCATTGGGCCATCTCTTTGGCAAAGCTGCTTCTGTTATGTGATTTTCATTTCCTTCCCTGATGTTTCGATAATCCAACCTTTTGCTCATGGTGCACTAATGAAATCTGTGAAGCAAATGAATAGTGGGGTTTGGCAGTTTGTAAGCTGAGCACTAGCAGTTACTGTCTTGCTCTCCAGTGATTTCTGTGCTAGAAAGAAAAGCATTTGCTGGAAGGGTATTTAAAATTCACTATTAAATGTTGGCAGTTTAAAATATTGTCATTATATTAGAATACTTATTGAGGAAAACCAAAACTCTCTATAGTAAAATGCTTGCTGAATTGGCTACTGTGATTTTTTTTTTATTTTTTTATTACAAATTAATACGTATTACATTTTCAAGTGTAAATACTGAAAAATAGCCTATGGCAAAATGAAAAGGCACAGGATTAAAAACAGCTTAATTGTTTCCATGGATACATGTTTGCTATTTGGCAAAAAGTATTTCATACACTTTCTACAAGAATAAGCATCAATCATTTTAAATACATCTGTGAAGGGAGGGACCCTGTCATTTTAACCATAACAACAGAATTTGTACTCTTAAAAATGTGAGCGTTCTATCTAGTAATACCTCACTTGAAGGTCACGTTACAGTTGTTCTTTGGAGCAGAGGAACTCAAGTGCAGGAGGAGAGTGCAGTTGGGTTAAGTTAGCAGCCGACGGGCATCTGAACATACAGCTCACTCGGTAACATCGCAAGACAAATAGCAACCTCGTACAACAAAGCGGGAATCAAGGTATGCGGACAGCGCGAGAGTTTGAACTAGCTCTGGCCCGGATTTGGGAAGAATGCACCAGAAACTGACCCAGAACACTGGCAAACAGTTCATGAAACATCTCAAACAGGTTTGCTGAGTCTCAGAAGGCGTAGTTGTAAGACATATTAAAATTATTGTTCCTTTGTGAAAAATAGATATATAGGTGTTTGTTGGTTTTGTTTTTTATTTAAGAATTAGTCTTTGTAACCCTGATGCGGTATCTTAATAACAGTCGGGATGTCATCTGAAACAGTCGTTGCTGTTCTGGAGCGTACTGTGGCTTTCAGCACAGCCCATCAGCCACCGAGAGCCCCGTGTCCTTCCCGGGGAACTGCGCGGGCTGCAGTGCTGGAGCCTCCTTGATTCTCACGGCAGCAGCTGCACCGTTAGCCTTGGCTGTGACTGAGTGGGAGAACATCAGGCACATCACTGGCAAGAACCGTTTGTTGTGTCACCAGAGCATGTGTCATTCTCACCAGCGTTCTTTTTGGTTACCACACTCTGCATTTCTCTGCAGGGTGCATGGCTGTGCCTTTTTTACAGTGGAACACCTCTGAGAACGCTTCAAAGTTCTGCAAAGATCCCATCACCCTAAACAAAGAGAAGGAACGTATTTACACGGATACAGTGCACGGAGATTGTTGCTCTGGAAAACAGAAAGCCACGTCCATAAAGTGATTTCGAGTCTTATAACTCAATTACAGTATCAGAATATGGGATACTTTATGCAAGAACAATATAGCTCATATGACAAATGAAATAGTAGAAGAGAGCACACAGTAAGCGGGTTCTGGTCCATTCGGTGTAGACTGGCACGTCTACCGGGCAGAGTAAAGGAACACATTCTTCAGAGGTGTCCCACAAGCTCTGGGAGAACTTCTGAAAGTTAGTCTAGATTTATCTTGCCTGTTAGAATATAGCTGCAACAATGAGCCACTCTCTCCTCCTGCGCTGCGTGGGTGCAATGGGTTGAACAAAGCAAGTTACTAATTAGGACATCAGTTCGTAAAACCCACCTGTATTTCAGAGGGCTGTGGACATCTGTCTTTATTGACTGGCTAGCATATTCGGGTCTGTAGGAACCACACCAAACCTAGACACGGAGGATTAATCATTAGTGGGTCAGTATTAAAGGGAATTCAGTTTAGGGATCTTCTCGGTGTCTTTCAGAGTTTTTCCTAAGAGCCATCCCAATTTGTTACAATATAGTTGGAGGGCGTTTTATAGAGGAGGCAGAAGAGATGCAATTATTTGCTAATTAGATTTGTTTTATCAAGTTCTTGGATGAAGATTTGGTGCTTTGGGATAGATACATTAGCTCTTGATTTCACCCATGTATTTCCCCAAACAGATGAGCTGAAGTCCACGGGTCTGAGGCACAGCACTGTGTGTTGGCCTGCTGTCAAGTATTTGACCTACCACTGAGTATTTGTCTCTAAGAGCGTGAGCACACGGGAGTTCCTCAGCCAGGCTGAAGGGCGAAATACAACTCGGCAAACTTATTGTTTCTGCATTGTAATAAAGTGGTATAGAGGAAAATAAGCAGAATCTGTTGCAACATCTGTGATCTGAATAGGCATTCCTGTTTCAGGGCTGCTGGCGTGGGATTTCTCAGGCATTCAGATTTCTCCAGCACTGGTTAGAAAATGGATGAAACCCTGTCTCTAGCAAAAGCAAAAGGAGTTTTATGGTAAATGCTTAGTGGAACCAACATTTACACGAAACAGCAAGCTCTTGGAAGCTGTTGTCCCCGTAAGTTGCTCTCTGACACACCTTTTTGTTGGTAGGTGCTGGGTTTCTCTCTGTCCTCACTCCAGCAGATTTCAGTAGTGCCCTCAGAAAAGTTATTGAAACCCCTTTCCTCTAATGTCTGAACCATCTTTTTCACATCGGTCTTGAGGACCTTTCAGTGAGTGCAGTCAGTGGTCAATCACGGTCCAGCGGGAGCTGGGGACTCATTTGCCCTCTAACCTTTAGGATAACCTGATGTATACTGTCGTGCAGCACGTAGCGGCTGCAGCCCGGTGTTCTTACCTGAGCAAAGTTGAGGAAGAAAAGCTGTTTGTGGGACAGATTCAGTCCAGGCAACTTTGGCTCCTTCCCTTCCCGTTCCAGCCATTTTAGGTAGGCCTAGAAATGATCCCAGATTCAATTCAGAGAAAGCAGCAGGGTGGTGTTTTCAGGCATGATGGGGATTTCCAGAGTTATTTTGGGGTGAGAGGTTTTAGTCACAGTGTGTGTGAACCCAACATGTCTTCCCTTCCGTATTTTTTTTAGTTTTTATCTTTCTAATACAAACAGTACAGCTAATTCTATGAAAAAGCTGTCATTGTAAGTACTCTGTTGACTTTTCTAGTAAAAAAATGAAACAAAAAGTTAATTTGGATTCAGCTTCTTAAGTACAGCAATCTCTGAACTGAAAACTGTTATAAAACACGAAAAATACCAAACTCTGAAATAAAATCATCAGCTTTCACTGATGTTTTCTATAGGAATTCATATCTGGAAATAAAGTGTTAAGGCTTCTCCACAGTTCTGTGGTGATGATTTTTCTCTCTTCAGGTAACTGCTCATAAAATAGCAGATAATAACCTTGCTCAATGTTAAACCCATTACCTGTTATTGTTACACGTTAATTGGCCAATTTTCTTTTTTTAGGTATATTGACATAATGGAGACAAGTTAATGTGTCCTCACGGTGGTTAATTTCAACCGCTCCGTTACCGTCTCCTCTCGGCTGCCGAGATCGTCCCAAAGCACACAAAACACAGAAGGCAGAGCTGAGGGTAAAAACACATTCAGCACCACAGACGAGGAGCGGATTCTGCGTGCGGGCAGTTTATGTCATACCACACTACTCTTCCACATTTGCAGTAGCTTTTAGAACCAAGTACACATTCACTTTAACAAAGTAATTCATTTTAATGGTACCCCTCAGAGTCAGAATCGTCAGTTTAGATTTCTGAAAATTCAGGATGTTTTTCTATAAACACCCTTAACTGATGCCATATTCAAAACACCAGAGATAGAAAGTTTTAGTGTGATATCTGTTAGGATTATTTCTAGAAAAGAACATTCCATGCTCACACCTGAGCTCCACATGGAAAGAGCCTTTGTGCCAATAACTACCGTGTTCCTATTCGTAACGACGGTTTGTAAACCTGGAGGACTAAAGACACCGCACTTCCCTGAGTCTGGAAGCCAACTTCCCCTGGTAGAGTGTGAGAAATAAGGTGATACGCAATAGTGTTTGTAACAGATAAAACCACCCTGGACAACATAATTTTTCAACCACAGCATGGAGGTGGTGCTCTGAAACAGCAGTTGCGTTCCTTGTTTTGAAAATAACTGAGTGGCTGAAGCAGCCTTTTCCCTTGGAAAGAGGTGGGCAGCTCTGAGATTATCAATCCTTGCATTTTTATTCCGCTTTCTAGCTGCATGGAAAACAAACAGCAGCGAGGCGGAGGGACTACTTTGAGTTCTTTTCCTAAAGCTTATAAAACACAAAGCAAGCACCAAAAGGAGCTAGGCTTTTAGAGCCAGGTATTTTAGCAGATATGATCTGTACCCCTCTTGGGAAAGAGATGGTATTTCCATCTATTCTTTTCGTGCCCTACCTGACGTGTCACTTTTGAGATGAAAGATGAAAAGCGTGAGAGAAATAAACTTGGAAAAAGCAGTTGCTCTGCTTCGTAATCTCCCCAAACCGTGTTGCCAAGAAATTAGTGCTCTGTTGCCATGTGACAAACGGTTTGAAGTCGTAGCTGCCATTTTCAGAATTAAGGGCTTTAGAAAATGGAGGGTGTTTTACCTTTTTACCCAGCTAATACCGTGCCTGTTTATGAGCGTCGCTCTTGTTTGCCTGAAACAGAGGTACGCAGCATCAAGCGCTGTAGTGCGCCCGGTACAGCTGGGAGAAGTAGGGCGTCTTCTCCTGGGTGCAAGAATGCACCAGAATGCCAGCAGTCCTACACTGTCATTGGAGCGACGGGGGCATAAGCTTCTAGATATATAATCAAGGCTTTAAGTTTTTGAATATGGTAATAATGTGTTCATTGTCAAGTCTTTTATGACAGAAGAGGTGATGCCATTGCTGAATCCCAGGGGTAAAGTTAACTGAGAGTATATTTGAAAGTTACCTTGTAAGCCTGTCGGACTCCTCCGTTATCTGCAATGTTTTCTCCTAATGTGCTTATTCCACTGACCTGTAAAAGAATAATCATTCGCTTACTCTATAGGCAGTAACATGAGCAACCCTAAGAGCCACAAGCTGCAGCACAGTCACACACCGCAGACAGTCATGTCTGGAAGCAGTGACTCTGTGCTGGGGCAAAGAAAGGAGAGAAGGAAAAGAAAAATTAATAGCATAAAAGGTGTAGATTAGAATAGAGAGAATATATATGAATATAACATGAACAGAGTACAGGCTGCGGGGCAGAACACGCACTAGCAGGACTGGCAGAGGACGGCAGCAAACACCAGATTTCACCCCCCCTTGCAAAAAACATCTCACGGGGTCTGGCACACATGGGCCCAGTTCACCATTAACCCAACTGCACACAGGTATTGCTGGTTCTCTAGGCTACACCAGTAGCCCCAATTTACAAGAAACATCCCTTGTATCTTATTTCCAGAAGAATTAGCCTGCAGTATGTGGGGTTTTATGCTTATTGTCTGTAGAGGTTCTCCATTTACATTTGTTATTTTTCTGTGTTAAAAACCAGCGGTGTGGAAACGGTTGTTTTTACTTACGTTTTGCCCTCCAGCGAGCTCCCACGTGTAGTTCCCGTACTGGTAAACCATGCAACGAGACTGCTCCTTGAAATGCATAGCTGAGAAATTGCTCCACCAGTCAAACATATTTCCATCTTTATCAAAATTCCTACCTGCATGAAAATGCAAGAAAAAAAGGAAAGCTTTGAGTGTGAGCATGTCAGAGCAGCTCTTCTTCCCGTGCAGCACCTGCTCCATTTTAACATCAGCGCTGTGCTTCCTCCTCTCTTTCCTCCTTTGATTTAGATGGTCTGTGCTACAGAGATTTATCAGAAACGGTTTTGGCACAGGTGATTGGGCTTTGGCACAAGGGAATGGACAACTGCGGTCCTTTCATCTCTGGTCCCTGTTATCCCGTGACCCCTGTTTGGTCGGCAGCCCCGACTCCAGTTACGGCGCGAAGGCCTCGGTTTATTTCTAACTGGATTAGGCAGACGTGGTGTGACGAAACTTGCCACCTCTTCTGAGGTGTTTAAGGGGCTCATTCTGTGTGTCCACTGACAGAACTGAGGTTCATATAGAGAATTAATTCCTTTGCCACAGCAGGAGGAAGCTGGAATTGCAGTTCTGTGTTCTCAGCTCTCTGGAGCACACTTTTTATTCGCTATAGCTCTGGATTGCTGAGGACAGAGAGCGTGCCTATGTGTAAACTGCACAAGCTTATTAACATAAAAAAACACACATTGAGGAAAGCCCACGTATAAGAAATGACTGGCTTACGGTATCAGAAGTGAGTTATTGCCCAAAACTATTTTACGTAGCATTCTAGAAAGATAATAAAGTCAATTCATTTCAAACTTTCATGTTGAAAAAAAAAAGTCTCCTGTGATTTCAAGACACTGCTGACAGCTCCTCTATCCCAAGAACGTAGTTCACAGATTTCATTTTACTTTAGGAGCCGGGATATCTGCTTGCCTTGTACTTCTCATCTGGTGATGCTGTAAAAGTAACAGCTTTTCCTGAGAATTGCCATTGACAATTTATTTTTAACACCTGCTTACTTCTTGTGTGCCCTGTTTGTTCATGAAACGTTCACTGCAAAACGTTCACCAGACCGTTAATAGTGCGCTCCCAGAGGGGGACGTAGCGGGTACGGGATCGCGTGTGCACCGATACTTCAGTCACAGCGGTGTGCGACTTTCATTTCTTACAGTGCAATGAATGCAACTGAAAGAGTAATATTTTCTCCGTTATCTTCTCACCATTGTCATCAAACCCATGAGTAATTTCATGCCCAATAACCATCCCGATCCCTCCAAAGTTCAGGGCTTGTGGCTGGTGTTTGCTGAAGAAGGGGGGCTGCAGGATCCCAGCAGGAAAAACTGCAGAGAGGGGAAGAGAGAGGGAGATGCTGTAAGGTAGCGTTGGTTTTGCATACTTTGCAGACAGATTGTTTGCTTCATTTAAGGCTCGAGAAGGAACATAAAATATAAAATGATTAGAAACAACATCATGCCTCCTCATGTGCAATTGTTTCTGTCTTGATAAATGGAAAATGACAAGTTAATAAAGGTTTAATTTAGCACATCTGCAACTACAGTATCTCCTCGTTTGAGAACTAAGCATCATTTACATTTCAACTTCAGCCTAATTTGCTCTGTAACATGTGCTGCAGTAAGAACAAAATGTTTAGTAGCTGTCTTTTGGAGATAGGTACAGTTTGTGTTTTAGAGCCATTTTATAGGGGAATTAATGGATGTTTTATTGCTTTATTTTTGTTAAAGGTTAGCAATCATATGCCGATCACCAACAACGCTGGTATGTAACACTCGCACAGCAGTAATTCCTACAGACCACCAAGTGCACTGGGATGCCAGTCTGGGTGGGGGACAGGCAGTAGGAGGTCTGTCCCTCTTCAGTTTCCTGGAACAGCGCTACGTGGAATCCATGGGGTTTAGTCTTCATCCCACGTACATAAGATGAAAAGCATATATGCTTCTAGAGGAATTAAGACTGCACGCAATTCATTCTAATGAGGTACTGTCTAAGTGAGATATTGAAATTATATAGCAAATACTTCATTTAGAGACAAAAACCTTTTTGAGTATTTAGGTTTTATCCGTACAATTTTGGGGAGAAATATGTAAGACAGACTGCAGTAAGACAGAAGGAGGAAACACAAAGTACTGTGGAAAATTACTTTCCTCAAACTAGAGAGAGGAAGAAACAGGATTTAACTGACGGCCACACTGTTGTAGCTGTGCCTGCGTTTGTGGCTCGCGTTATTCATCTTCAAGTTGCTTAAACCAGTTACTTCCATATTACTTATAAAGGCAAAGTTGTAGAGGAAGCAGTCTTCTGTAAGACCTGAGCTCCTGGCTGGAAAGCTGCCTCACAGCTGACTACGATCAGCACAAATCCACTGGGGATAAATAGGGAGCCCGAGGTGGGAGCTGCTCTGCAGGAGGAAGCTGAAGGAGCTCCCTGCTACAGCTGGAGGATTTATCACAGCTGCTGTTGTACCTACAACATGGAGGTGAGTGACAGCGATGCAAATTTGACGCAGTTCTTTCTGATAAGGCTAGAGGGCTAAATTATGAGCGCTTTGGATGTTTTTGCATTTAGCAATTATCTAAATCTTCTCCTGTGAGGGCTGGTGGGCTTGTTTGCTGTTTCTGGCCTTTGCCCCGTGGGCAGTGTACAGCTGCTGTCTGGTCTAAAAAAGGCATGTTTTTTTCCTCTTATGGTATTTGGCAGTACTTGGATAGTCGATCTTCTTGGCAGGCTGGGAATTTTAATAAGCACTATTTAGTAGAAATGATTTGGTTCCTCTCCTGTTTGGGGTGCTCAGAATTCAGCAAAGGCTCTGCAGTGTCTGCAGGCTTAACCTGAACTTCTGCCCACCCGCACCAGCTCAGAGCTCTGGGAGCATGGGGAGCCACACAGGTTCACTATGTCTTAAGCCTGAAGATCATTTTTGTGAAAACCAAGAAAGGTCAGCCCAGCAACTCTGCAAAAACGCATGGATCTGACACTCCGTAAGAGGCGGCAGGTTTCTTTGGTCTGGTATCCCCCTTATCAATGTAATTTCAATACCATCTGTACAGGCAGCAAACTGGAGAGCTGCTTGTGTGTTTATCAGGAATGTGGAAAGACGAATACAAACAGCCCAGCACACGCTGTGAGCATTCTCTGCTCTCTGAAGCCGGCACTTGTATAGCAGCAGTGACTGTCTCGGGCTTTCAGATATAAGGCTCTTCTAATTGCAGTATATAAACTGTGCCCGCCACAGGTGGGGAAGTTAAATATCCATCAACAAAGCAACTGCTTGAAAAGAACAGCCTGTCTACCTTGCCCAGAATTTCCACCAGGGCACGGGCAGGTTTGCCTCTGGATAGCAGGCTTGCACCCTTGTGGTGCAAAAAATGATTAATTAGTTCCATGCAGCTGTTTAAAATTGTTGTAAACCTACCTATCTGGTTCCGATTGGGGGAATAGAATGCATTGACCACTGCAGCTCCAATTATCCATCTAAAAATAAATGATGCACACAAAGTTAGTCGTGATTTATTGTTTTTTTAGACATTCTTTATATTGAATTATTCTTTTTAAAAAAAATGCAGGCTGCATATAAGGAAGGGACTGAGGTAGGGAAGAAGGGTGCCATTGAACACAGCTGTAAAGAAATACTAATACCAGGAAATAACTGGTGTCTCATTTACGGGCACCTCTCACCCAGAACAATGCCAAGTTAAAGGGAGAAATGCTTTTTTTGCTCTTGAGTGTTGATCAGCCACATTTGGGGTGGAATGTGGTAACTGTTTACCAGCTCACCTTAATGCTGTCTAAGCTTAAGAAGAAATGAATAGTTTACATCCAAAAGAAAATTAGCGTTTAGAGGACACTTTGAGCAGCAGAAGGCAGTTACTCAATTTGGAAGTGAAGATCAAACTTGTCTATTGAAAAAATTAAAACTGGATAATCACAGTCAGGTATTATAAACATCTGCATTTGGCATCAAATATTTCATAGATAATGAGTGTTAAGTTTTGAGAAGTAATTTTTAAGTAGACTACTTCTGGAAACTCTCTCCAAGATCCTGGTTAGCTTTTTATTCTTTATATTTCTCTTTCTCCTCCCCTTCTCTTCTACCTCTGACAATCACTTCGTGTTAGCCTGCTCTTGCGAACCATGCAGTAACAGTCTGAAGCCATTAACTCATGATAAGGATTCAGCGGCATCAGCCGAAGATATTATTCTTCCCACATCTCTTGTCCTTATCGTATCTTGTGGTGCCCTAGTTGCTGTATCTGCTGTATTTTGACTTATCTGCTTCTGCACTGCTCTAGAATGGAATCAGATTTCCTGCTTAAGAAATACAGCGTGTGTCTATCTCTCCGTGTTTGAAAAGCTGGATATCCTGCACTAACAGAGCAGAGACAACTCCTCATCGCAGCCTGGGAACAGGAATAAGTGGTAGAGGTGGGTTGTGCTGATATTGCCGTGAACCTGTGTGTAACACACGCGTAGGGAGGGAGCAGGAATCTGCCCCTGAGTTCAAGGGGGCACTTGAAAATTTTTTCAAAACAGTTTTGCTCTGAATGCCCGTCTGTGAAAACACATTCTTGGTCATAAGCTTCTCCTTGGCACGCCTGACGTGAGATGCTTGTATCTGGCCAGGTAGCTTGTAATAACTAACACCCCCTCCCCACCACGAAGGCTATGATTATGAACAATGGCTAATTTTCTTAATTGCAATGATTAGCTAATAATATCAGCAATATTAGTTATATACTCTCCTTCAGTTTAATTAAATGGTGACCTGGAGTGATAAGTGGTTTCATGTTTCCTTGGGGAAACCCTTCAAGCTGCTGGATAGACATCACTAGACAGATGTAGTTCATTACGTGGAAAAAGTGCTAATTATTGGTATTTCCTCTGTCATCAAACTACCACGCAAAGAAGGCGTAATCCATGAAGCGGTTCCCATAAATGTGCTTTAAACCACACCTAGAATGAGCAGAGGTATTGGGAATTTTGGCTAAAGGGCCACCATC
Organism: Anarhynchus alexandrinus; assembly: GCA_008711295.1. Classification (NCBI taxonomy): domain Eukaryota; kingdom Metazoa; phylum Chordata; class Aves; order Charadriiformes; family Charadriidae; genus Anarhynchus; species Anarhynchus alexandrinus. The sequence continues at coordinate 175,591 of VUYV01000655.1, read as the reverse complement.
TCTCTGTAGACAGACTGTAAAAGGCAGCAGTGATCTATAACACAGGTTGTGCATTAAGAAAACCAATGCTGCGCAAGAACTCTTGCTATGAAGAGCACCATGATTGATTCCTCAAGAAATGAGGAAGCAGAAAAAAATGCTCCGTTATTTAGCTGACTGATCAGAAAACTCCCTTGGTGAATTACACATCAGTAATTCACTGGTGGCTTCTAAGTGTCTGTGTTGTGTGCTCACATTTTGAATTAAAACCCCTTCACGGGAAGAGGGATGGAAAAAATGAATAGGCTTTGCAACAATTGACTAATGCTTCCCTCTGGAGAGTTTTGGTTTGCTTGCTTATTAATAACTCTGTTATGATACGTTTTGTGAATAAGTGTTTGAAATTCTTTACTGGAATCTACTTTCCCTTGTGTCAAGACATCCCCTTCTGGCATCACAGAGGCTGGAAGCCGACTAGCGAGCAACACATCAAGTTGGCGTTAGCTTCTTTACTCTGCCTTCCATGACAGTCTATCTGTCACTAATGTATTCAGCAGCAGCTTTGCCAGATGGCTGCCTGAGCTGGACACCTCCAACACACCTACCTGGACTATTAAAAGTTCAGACTGGCTAGCTCACAGCTCTGGGAATCAGGTCATGTTCCAAGGCGTTTGCTGCTGAACGTGCAAGCCAGGGCTTCTGGGGTATATCTGTGTCACGGACTTGGCAGGAACTCAACTGCACTTGAAGGACTGGAGGGGTCATCCTGCTGATGTTGTGTAGTGTCACCTCTTACTGAGTAGTGATGCCAATTGCGCACCTTGGAGCCGTTAGTAACAATTTAAGAACATGCTACTTTGATTTTGGTTTTTATTTATTTTTTTTTTTTTAAGACTAACACTAGCTGAGGATTTGCTTAAGAGTAGAGAACTGTGAGGTAACAACTGTGGCAATACGCGCTAAGACCTGGGCCTTACTCGGGACGCATTCATGGAGTCAAAGAAGGGATGGGGAAGCACCCAAACCTGCACCTATGACAGGAAGCTCCCGAAAAGTACGCTTGTACTTTACTAGGTGCAGTGTGAAGTAATTGGCTGGAAATGGACATAAATTAGATCTGGGGCTCAACTTCCCCAAGACTGGGCATATTTCCAACAGAATTCTGGCCAGATTATTTTAAGCTTTTTTTTTTTTCCTCCTGAATATAAACTTTCAGAAGTTCCGTGATATTGTTTCTCTCATCTCCTCCTTGCTGAGTTGTCAGAAAGACCTGTCGCTGCTTTTGTGGTAAGTAGCTTCAATGCAGTATCTGAATATGAAGCAGCTTGATGAAGGGTTAGAGACATTCCCAGAGAACTGGGTGAATTCCTACCACAAGAGGCAATGAACTACTTGTTGAATTCCAGGAAATATAAGATCTCAGACGTACGCATTCTCAGCTATCCACAGCATATGACTTAAACACGATAACCATTATTTCAGAATTTAGATTGGGTCTGTAGCATGCAGTCTGGAAACTTACATATCTTGGTCAACCCTCTCTCGAAGTTTTTTCAAGCTCTTTTGGGCTCCAGCTCTCAGGTTTTCCAGAATGTTTTCAAAGTAATTGTTTTCACTGAAGTTTAACTAAAGAAACAGACATTCAAGTATATTACTAAGCTGTGTAGAAAGAGAAATTCCTTATACCACTGAATGTATCTTCAAAAAAAAAAAAGCTTTGATTGCAAGGTATCACCCAATAGTAGCTCTCTGCATACATTTATTTATTAAAATGTCAACAGCATACAAAGTTGATTGTGTTGAAGTCACTTGGAAATGACAGTTTCACAGGTATAAGTATTGCAAGTGGTGAGAAAATAAGTGTAGGTTTTTATATTGCACTATGCACTACATACTTACATTGGCATATTCCTGATCTAGTTTTTCATTCTGATCTTCCAAAATATAATCTGGATAGCCAATTTGTTCTTTAATTGCCATTGCCTAGAAGAAAAGAGTTTAATGGTTCCTCTTAATTGTGGGGTGTTTTTAAGTTTCAATACATATAATAATTCAAACTATTGCTATTGTCCTGTTTGCGAGAAACTGGATGCAAATATTTAAAGATCTAGTGAAACTTTTCTCTTTTTTTTTTAATGGAACATACAGTCGTCCTCTCTCCTGGTGTGCAGTCACTATGGCAGACTTGCAGATCCC